>LPNX010122166.1:56329-157965 GCA_001517045.1 Pseudotsuga menziesii
TTTCCAATAGGACATATATGTAGCAATAAAATATTAAAGGTTGAGTCTCTAACATAGAAACATACATGAAATGTTAGAAAACGGGATCACGGAACAATATAATAAAACAAGATGCATAAATAAAACACATAAACACAATACAAGAGCGACACCAATATAATGTGGTTCATCCAATATGGGCTATGTCCACACAGAATTTTCCAATCCTTTGTATTATATCATCCAACAAAATGAAGGGGTGCAACCTGCAACACATCCACTGCAACTTCCTCTTCGCTCTCTCACAGTCTCATCTCACAATACAATACACATCCTTAATACAATTCCTCATACAAAATAGGGTTTCCTTCTAGATATAAAATCCCGAACATAAATTCTACCATTATATTTGAGATCTAATGAACGGATTAGATTGACTATGAAATTATAGCATTTTACAAGGCAATTTTCAACACATTTCAATAGCCAAAAATGGACCAAAAAATACCCAAAAAAATTTATTAGGGGCTCTTGCCCCTAGACCCATGCCAACCCTTAGGACGAGGGCCTTGAAAACCACTTGTGTTGACTAGTCAAGAATCCAAACAGGATTGAAATAATAATCAATCTCGACAAACAACACAGAAAGCATGGGATGACTCCTTAGTGGAGGTCACCCTACTCTTATTGGAGACAAAAATATACAATAATATAAATACATGTGTCGAATTATCCAAGGATATTTCCCTATATAGTCTTGGAAACCAAATAAAATACACAGCAACATACATGCACTACATGGGTTGACTCCTGAAGGGAGATCACCCTATATCTTCTTGACCACAAAATTCTATAGCAATATAAATCTACAACAACATGCAACGCATGGGTTGACTCCTCAAGGGAGATTTCCCTATTTCTTCCTCGAAGCATAAATAAACCACAATGTATTTGCACAGGTCAACTCCTCAAGGGAAATATCCCTTTGGTTGAGTGGTTGGTAAATAAATATACACAACAAATAAAATACAAGGTTGCTTCGTCTACAAGGAGTTATCCCTCTTGTACACCAACAAAAAAAAACATATATATAAATAAAGTGTTAGGATTATTCATCCTCCCTTGGTCAAATGTCTATTAGATTAATTTATCCTAACTTAGGAACCTTAATTAATTATTTGGGTCCACTATTGCAATTGGGTTCACTTGTCCTAATGGGTCCACATGTACTAGTCACTAGAGTGTGGGGAACACTTCTAGAGGTTAACTTCCACTTACCGCATGTGCATGCATCAATCTAGGTGCCTCCTAGACCAATCCCTACATTTTAGGAGCCACTGGGAGTCTCGACACCAACCTACATTAGTTAGTTAGAGTTAGTACCAGTCAGTCTTAGTTAGCTTCTAGTTACTTTCAATTAGTTCACAATTAGTTAGCTAGCGCTAGCAATGTATGGATAATGCATCGATGCATGTGGAGTAGGCGTCGTTTCCCACCTACCACACTCAGTTGCATTGAGTTAATTAGCTATCATTGATTGATTTAGTTGGTTGGACATTAGGGATTTGATCTGTTGGACTCTGGTATTAATTCAGACACCATGATTTAGATGGTCAATTAGATACAGTCACATTCAGTGGATAGATTCGAATCCACCCCTAATTTATTCAAATTATTTTCCTATGTAAACTATTGTAACACCGGATTTAATTATTGTGAATGATACTGTAAATTCTTGAGCAATACTCATCTATTTCTTGTGTGGTTTGTTTTTTTCAGTTTGTATATTCATTATCCATTTACTGCAAACATTATTAGAACTATCTTCTTTAATATCTAAATGGAATTCAAATTCTAATATGGTATCAGAGCCTTCAAGGGAAGGTTTCATGCTTGTTTCTACCCATCGAACACCAGAAATTGTTGGGTTTCCATAAAAGTCCCCTATGATGATTTTATAGCTCTAAATTTATTTAGAGCAGCAGAGAGGATGTAACGGACCCTGAAAATATGTTCATGTCAAGAGGAAAATCATGATTCTAACTGCTCATTTGTTTTAGTGTTTTGCAGTGAAAAATTGACAGGTGATTCGTAGCTTGTGTGAAGTTTTGTGATCTTCCAGTTAGATAAATTATGAGTTCTTAATATCCTACACCTTGGATTCTTACAACTTCCAATTATCTTGATTGGAGGATTGCTATGTAGCTATCCTTGCACCAACATGACTACCTCAGGATAATACAAGGAAGGGAGGCAGAGCCTCATCAGCCAGTTGAAAAGAACAATTTTCTGAATCTTTGTGATGAAGCATTCGGGTACTTATGCACTCATATATCCAGAGGGCTCCTATTCCACCTAGAAGACTTGAGGACTCCCTGAGAATCCTGGGAGAAGCTTGAAATCTTGTTTAACAAACAAGATGAGCTTCGGGGACACATTCTGGAGAATGAGTTGGTATCTTTACATCCTATCAGTTTCGAGACTATTGAGCAATTATTTTCTAAATTCAAGTCTCTTGAACTTCAATGCAGACAATGTGGAATAGAGCAGAAGGATGAGAAAAATGTCCTCTCCATACCTAGTAAACTAGACCCTGAGGATTCTGTATTTGTTTCTATATTTCATTGCAAGCGGGATGGCTTCCCTGATTGGAAAATTCCTTCATTAGATTCTTTTTCCGAGTCCTTTATTAAGGAGCAAGACAAGTTTATTCGAATGGGAGTCATCAATACCTCCAAATATCAATCTCTCCTAGTTACTGACTCTTCCAAAGTGGAAGCCAAGCGGAAATCAAAGAAGAATGAGCCAAAAGCAGTTGATTCGAAGCCTAAATAGAATCAGCAAAATTTTGAGGGGCCTCCGGCTCTAAAAAAAATAATTTATATCCCTAATGTGAAAATGGGTACCATCTTGAAGATCATTGTATGAGGAAGAAACTTGATGAAATGTCAGTTGTTCTCAAGCAACATAACATTGCTCCTCCAAGATAAAAGAAGCTTGATGAAGAACCATAGACAGAAGATGATGAAAGGTGCCATGCTTTGAAATCTCTCCTTATATAGTCTATAGCATACATAATTGATTCTAGAGATTCCAATCACATGGTTTCTTCCAAAGAATCCTTCTGTACCCTCTCATTGTCAAAGGGGCCTAACATTCACATGGGAGATGATTCCTAGATTCTAGTAGAAGGAAGGGGCTTTGTCAGAGCGAAGGATGGTGAGTTCAAGAATGTCCTATATGTTCCCTCCCTTGATGCTAACCTATTGTCTGTTTATCATAAGACTCATATAGTTTCTCCCAAGAGAGTTACATTCAATTTGGAAATAGTTGAGATTACAGAAAACGCCACTGCATAGCTTGTAGCAAAAGGAATTTCAAATCACTCTACCAAATCTTATGAGTTCTCACATTTCTTACCTGTCTCTCCTCCCACAAATTTATTGTCTCATGCTAACAACACCAACAAGATTTGGAATGAGAGATTGGACCATCTCAATTTCAAATATCTGCAACAACTCCACAATGATAAAATGGCTGAAGGTTTTCCCTCCATCCAAAATTCCAATGGAGTATGTGTTAGTTTCTTGGTAGGTAAGCATCTAGAAAAGAAGTATGATGTTGGGAAGGCACATAGAGTTGCCTCTATAATTTATTTGATACATAGTGATGTAGCGGGACCTATGCCCACAAACACCGTTAATGGTTGTAGGTAATTCCTCACCTTTATTGATGATTGTTCTAGGTGTTGTTGGATCTACTTCATGAAACAAAAATCATAATTTTTTGAGACTTTTAAAGTTTTTAAATCTATGGTTGAGAATAGTTTCAATAAGAATATCAACTCAATAATTCATATAAAGGAGTAGATTACATCAAAAGATATTTCTAGAGTTTCTATGAATTAGAGGAGATTCAAATGGAACACTCAGTTCCATACACACCACAGTAGAATGGTGTGGTTGAGAGGAAGAACAAATCACTAAAAGAGATGGCAACATCCCTTCTCCATGTGAAACATCTACCTCCTTCTCTTTGGGCTAAAGCAATAAACTATGCTTCGTATTTGCAGAATAGGGTGCCCCACAAGTCAGTGGTTGGGGTCACTCCATTCAAAGCACTGCATGGGTATAAGCCCAGTGTCTCTCATCTAAGATTTTTTGGTTCCAAATATTTGGTTAGAATAACACTTGACAAGATGACAACCTTCCAAGCCCAAAGTAGTGAATGCATTTTTCTGGGATATGTAGAAGATGAAAAATCCTACAAACTGATGGAGGTTGCAACCAGAATATGCTTCATTGAAAGAAATGTCCAATTCAAAGAAGATCGGTTATGTGACACACCTCCAAGATCATAGGAAGGTATAACTATTTCTCCACCTATTTTTGATGATGATGATGTGCTACAGGTTTCAGATTCAAATGAAGAAGATCACATTCAGTATGATCCTGTTATTTAGACTGAATCTAATGATTTTCTAGATACAAATCGAGCACCCATTCCTAATCAGAAGCCTAAACTGAGATGGGCTCAAAAGCTTCTTGATGCAGCTGGAAGTGGTGCTAGAGATCCATAAGACAAAAGAAGAACAAGGTCCCAGTATTAGAATGAGCATGTTGCACTATCTCTCATAGATTCGCTCTCTACAATATGGTGGAACAAAGTTCCAGGTCGGTGCTACTTGATGATGGCGAATGATCAACTACATGGCCCACAAAAGCATAAACTTGATCATTCCTTACCTTCACCATCTAGAATAACAAACAAAGTCATCAGTTCAAAAGTACATTGGGAGTTCCACTGATAGACCATGCTACTTCATAGAGCTGCAAATTTGCATCAGTGTTTTTTCTCAAGTTATTTTTCTAAGGAGGAAGTTTCTTTCTTCTAAAGATAGCTTGCAGTTTGCTATTTCCTGCTTATTTTGAGGAGGGGGAGGTTTCTCGTGAGGTTTTCCCATGTTTCCTCGGTTGTGTTAAGCAAAATTTTCTACTATCTTTTAGATTGTATTTGGGTGACCTGTGGTCTTGTTACTAGGGCCCACAATTGTCCAAGTTAGGATTCAGGGGGGGTGTTAGGAATATTAATCCTCCCTTGGTAAAATTTATATTAGATTAATTTAGCCTAACTTAAGAACCTTAATTAATTATTTGGGTCCACTTGGCCTAATGGGTCCACATGTATTAGTCACTAGAGTGTGGGGAACACTTCTATAGGTTAATTTCCACTTACTGCATGTGCATTCTTTAGTTTGGGTGCCTCCTAGACCAATCCCTAGATTTTAGGAGCCACTGGGAGTCTCAACACCAACCTACATCAGTTAGTTGGAGTTAGTACCAGTCAGTCTTAGTTAGCTTCTAGTTACTTTCAGTTAGTTCACAATAAGTTAGCTAGCACTAGCAATGCATGGCTAATGCATGGTTGCATGTGGAGTAGGCACCTTTTACCACCTACCACACTCAGTTGTACTGAGTTAACTAGATATCACCGATTGATTGAGTTGGTTGGACATCTGGGAATTGATCTGTTGGACTACGATATTGATTGAGACACAATGAGTTAGATGGTTAATTAGATACAGTCACATCTAGTGGATAGATTCGAATCCATCCCTAATTGATTCGAATTATTTTCCTATGTAAACTATTGTAATACCCTATTTACTTATTGTGAATGATACTATAAATTCATGAGCAATACTCATCTGTTTCCTATGTGGTTTATTTTGTTCAGTTTGTATCTTCATTCTCCATTTACTGCAAACATTATTAGAACTATCTTCTTGAATATATAATTGGCATTCAAATTATAATATAAAGAACATGAACTCTCTCTTGTACAACAAAAAAAAAAGCATATATGTAAATAAAGAACATACAATGGGGCAGAGCCTCCTCCATCCAATTTGGTAGCAGTAACACATGTAGTATAATATGCATGCAATGGCAAGAACACCCTTCATTTATGAAATGAATGAAGGCATATAAATGGTTTAAGGAGAATGTAATGGTAAGAACACCCTTGTTTTCTTAAAGCAATGAAGTTATATAAATAATATATGGAGCATACAATGGGGAGAATGCCCTTCTCTTTTTTAATCAATGAAGTCATATGAATAATACATGGAGCATGCAATGGGAAGAACATTTTTTTTAAAGCAATGAACTAATATAAAATATATATATAGAACATTCAACCGGAAGAACACCCTTTAGTAGTAAGAAATACAAATTATGAGCCAATTAAAGGAATTTGCCCCTTTTCCTTTCAAAAACAAACAATGCAATCAACCAATATTTCAAATGGAGTTGATCTCCCCTTATATGAACAAGCAAAACTAAATAGGGGTTGCCCTCCATTTCCCCTTGCACAACCCAACATGAGCCGCCCTTTTATTCCTATAAAAAAAACAAAATAAAAACTTCCCTCTTTGATTCCGATTGGTTTTTATATCCAAGATTATCCCTTCATGTTCCTTTAAAAAACCTAAATAAATCCATGTTCACTCCGAATTTATGCCCCATGACCCTTTTCTTTTATTATATATCTATATATCTGTGTTTTAGGTGATTTCACAATTTTAATACCCCTCAAATATCAAAGGCCCGCCAATTTATCCGCATTTTCTTTTTATAATTATGTGCGTACATACACACACACACACACACACACACACACACACACATATATATATATTCTTCTGCTCATAATAGCTATTATCATGTTTTAGGATAGTATTACACCATCATAAATATATCTTTAACTTGAATCTACCCAGCACTGAGAGAGATCCAATTTTTTTTATCTTAATCTTTTTACATTTTAGAAAAAAGTACATGTATGTTTGGTTGGATTTATGTTGGTTTTGATTTTTTTATTTTGTAAGTTGACATGGATTTTTTAATTACTTTTCATTTGGTTTTAATTTTTTTATTTTATGAGTCAACCTAAATTTATTTTTTTACTCCTTTTTATTTTTTGTAGTGTTGCGTTACTTACGTGACAACATCTCCCCCCATACTAGGCTATAGAGCACCTCGCTATTCTCCATGCAATCATTAGTCATTTGCTTAAATTAATTTCAAAGTAATGATAACTCGCTTTCGCTTGAGCACATACAATCATAAGCTAAAGTTTTCAGATTAACTTCCATTTACAACTCATAGGTACAAAGATGACACCCAATCATCATCGTGGAAATTTCAGAACTTATCTTAGTCCATGGGATAAATATAGGGGTTTTAAATGTTTAATAGGCTAATTTATTTATTAAACTCCCATTACTATGATTAGCCCACATTTTATTTATTTATTTTTAATGAATAGGAGGTTAGCCCCATCTAATTTAGAAAGGGGATCTAAGATAAAACATATTTGCCCCTCTAAAAATTGATTTAAACCTCTATTCTCCCACAAAAATTCCTAGGTAACTCCCATTCACCCTCGATTTCTAGAAATGGTAGTTGCTAGGGGCTCTTTCTCCCTCTATCAATCATAGGAATTGAAATCGGAGTTATATTTGTTGAGAGTTTAAGGGTTGAATCTCATTTCACAAGTTACTTAATGTCCACATGAGAAATGCAATTGATATTTACTATTAGGTCTTATAGCGACCCATTTGCATCTAGGAGAGCTTAGAATCCCAACACCTCATATCCAAACTTTCCCCAAAAGACATGGGGATGGTGAATGACACAATCGACGATGTAGAAATAATGTTTTTGTGTGTCTTTGGGGAATTATTCTTGGGGGATGGGACTTTGTTCATAGTCACGTATTTGGTTCTGCAAGGGGCCAGGACACTAATTATAACCACTTTAATTATGTTTCTACTTGTCTATGTGTTCTCCTTTGTAAGATAGACAAGGAGTGGAGCAACCAATAATCCCATTGTATTTGCTACTTCTTTTGCTTTGGGAGTTGTCAGGTATTTTGACATGTTGCTTTTTTTTATTGAATTTTGTGGTCCTCGACATTCACTAGTGGGGTCTTGGCCTTGAGTACCATTCCATGAAACAATACATAAATACATTTACATAACTTATATTCAAATACAATAGTAGTCGTCATGAATGAGGGATATTAGACCATTTGATTCAATATCATGTAGAGACCACGATAGTTCATTTGATATGTTATTCCAAGAATGAGCAAATTGTAGGCATATTCACCAAAGCACTTGGACGAGAAAATATTGAAAAGTTCAGAAAGATGGTTGGACTCACAAACACTTGTTCAAATTAAATGGGGGGGTTGTTGTAAACCTAATCCTACTAAATATTGTAAATATTTAGTTCTCATAGGGAATGTGAAGAGTCCTATGAGAAAGACAAACACACCTCTGAAATATAGAACCAAGGGTCACTTTCTCTTGTTTAAATAATTCATTCTCGTTCATTAAAATTAATTGATTCTAGAGGTATTCCTCTGAAAGTTACATAACAATCATGATTTTAAATTTTTTTACTGCATGGATGTAGAAATTTGTTTCTTGGGTTAAATAGCGATGAATGACTTTAACCATGCTATCATTGTTAATTAAGATGACGAATTTTCAATGTTTAATGGTTGGGGAGCAAAAATACTAGTCATCTCATTTAAAGAGATATGGGGTTCCTCCTCTTGTAGCTCAGTTCAAGTCATGTCTTTGACTGTTGGATGAGAGACATTTTGGGTGAAATTTGTAGCTTCCTCCTCATAAATTTCCTCTGAAATGGCCATAAAGAGTTTTTTCTCCTTACAATTATGCCCAAGGGAATATTTCTCATCACACTTGTAGAAAATCCCTTTAAGTTGGTGTTCTTCCATTTTATCTTTGTTTAACATTTGTATCTTCAAAGGTGGAGAAGGAACTGATGGATTAGTGGAAGGAAACATAGTTGGATGGGAACATAAATAAACGGGGTATTTTTTATTTGATAATTCATCACTTTTGGGGCTTCCTAAGCTCTTTGAGTGGCTTCCATCCAACTAGTAGGACAAAACATTAAGACTTGTTCACATATATATTATTTCATACCACTGATGGAACAATCCTTCAAAAAATATCAGACATTCCTTTGATGTGGATGGATAGTTAGTTAATAGAAGAGATGAAATCTTCAACTGTACCAGATTGCTTGAGCTTGGTCAGTCACCCCAAATAATGAGTGTTGGTTTCAAAATGTTCATAGAGGTTTTAGACAAATTGTCTCCAAGCAATCTAACCCTTGTTAGAATTTTTCTTGTGTTGTTTCCACCATTGCCAATGTTTAGGATATAAATATAAGACTCCCAAAATCATTGGTGATTCCATGCAAGGAAAAATAATGTTATATCTGAATGACCTACTAAATTTGTTGAGATCAAATTTAGGAAGTTGTTTTCGCATATGAGTCATCTCATCATATATAAATAAAGTGGAGTGAGACCCAACCCCTTCCTTGTGGGGAGGTTGGTCCATCTCTCATTGAACTGAATTTGGTGGAGTGAAAAGTGACATGATCCAAGACATTTAGTAAAGTAGGGACCTGAATTTATCAACCTTGTCATGGACATCATCAATATGTTGCTAAGCATAAGAGTGTGTGTTGTCTATATTTTGTTGTAAAACATCAAATTATTTTTTTAGGTGGGTAACTATATGGAATAGCTCTACTCCTAGAGCATTAACCATAGAGGGATGGGCCCATAGTAAGGGTTATGGGAGAGTGGTACCAATCTGATAAACTTGGCTAAAGGTTATTACCTTGTTAATATAATTTCCAAATCCATAATATTGCAATATCTATAGGAATTTCATAGACTAGTAATAAAGAATTGGATTTATGAGGTCCCAAGGATAAGAGAGTGACAAGTATTATAACTCTCTAATATACTTGTAGAGTCCAATAGTAGTACTCGACCCAATTTCTTAGGGATCCTAGGAGGCTCAACTATACCCTTAGATGTACTAGTTGACTACCTAGGTACTAGAGAGTAATATTCTAGAGTGTTGTGCTTGGTGCAACTATAGTATCAAGTCCATTGATTAGATTATCTAAAGTTGGTTTAAGGTATCCTATGGGACTTCCTATATACCCAAGTGTATGTTGAAGTGAAATTCCACATAGAAACATTTTTTGATGCAATATTACTCAAAAGGGTACCCAGGCATAGGTTACAAGGGTGTCCATCCAAGTGAAACCTATTGTATTTCTTGCATGTATTATTTTTCAAGCTTATATTTTCCCACTGAATAACATACCACTATGTTATTTATAGACTCCATAATAATCTCTAGCCTTGAAAAATAAACCTCTAAAAATATTAGCTAAGTGCTCTAACACCAAACATTAAGTACCTTAACAATAAATAAGAAATTTAAAGCAAAAATAAGAGAAAATATCAAGATTTAAAATGGAAATGATAGAATTACCATATCAACAAAAAAATCGAGGGAATAAATTATCACAAATAAAATCACCTTTATTGATGAAAGCAATGTTCACTTACCTCTTTGAGGGGGGACACTCTAATTGATTCTTCACAACATATCTCATTGCAATGCTTCTACTTATTTATATAGTTAGTATCCTCCTAGCAATTTTCTAGTAAGCCTTCTTACAATCATTTTTATCTAACCTCCTAAGAACATTATAGTAAGCGAACTTTCTAGTAAACCTCCTTAAAAATATTGCTTTCATAATATATCTACTTCATGGGCCTTATTTATTAGATATTGCCTCAATACATAGGAACATATATATCTACTTAAGGGGGTTAGAGTAGGATCATATTGATGGTATCCTCTTTCTATAATTATAGAGTCTCTCATTCATGCTAATGATAATAATACTAATAACCATGTGATGAATTCTTTAAAACTCTCTGCTCTTACTAGTGCAAACCTATATTGGAAGTGATTCCTAAAAGGGAATTTATTACGGATTGGTCGATGCTATTAAATCCTTGTTGTTGGAGTATTGCATGATCAAATTTATGAGAATGGAATTATGATAGTTAGATTAACACTATTAATGAAACAAATCTATACTGAAAGTGATCCTTGTAAATGCATTTTACAAACTTGCACCACATAATACAAACTCTACTCAATTAAGATGTCATATTTTGAGGGGTATTTACACCACCAAATTTGACAAGGAGTTACATTGTGGTTAGCCATTATTTGGCGATGTGCCATTCATATTGATGAATCATTTTGAAAATATAACCATGATACATGATTTGACATATTGTAGCCACACTAGTGCGCCAAATCTATATTGAAAATGATTATTAATACCACACCATGTGGGGCTTCATTTCATAACAAAAAATTTCAAACAAATTTATATTGGAAAAGATTCTTAGAATGCACCATGTGGGGCTTCACCACACAACAAAAACTTGTTTCATCCTAAATGACATGTTTTAAGGGATAAGTGTTCTACCAAACTTGTCAAAGACTTTCAATATGACAAGTCATAGTGGGAATGGACCATTATGTGTGGACACACTACATAAAATTATGAATGAACCAAGCATATATTGAAAGTGATCCTAGACATATACCCTAAAAGGATGCACCACATAATGCAAATTTCCCACATCTTAGTTGTCATGCATGCCTTGAAGGGTATCTATTCCAACAAAAATTTGAAGGACATTCGCATGGTTTTGTCCCTTTGTAATTCACGTGGGATGGATGATAGTTACCATGAAAATGAAAGACTTAACACTACGCAACCAACTTACAAGAATAGGTAGTTAGTCTATTCTTAAAACTCTTTGGGTGGAAAGGGTTTGTCATCTTTGTGAGTCTTTGAGCGTTGAGAATGAAAATGACTTTCTCTTAGAGTGTGTTGCTTACATCCACATTAGATCTGAGTTTCATAGTATTTTCTACAATACGAACCTTTCTAACATCCTACCTTGCCAAATTTATAGTGAGATCGGAAATATTCTAGCCAAGCCTTTTGGGCACAAGAACAAAATTTTAAAGCAAACCAAGTAATACCCCTCTTAAAATCCGATAGACCAAAATTGATTTCGGTGGACATTAATCATCATCATCATCAAAAATATGTTAAAATATATATTATTACTCGACTAATATCCCAAATTTAGTTGAATGTTGAAGACTAAAAGTATAAAATAATAATATAATTGGTAATAAAGAACAATTTGGAGTTAAATATTTTTTTTATTTAAAAAGAAATATTTCATCTATAAAATATGATTATAGTTTCATTATCATGGAAATAAATGTAATGTTAGAAATAAAAAATAACATATATATATATATATTATTCTTTACTCTCGGGACCACAATAAGTTTGGTTACTATTTGGTCGACAATCAATATCCATATTCATTCCATCCATTTCCAGGCTCCAACAACCACAAGTGATCACCAAACAATTCTTTATTCCAAGGGAAGTTGGTATTATATTATTCTATACTCTCAAGACCACGAGTTTGGTTAACATTTGGTCGACAATCAATATCCATAGTTCATGGAAGGTTCCATTTTTAAATTGAAAACCACATGATCTATATTTTTATTGTTCCCTCTATTTTTTAATATTTTATAGTGTGTCGAATGTTGCCCTTGGATTAAGACGGTTCATAATTCAATGCATTATTAACTTATAACCAGCTAAGGAACAAGATATTTTATAGTGTGTCGAATGTTGCCCTTGTTTTTTTCTTCAACTTTTATTTAAACCAACCTCCAAACTCCATAAACTTGCAACCTCCATGCTTCAAGAACCTCCCCATCTCTCTTGTAGGTAGTGTTCTTAGCATTGGATTCTTCTTCTAAATGACATTATAACCACCTTTGACATGAATTCATTTAAGGAGGGAAAACAAAATTTCAAATTTTTTTTTGTTCGCATTGCATTCTTCTCATGAAAACGACCTATGACATGAATTAATTCATTGTCCACTGATTGTCAAAATTTGTTTGGTTCGTTTTGGATTTTTCACATATGACAACAAACTTATGACATGAATTCTTTCAATGCCCCAAGGGAGAATGCTACTCCATGCCATCATTGATGACTCATTTGTCTCGATTAGTTGAACCACGGGGTTTCACATAACCCACATGGTTCCCGTGGCTTTAAACTTGTCGGCCTCTCAAAAGTTATGTTCACCGGGTTTGTCAAACACTCATGAGGGATCTCTCAAATAACCCAGATTCTTTGTGGAAATCCAACTCTAAACACTAAATCTAAGGATTACCATTTTAGGAGATTTGAACACATTAATTCCATGCTCTCCTGGGAGGCTGATGTCTTGAGCATTAAGCAACATAGGGATTTCTTGTGTTCCTCGAGGCAATAGTGGGAGGGTTGTTGGATGAGAATATTCATTGGTTTTTTCCTACTTGTCTTGAGGGATGCAAAAACTTTCTTTAGAGATTAAGTTTCGTTGAGCTCGTAAGGCTTCTTTTCTTTTTTTTTGTCATGTTGCCTCAAATTTTTTGTTCCTCTTTTGAGGGGAGATGATCTTACATGTTAGTTGGGGTTATGGAGGAGTATGCTCTTAGGTAGGGAGAGGGGTTAGTTGGTCTAAATCCTTTACTGCTTGATTCTTCTTTGACTTTGTTTTTAATTAAGTGTGTAATGGGTGCAAAGATGTTTTTGCTTTTTGGGGTGAGGCCAACAACAATGGTTCCATTATTGGTAACTTATTCAACAAGTTCTTCCACGGAGATGGAATATTTTCTCTTGTGTTATTTGTTGTCATCATGGCTATTACAATTGTGACTTGGTGTTCTCGTGTCTATGTTGCATCTAGATGTGTGACCTTTGTGGGTTCTGTACTGATTATGTGGTGCACCTCTATTTCCTTGTCCCACCTTGTGGGTTTCCTCTGGATTTTCTATGATGGCCTACTTATGGATAGTTGACATGGTGGACTACAGTGTCTCTAATTTTGAAATAAGTCATGTAACATGAGAAGATAACATGCTCCTAATTAAGAGGTTGTGTCTATGTGTTGTCTTTCACTACCAATTTTATCTCCATTAGGAAGCCCATGTTGAAATTCATATCCACACAAATGCAAGCATATGTAGTTTTATTTCTCCTTTGCATTTGTACACTCTTGAAATGGAATATTTGTATGGATTCTTTTTGTAATCTCATGCAACTAATCAAAGCCACAAAATTGCAAGGGAAGGTTGGCCATCCTTACCTAAACTAGACCAAGGGAGAATTAGCTTGTTGAAGGTTCAAAATTAGGAGTCCATAACTTCATACATGGCCCTATTTTTCCCTTGAACTAAGGTTTAGAGTTGCGGATCATATCTATGTTTTATGTTGGATTGAATTTGTATGTGAAAAATCTTTTTGCACATGGGTAAATGAAGGCTTTATCCTTTATTTCTAGTTTCCAAGTTGTTGTAATCCATATGTAGAGATTTATTAGTTTTTGTGAGAGCCCACTAATTCTGTACAATAAACCATTTTCCTTGAAGTAGTTTGTTTGATCCTCTCCAGCTTCTACCATAGAAATGGATGGGATGGAGCTTTGTTCACCATTTGAACTTGAGGGATCTAAAGGATACCCTATGAGCCCCCCATCATGATACCCTTAAGTAGTTCCCCTTTGAGTGAGAGCCTTGATATTACTATTAAGCTGGATGAGACCATTGGGACTACATTCATCACCAGAATGGGTTGTTGACTAAGGATCTATTTCTGTGAAAGAAGAGGAGAATGAGATGTGTGTTGGACATAAGAAGGAATAGAGACCGTCGTTAAGTAGAAGGGACAAGAGAATGAATACATGTAAGAATTATTGAGGCCAAATTCAAAGGGTGGTAAATGATTCCCTTATTAGATAGAGATAGGATGAGATGGAGGATGAGTTGGGTGGAGATAAATAAATCGCATGATTGGAGAAATAATATCTAACTGAGGATAAGAGGCCACATGAGCAGTCAACGAAGGATTCCAACGGTGCTTTCATAATATTTTTTATGAGGCTTATGAGATAGGAGATCAAATAGGTCAAATCCATGGAGGAGAAGGAAATTGTTGTCTTTGACACAGTAGAATAAGTGCTCATGGAGACCATCATTGAGATGGCAGTGTATCTAGGGAATGCACCCTAATTGACTCTCTCTCTCTCTCTCAAAACTTGAGCACAATTGTTCCTCTTTTCATTGTCAATGAAAAATGATTAAATTATTACAATTGAGGGGGAAGGATTGTTTTTAACACATTTCTCATTCTAGAACCTCTCCATTAACATATTGTCGAGTCATTAATAATTCCAAATAATAGCTATCAACTAAATTTGGTGAATCGATAATATTAATAAATAACAACTCTTATCTAAGTGATGAACGATTAATAACTCAAACATTTTAACTATTAATTTACATACAAAATAACTCATGGACATATATCTATTCACATACACAAAACTTTTATCTTTAGGTATGCACCAATGTGATGCCTATTTTTTGAAGAATCCAACTCCACAACAACAACAAAATCCTCAATCATGGGGATGGATATATCCTCCCCCTCTAAGAGGGAAATCCATGTCTAGTACATCCATTCATGAATGTCCAAACAACCATGAAAAATTCCCATTAAACCTATAAATAAAATTGTCATGTCCCCCATTGCCATTCACTGGACCAATGGGAAAACATGAGTTGTATTTGAGGTTCTAACTTCATCCCCAAGGCCATATTATGCATTTCTTGAGAATTTAATTGCTCAGTACCACTCAGCCATGTTCCCCGTTCCTCAATATGGCCTTCAGAAGTGAACATGAACTAAACATGGGATTCCAAATTGCCCAACGGATACTAAACAATGAAAAAAGGTAGAAATCCATAAGCTAGATGGCCTAATCAATAATTAATCTTGGTTAATCAATCATTAACTTGACCTAATAAAAAAATCCCATGATTATAAACAATCTTGGCTACCAAATTCCATCATTTTGACTTTTCCAATCCTTCTTGACTGTTTCGACATTAGGAATTGAAAATCAGAATACAAAAATGGTTCTTAACGAACCCTCCTCGAATTCCTGACTCTGAATACTATACTATGTACATCGGGATTCAGAAGTCAGGACCACCTAGCGGGTCTCAACAAATAACCTCCAACTTGCCGAATCCGACTACTAAGTTTCATATGTTGGGAGTCTGAAGTCAGAACTACAAAATAGGTCCTTCACAAAACCTCCTCGACTTGCTGACTCTGATGTTCTGATATTGGGAATCAAAAGTCAAAACCAGAAAATTGCTTTCAACAAAACAACCTGACTTGGTGACTCCAAAGTTTCCGACGACATAAATCGAAAGTTGGAAGGTATAATTTCTCCAACAAAACTAACCTAGCTTGCCAAATACAATATTTCAAATATAGGGAGTCGAAAGTTGGAACATTGATTGGGTCTTCAAACAAAGAATCCCGACTTTCTGACTCTGATGTCCCCAACATTGGGAGTAAAAAATTAGAACCAAAAAATTATTTCCAAACAAACCACCCCGACTTGATGACTCAGATGTTTCCAACATCAGGAGTCAAAAGTCAAGATCACAAGCAGATTCTTCCTCATTTCGATTTCAGCACTTTGGCATCGACATTTTGGCACTTCGAAAACTGGCCTAAACATGTTGTTCAACAACGTTTTTCATTGCGATTTCACCCTTTTGTCCTTGGAATTATTTGGCCATGAAAAATATGAGTTATTTTTCCTACCTTAGATAGTTTCGACCATTCATATTCAACCATAATACTTCCAATTCAAACGCTTATCCTCGAGCCTTGTCAAAACATGATTAAGGAATGAATGTAAGCTTTCGATATCTTTGTTATGACTTCACTGAACTTACAAAACATGTGCCAATGCAAGCTGAACATGTACAATGGAAATACAACTAATCTATAAATGCAACTCATGCATAAACTAGCGTACTCATCACATGCATAACAACAATAATATCATGCATAGAAATAAACCCATTTCCATACTATAAATAGGCATTATATTGAACCATTCAAGCTTCCATTTCATTCAATTCGACACTAAATAACATTCATCCATTACATAGAAATTTTGAGCATTCATAAACACCATAGCGCTTATATTTTCAACTAAAATCGATTGAGCAATAGGCTATGTGAGGTCAACATTCCACCCTACCATAGGTCTTTGTCCAACCTATATTATTTTAGCTGAGAGACCACCCCCAAGCTAAGTCATCTTATCCACTAAGGAGGACTACACATACTCATTCCTAGTCATAAGTACACACACTCAGGCTAAGATAATGCACAGGTGGGTTTATCAAGCTAACAAAAATATAAAGGTAGTGATTTTTAAACCAGTGATCTCAACCATCGAGCTACATGTATCTCAATCAGTTTCAGACAACATTGGCACCCATATTGCCTCCCACACCCAGCCCAAAGAATGTCCCCTTCCTTTCTACACATCCCCTTGGGCATTGTTTCCCTTGACACTACTCGGGTTAGGTATAGAAGGTCCAATATGCTAAACCGACAAAGATTTTGTGCCTTCAATGGGTTTTAGAATCCAAATTAATTCCATACATTCTAACATCCTCAAACTTAGCTCTCACTCTGGATGCCAATTCTACTATGTTTGCTATTGAGAATGCATCGTACATAGCGAATTTAATTGTTTCTCTTCCACACTAGGTTCATGATGAAGGAAATGCAATACACATTGCTCCCTACACAATTGCACACTTCCCCTTTCCTTCTTGGTCATGGCACTGCCATACTAGGTTCAAGATCATTGAAACACATTTCCATGAAGTACTTTGACTGCTGCAACAAGCAACAAGAGATATACCTATCCATACCATTTCTAAATTCCACTCGTGCCCTTCCATATCAGCTTGTGAATTCATCCCATAATCCATTAAAAGCATGAGCTGATTTCTCAGCTAGTTTATTACAATAGAATTAATGAGTGGTAGGGATGTCTACTTGGGTTCTCAAGATGACACTTGGAAATAGAAGGTTGACCCTCCCACACCCCCTGACCTCTCCCTAGTAGAAAACATACATCCCCATCATTTTGTTGTTGCCTCCATAGCCATCCTTAGACTTTTTATTTACATTATGAATATATACATGCTTTTACATTCTTCCATGGATTACTAGCACATGGTATACAACATCCATAACATTTTCATTTATAATCTTAGGCTTACACTAGTGAGGCCTTGGCCTTGAGATCCACACTAGGAATCATGCATCACATATACACCATATTTACACATCAAGCCAATATATACACTAGGGGTCAAAATGGGGACATTGCAATCCCTCCCCTTAGAATAACACCATCCTCGATGTTCTCTTTCTTTTCTGGAAAGGTCTCATTCCTTGTCTTCAGCTACATTTGCAATGCTTTCAGCTTCTAGCTACTCACATGATGTCTCTATTTCTCTACATCAACATCCATAGGATCTTTTTCAATCTTTAGTTGTTCATACTGATATTTTCAGGATAGCCACATGTCCAACTCCATCCTTATGATGCCCTCAAGGTCCTCACATCCCACAATACCTATGCTCAAACAATGAGTCAATTCACATGTCAAATTTGCTCTCATAGAACTCATCCCTTATAGTATTTTTAGAATTATAGCCAACGAATACACACACATATATTCACATCAAATGAGCAAGAAGATGTAAGGTAAGCCAAATACTTATCTGCATGAGCCTCCTCATTTAGATCCACAAGTATATCTTATGTATATATATGTAAACAATTTTTGACAAGCACGATGGTTGTTCCAACACATCCAATATCTATTTCTAATCCTGTACGTTGAATGGGTTTATCAGGCACTCAACAACCATTAACCAGTCTAATTCCAATCTAGTTTGCTAACTAGCTTTATCAAGTATTCCATTATCCATTTCCAAGCCATCACCTCTACCGGTTTTATCAAGCAATACAACAACTACTCACACAACACAAGGATGGTACCCTTTCTCTACTTCGCAGTCCCTCAAGCATACCCATCCTTGGATGGAATAATATTCTTCTCCTTCATATTTTCTCCCTTTCTTCACTTCCCTTCTTCAATATACAAGAACGAACTTATGTATTTTAATACTTGACAAACACAAAATGGCCAACCAAGATCATCAGTATCATACGTTTATCAAAATGCACTAACATAGAATTCTAAACATATTTTTATGTAAAATCCACTTCTCAATATTGAAACACCAGGAATGCATCCCTTCCCTAGGTGTGTAATCAATTTCGACAACCATTAAACAACAAAACAATAGGAATGCATCCACTCATTTCTGATGTATGCCATGCTGTAGGTTATAATTGTATCTCAAGCATCCTTTCAGAATAAAAAACATATTCTAAATATCAACTTCTACAAAATTTCCTTTCATTATTTATAAAGAAAGGTTAAGCGTATTTTTAATTTCTTTTAAGGTGCTACATTCTTCAACGAGGATCACAAAAATATTCATATCACAAAGACACTTATATGTTGCATATATATTTTCTTTCACATTGTTTCCATGGAAATAATTCGGCTCTCAATTATTCCTTTAACATCTATTTTCCCTCATAGGAAACTTGGGTTGTACATTCTAAGAAACCACTATACATTTCCATCACAGGAAACTCAGGCCATACATCCTAAGAAACCACAATATATTTTCTTTGCACTTCCAATTTCAATGGTAAACACATGTTCCATTGGCACAATTTCACCATCTCACCTGCATTACACACAAGACGCATTGCTTATGAGACGTCATCATGTTCAAAATCAAATTTACAACTGAAGCGATACACATTCCTTCTCATTCACATGAGACGTTTATCGAAATAATTACAGTCATAAAATTTAATTATGTTTCACACAGAAAGCAGTTTCCCAAGCATGATATTCTTCTCATGGTATTTGGCTCTTGCAGGCCCTAAGACATGGTTTCCTGCATAATGTCCTTCTGACACCACTCACAATTTGATAAACTATCAGTAACATTAGTAACCAATTAAAATATGAATTTACCATTCCATTTCTTACATAAATTAAATTTATTCAATCATGAGTCCATGCTCATATTATTTGTTTCTTGTGGGCCATAGCACATGGTCTTCCCATAATGTTCCCTCCTGACACATCTCACAAACATCCAAGAAATTAGTAATGTCAATAATCTGATTCAAACCTGACTTTATAATTTATAATTAAATTCACAATTTTGTTTGGCTCTGGTAGTGGAAACACAATGTCCCTCACGGTCTTGCATCAATTGCCATAACTTAGACGTCCACTTACAACATGTCATCTTGACATAATTCATATCATCCAAATAGTCATTAGATACTATTAATAAGATTTCAATCTGAAATTTGAAAATTTTCCCTCTACAGAAATCAATTTTAATAACCATGAGATAGGTCTCATGACATTTGTTTTTTGTGCATGGTAGATTCTAGTCTTCATCATGGGTTTACACACATTGCCATACCCAAGTCAATTCTACCTGCAATCTACATTTCAATCATCCAAACAAGTTGCGAGTATCCCTACATATAATCCTCACATGAACCATTGGCACAATTAAATTGCATGATGCAGTCACATTCTCTATACAAATTTTAATTAAAACTTTAAATACTCGTGGTTGTATAATCCCACTTTTTTCATTGCTTGATAGTATCTCAAGGGAACAAGGAAACTCTTCCCCAAACTTGATTCAATCCACATAATTCCCTAATGTTCATGCACTCAATGCAATCTGACATTTCTCTAAATATTTGTATTCCCACACAACCATGTCCTTTTTATATAACTCTATCCTCCCAATAGAGCATCCGATAGCCATCTAACACAACTACATTATTCCTGCAATTGTTCCCCCTACATCCATAGAAGCTCGTGAAATGATTTTAAAAGTAACAATAATTATATCATCTCAACTATTAATGAATTGCATTGAAATCATTTTATCACAACCAAGCATTCACACAATGCATCTTAATAGGTGTTACGGAGAAAAATTCCTATGGCTTGGGCTACCACAACAGACAGAGTAACCGTAGAAAACAATCATTTACCATATGCAAGAGAGACCAAATATCTAACACGAAAGGATCTCGAAACATACCTTATTCCTGATGGTTGATGTAGATCCCCGTTGAGCTTTTCCACTATCGCTTATATTAGCAATTTGCTCTCTCAACATTCAGCAAACAAGACAAGCATGCTATATAATGGTGTTAGACCTACTATAGCATATATAATCAGTAACATATAAGCATTTAAAATCATCCATGGATTCAATACTCATTTAAATACACATTATTGGATAGGAAAAGATATTTCTATTAATATAAATCAGAGATTACAATAGTGACAACCTCTGTCGGCACGTCTGCAAACCAAAGAAACTGAGTCCTCAACCCAGGCCTCCACCACTTCAATCCTCCATCTCTCAATAGCAAGCTCACAAGAAAAGGAAATCTTGGGAAGAACACAAAGTGCTCCAAGGGACAAAGGGATGTAGACTCAAGTATAAGCTCCGACAACAATGGACTATAGTTTTCTTGCTCTTCAATTCCTCCTTCTTCAATGTATCCAAAGGGTTCCTTATATAGTGCTTCAATGGGGTAATGGAAGGTCAAATATGAGCGATCTCAAGGCATATGGAAGGCCAAGAGATAAGTTTCTCGGATCCACATCAAGAAAAAATCCAAAACTATTTGGCCTTTTGCACACATCCCGATATACGCAGGTTTTAGGGTCATATCCGCATACATACGCGAGAATAGGTTTAAAGGTCACGCATGGAAAATAATGCATGTTTTTAGGGATGATCTTGGAAACATCAAAGGTACAAAAATGGTCCATGGGGTCTAAAGAGTCTGTAGAGGGATAGGGAAGGCCATAAAGGTGTGATCCACCATGTGTGGTAAAATCAGCTGTAACAATAGGTGCACTCACACATATGCATGCATAGCCACAAGATTTCCAAAACATTTTATTACACAATCACCCAACCCATCCTTGCATTGATCCATGGATACCCTAATATCTGGTAATGCATTCCAATTATGACACTTCACATTTATAAATTTAACACAAGTATGAAAATATTAACATTCCTTTACAACTCACACAGACACAGTGAGAAAGAACCCAAGAATCCAAACTCAAAACATATGCATGCAATGTTCAAAAAGAGAAATATGTTTAACTGAATTCAAGCACTTCATTGCTCTTTCAAAATTTCTTAAACATTTAATAATGCATTCAAATATTGTATAACATAAACCATTCTTGCACAAAGGGATTTAGGCATAGGCCCAAAGAATTTAACTAACTGTCCAATATGGTCTTACCCATGACTATCTCATATGGCATGCACTATCACAACATGACCGTAAGTTTTCATTTACTCTATTTATTAAACTCAAAACCAACATACACACATGGCATGATATTCATTTGCATGAATGCATTCAAACTTTAAACAATTAGAGGGAATAAGGATGATTGATATTACTGCCCCATACCTCACCATACCTAGTGTTATAACATTCACATAAATTTATCCAAGATCACATGCAAACCAAGTCATGATGATCCAAAAATGGTTGAAGGAATTCTTACCCAATTCTATTTTAGCACTTACAAACCATTACCTACATGGTTTTCATCAACACTTTTGATGTTACTTGTTCAATTGGTCTCTCATTAGGGACTACATAGCCCTTCCACCAACCTCTTGATCATAGATCTATTTCTCCATCTTCTCTCTGTAATGGTGACTGGTCACTTGCAAGGGAATCATCAAAATCTCCAACCATCCCATTTCCTCATCATAGCATGGAATTCCTCTTCCATATCATAGCTGATCAAATGTCATGGTCTCTCTAGCACACACACATAAGGGATCATTAGCTATGATTTTCTCACCAAGCAATAGTTCAATACATATACTCACGTATGACATTTCTACTTTCTTCTTTACAAGCATACACTTATTATGTTATAAACATAAATAGTTTAAGGTGATAATTTCCCCTATTTATTGACATTTCTTTATGGAGACCATTCTACAATTGATGCTACAACTGTCTTATAAACCTCATGTAGCTTTGTAGCTTTCCTTGGTCTTTATAGCACCTCCTATGGTGCTCTGTTCACCTTTCATTATGGCTCCAATTCCTTTGAGTGATTCCGTCCAAGTCCACTTGATTTTTCTTGGACTTCCTAGCACTTACCAGCGTTATAATGTATTCCCTTCCAACTCCACATGGAGTCTTTCCAAGGTCCATTAGATTCCCTTGAGCCTCATTCAACCATGAGACTTACTTTCCTTTCTCAAGGAAATATCTATCACAATTATAAAACACACAATTTATTCACACATGGGAATGCCTCATTCCCTGATTAGTAGTCTTTGCATGACCACTCTACCATTCTTGTGAACTACATGAAATTCCATATATTGTGATGTTGTATTCCTGTTATTGACAACTTCTGGGTAAATGGTACTTTCTTACCCATTCTCATTACTTATCTGTTCAATTCTATAGTCTTTTCTCTACCTACTAGCCTATTCCATAATTTTTTGATCATGCACTTATGGAACACAATGTCCATATATGACATTCAAAAAATTTCATGGCTCTTCCTTGCAATTCAAATTTCACATTATGATCACAAATAATGCATTGTATACATTCTGGCTAAGGAAATATCAATTCATGTTATCCCTCATTTTGTCAATCTTGTGCTTTACTGGAATGTCATGAGTCACAAGCATCGATCTTTCTCATCAACCCATGGAATAATCCCATTTTCTTTCACACTCCCCCACAAGAAATCACATACATAAGGATTTGATGTGGCCAATCCATATCACATCCCCTTCCCACACAACTTCTCCTCATTTTTTGCTTAACAAGACTTAAGCTTCCCACAACCATTTTCTCTCTGCAAGTGTGGATTCTGGACCAAACATCCCGAGTGTTGCAACCATTAGCTATGATACCATTTGTTGTGTTCCCTGTTTCCATTTTCTTGGTCAATGGGAAAACATGATATGTCTTTGGGGTTCTAACTTCTTCCCTCAGGCAATATTACAAATTTTGTGAGCATTTATTTTCTCAGGTACCACTCTTTCGTGTTCCCCATTCCTCAATCCAGCCTTCAGAAGGGAACATGAACCAAACTCAAGCTTCCAAAGCACCCAACTAATACCAAACAATGTGAAAATGTAGACATCCATAGGCTAGATTGCCTAATCAATCATTAATATTGGTTAATTCGTCATCAACTTGGACTAATAAATAAATTCAACAATTATAAACAACTTGACTTCCAAATTCCATCATTTTGAATTTTCTAAGCCTTCTCGAATTTTTCGACATTAGGAATCAAAAATCATGAAACAAAGCTTATTCTTAACGAACCCTCCACGACTTCCCGACTTCAACTACTATACTTCGAACATCGGGATTTGGAAGTTAAGACCACCCAACATATCTCAACAAATAAACTCTAACTTGTTGACACTGACTACTTCCTTTTGTACATCAAGATTAATAATTTGGAGCCACAAAAAAGGTCCTTCACAAAACCTCCTTGACTTGCCAACTTCGATGTTCCAATATCAGGAGTCGGAATTTGGAACCAGAAAACTTCTTTCAACCAAACAACCCGAATTATCGACTCTGACATTTTCAACGTCGGGAATCAGAAGTCAGAATGCATAACTATTCCAAGGAAAGAAACCTGACTTTATGACCTCAACATTTTCAATATCAAGAGTCGTAAGTAAAAACATCGAACATGTCTTCATACAAATGATCACAAGGTTTCAACTTTGATGTCCCTGACATCGGGAGTTGGAAATAACAACTTCAAAACTATTTCCAAACAAACCACCTCGACTTGTCGACACTGATGTTTCCAACATTAGCAATCAAAATTTGGGACCACAAAATGATCCTTCCTTAACAACCTACTGATTCTGATGTCGATATCTCGACACTTCAACAACTAGCCTGCACATGATGTTCAACAAACAAAATGTTGTGGTTTCCCCCTTTTGGCCTTAGACTTCTTTGGCCATGTAAAATCTGAGTTATTTTCTCTGTCTTAGAAAATTTTGACTATGGAGATTCAACCATAACACTTCCAATTCAAACGCTTATCCTTGATCCCTGTTAAAACACGACTAGGGCATGAATGTAATATTTTGATATCTCTATTATGCATAAACTAGCCTATTTATCGCAGACATAACAACAATAAGATCGTGCATAGAGTTAAACCCATTTATAGACTATGAATAGGCATTCTAATGAACTATTAAAGTTGTCATTTTATTCAAATTGACATGAAATAACATTCATCCATTACATATAAAATATGAGCATTCATAAACAACATAACACTTATCTTTTCAATTGAAACCGTATGAGCAATCGGCTATGTGAGGCCAATGTTCCATGCAATTGTAGGTCTTTGTATAACCTATATTATTTTAGTTGAGAGACCACACCCTAGCTAAGATATGTTATCTACTAACTTGAGGAATACATGGACTCATTCTCAGTCATAAGTACACACACTCAGGCTAAGCCAACACACAACTAGGCTTATCAAGCCAACAAAAAGATAAATACAATGATTGTTAAACCAATGAGCTCAACCATAGAGCTATAGGAATATCAATTAGATTCAACAACCTTGACACCCATATCATCTCGCACATTCATCCCAAGGAAGGTCCTCTTCTTTGTTACATAGTCCCTTAGGCACCCCTTTCCTTTGATCTAATCAAGGAAGGTATAGAAGGTCCAATTTGATAAACTAACAAACATTTTGTTCCTTCACCGGTTTTCACAATCTAATGAAATCCATTCGTTCCAACATCCCCAAGATAGGCTCTCCCTCTAGATTTCAATTCTACTATGGTTGCTACTAGTAATGCATCACACACAATGAATTTAATTGTTTTTCTTCCACACTAGGTACAAGATGAAGGAAACAAACTGTGATGTTCCCCAGATAATTGCACACTTCCCCCTCTTGTTCTCAGTCACACCTCTACCATACTAGGTTCAAGATCCTTGGAATTCATTTACATGAGGTACTTTGATTGTTTACACAAGCATATCATCCCATACCTAGCCATACCATTTATGAATTCCACCCGTGCACTACCATACCAACTTCTAAATTGAGCCCATGCTCCATTAAATGCATGAGTTGATTTCTCAGCTACTTTCTTACAATAGAATTAATGAGTGGTAGGGATATCTAATTGGATTCTCAAGATGACAAGTTTGGCAATAGATGGTTGACCCTCCCACACCCCCTCACCTATCCTTAGTGGATAACACACAACCCCATTGTGTTGTTGTTGCCTCCATAGCTAGCCTTATACATTTTAAAGGCTTTTTATTTGCATTATAAATATTTACATGCTTTTACATTCTTCCTTGACTTACTAGCACATGATCTGCAACATACATAACATTTGGCTTTATAATATTCGTCATGCATTAGTAGGGCCTTGGCCTTGAGATACACACTAAGAATCATATGGTTGCAAATACACCATATTTACACATCAAGCCAATATATACACCAAGGGTCAGAATGAGGGTCTCACAAAAACCATGACTCCAATAAAAGAAAAAAAACATAACAACCATATCTCTAAGGAATATGGAAAGGATTTATCATGCTTTCTCCATAATAATGTGATGACTAAAAAGGTGCAAGGGAGAAGAATACTTAGATCCAAAAGAAGCTACTCATTTTAAAGATTTAGGATAGAATATGCTTCTACTAATGTCATAAATCGAATCGGTGGAAATAAACCAAATCCATATAAATAACACCTACTATAGAATCAACATACAAAACATGATGTAACTTGAACCAAAACACCCTCTATAATGTTATTCTTCTTTCCATAGAACTTAGATTTTGCAACACCAACACCCTTGTAATAATCATCATAGAGAGGAGAAAATGTAGACGTTAGATTGAGGAGTGGACTAAGACACAAGGCCAAAGAAAGCCTAAGTTAATGCCCAAATTCAAATGGAGTAAACCAGCATAGATCCAAATCCTAGGCTCTATCAAGCGCCGAGATGGATCAAATCTATGGGGGTGCAAACCTGTTCTTAGGTATCCATTGATTTGATTCAAACCAAAAGACACATCTTTTATTTAAGGTCCACATATAATATTTTTATTATTAATATTTAATATTATTTATGGCCGACATATAATATTTTTTATTATTTTTTATTTTGTTAGGAACGAACATTGCATCATTTCCCTACACATGGTTTTAAAACCATATGCAAGGCCATCCTACAACCATGGGTTGTTTAGGAGGTCTTGCACATGGTCTTAAAACCATTTGCAAGGCCCTCGTAAACCATGTACAATAAAACCATGGGTTGTTTAGGAGGCCTTGCACATGGTTTAAAAACCATGTGCAAAGCCTCCTAAACCCCCTAAACCATGTACAATAAAACCATGGGTTGTTTAAAATGTCTTGCACATGGTTTTAAAACCATGTGCAAGGCCAACATTTTTTTGTGGATAATTCAATTTTGTGTTTTTTTCTTGACCCACATTTTTTTTACGGATAATTAAATTTTTACTTTTTTATTGTTTTGTTAGGTAGGAAGATTATAAAATCTCCCCCATATTAGATTGTTTTATTTTGGCCTATTAGAAAATTTATTTCCCATAATATTCACTATCACTATTATTTTTTGCCGACATGTTATAAACGATACATCACGTTACAAGGTCTCTCCCATAATATTCACTATCACTATTATTTTTTGCCAACATGTTACAAACGTTAGTAACGTTACATCACGTTACAATATCTCCCCCATACTGGGCTATAGAGCGCCTCTCGATGCAACAACGCAATTCTAAGATAAACAAAATCAATGGGAGGAACAACCACAAAGAATCATATGGGGTAGCCTTATAAAATTGATATTGATAAAGACATATAATTCAAATTATTTTTACATATTTTCTATTTAGTGTGGTATTTTAGTCTTACTTTTCATTTGCAATTTTCAATTTAAAGTGGTTTGACTTAGCATTAGCTTAATTTTATGTTAAAGTTTTTTATAAAAAAATTCAACACTTATAAAATACAATTTATTAAATTGTTTTTTTAATTAAAAATAAATTTCAAAATTTCAAAATTTTACTCATTTCATTTTTTTTAATGGTAAAATATGATAGGAATATTGTTAAATCAATGATTATTAATATTGTGAATTACAATATTTTTTTAAGCTAGTACTCACATAGTTTTGAACCAGTGACCTTATGCAAGGAGTGCCTTAACAATACACCCATTCATAGTCTATTCTACGCCTCATGAGCATTGCAAATAGCATGTGAAATTACACTGTTATTATTTGTAATGCTTAAAATTAATTTAATATATATCGGATAATAGTATGAACTTACTTATATTTTTTTTGTTGACTAGGGGAATCGACAACTGGGGCTGAGATGGTACTCGCATGACACAGGGTCCAATGATCCATTCCTGCTACCACTATACCACTAGGTGCCCCACAACAACCCGTAAGCCACGAGACATAGATAAACCCAGGTAGGATTTGATCTCGTGACCTCCTTTACAACAAGTGACTTCATATCAAGCGACACCAATGAGCCACACCTGTTCGGGTTGTATGAACTTACTTATTTATATTATTATGAAATTTTAATTTATTTTTAATATGTGTTAACAATTAAATCAACTTAACTATTAGTATGAATATGCATATTAATAATATGACTATTAATATTAATACTATTAATATTTAAGTATGAAGGGGCTTTCATAGGCCAACAAATAACATATAATATATCATTTTTGGGATTATCTGTGTAGTGCAAGTTATTAATTTATGACCCATATCCCATGAATATAGTCACATTTGACCAATTTCTCATGGAGTTGAATAGTCCACTTACCACTCACTGCATCAGATGATACTCAAAGGGATGAAGAAGTATGATTGCGACTAGCGAAATGAATTGCATAGAATTAGTCATCATTGGTGAGGCTTGCACTTGATAAGCAAGATTTCTTGAGAGGTCACCCATTCTAATAATCCTAGAGATCAAGTGTGATTTTATAACATACATTATTTTTCTTTTTATTAAAATTTAATTTCAAAAAACATATATAAATTCATAGTGGGCTTTCAAATAATCATAATAACTTTGGTTGAAATTGAAATTTAATATAGCAACAAAATGTTCAAATAATCATGATTATGTTGTTTTTTCAAATCACTTTTTACAACAATGGTCCGTCCAACGCTTGTATAACTTTTGTACGCCTGTATCGTGATGGCCTTGTTCGATTCAAGACCCAAAATTTCCAACATTTCGCGTCCATGCACATGTAATAATGTTATTCTCCACCAACCTTTTAATCATCACTTCACATCTAGGAACATGTAATAATGTTACTATCCACCAACGTCTGATCCATTATTTCCTTCTTTGTCTTGTCCGTATTGTCTTCTGGTCTATCCTTAGTGCTCACTCAACAAATATGCAATTTCATAGTCAGTACTCAACACGACAATTTCATAGTTAGTACTAACACTATTTAACATATTAATTAGAGAAGAGACAATAAAGGCATACCCATCGGATGACCGGCAATGTCGGATGTGACAGCTCACGCGAGCTGGGTCGTCCGATCGATGCAAATGGTTGAATGGAAAGCTAACATCACCACTAATTGCTTTTATTTATATTACGGAATATTAATTACCATGTTTGATGAAGTTGACCATATGAAACACCAACAATAATATTTATTGCCTTTGTCTCAATAACTGTGCTTTGAAAAGTCTTCATGTATTCATTGCAATTTCATAAAAGAGCTACTAAACACCATTTCATATATTAATTGGGAAGGTAGCAATTGTCTTTACTTATATCTATAATGATTGATGACCATGTTCTATGAAGTTGACCAAATCTCACATTAATAATGATTATATTAGTTTATGTTTATAATTAATAATAATTATATTAGTTTAGTTTTATAATTAATAATTATTTTGATCGATGTAAAAGAATGTTATAAACAAAATATGTTAGAATGTTATTGGTTTTATGTGGATTTTAATATATTAATAATTTTCAAAATAATAAAGAAATTGTGTTTCGTCTTTCCTTATTTGTAAACTTGCAAAAAGATTATGGTAGGATATATTTACTAAATGTCTTTTCCCTTTGTTCAAGACAAGTGAGTTTATCTTATTTTCATCGTTTTTTTTAACCATGGGAACAACAATCTCTCGAGAGTATATTTAACAGCTTGCAAGTTAGATATACCAATAACTTGTGACTTAGCAGGGGCTGAGACGTCTCAAAGCCCATCAAGGTGAGCCTCTATCCTAGGGGTCACCTACCCTTCAAGCCTTGTCACAACAGGCCAATGAGCAACCCTACCCTATCCCACTTTCATTGTTGATATGTGAGACAAGAATGGGTATAAGGTAGAAGTGGTGAATCTATTTGAGTATTTAAATTGAAGTAAATGTAGAATGGATGCATTGGCGGGGTAGTGAAGCAAAATAAAGTATGTGTGCTAAATTGGATGGAAGACAGTGATATGTTTTGATTTTAATGGGGAACTTCTATTTTTAAATGAAGATGAAGAGTAACATACTAGCACATTATAGAATCCGTAATGATGTAAAAAGGGAAATTATTTAATCTCATTAAAGAAAATCATTATTATCTTTGGTGAAACCATAAACATAATATTGATTAGCATTGCAAAGATATTATATATCTATTTTAAGACCTCTGCATATAAAGTATGGTGTTAAGTTGAATCTTTGCTTTGCTTTAGGTAAATATGAACATATAATTTTCTTTCATGCACTGAACAAGGGATTCCATGTAGATGAAAATATGTGCTTTGAGATGCTTTCTAAGCAAAAATGTGGATACAGCATTATGTTGCAAAAATACTAAAATGTAATGTGTTAGATTCAATGCATAGATGATTTTGAGAGCAACTAAAGTAGTTCTATTAGTCCATTATTCTCAAAATAATTGGTAATCAAGTGCCTATTTGTAGTTGTTTGTGCAAAAGAGGCACAAAGGATATGCTAGATGGTTTGCAGTAGCATCATGATGAGAATAATTTATTCCATTAAGATCTGAATTTTAAATTAGTATTATGATAAGGTATGTTTCCTATACATATTGGAGTGATTTTTTATCATCTTGATCCTAATCTCTCCTTTCTTCTTCCTACAAGTCAATGTGCCAATAAGGAGGTAGAAGTGTTTGTTAGAATAATCAACCCATAGTTAGCTACCATAGACATTAATTAATCCATTTATGTCTTATTTGTCTACTTTCCAATATTCCACTCTATGCAAGTTGTCTTCCACATGTCCTAGAAGTCAAACTTGCTAAAAATGAGTCATGGAGTGCTTGGGAAACCTCCTAGAAACCATATTTAGCAGTTCTTCTTTATTCTAGATCCTCCCTAGCGCATATCTATTTTTTTTTGCTAAGTTTCCCACTTTATTGATATTTGAGGCAAAAGGGAAAGTAAGACTAGGTGTAGTTGACTTGTTTTTTGCCCTCATCATCCTCCATTATTTTCCCCTAATAAAAGCATTTATGAGTTGTCTTTCCATCACCTATTAGCTTGCCTACTTGACTTTGCCAATTCGTGAGCCTCTAGGTAGATTTGGAAACTGCTTTATGCACCTATGGGGGATTTGACTAGATTTAGTAAGCCTACTTTTGACTATTTCGAATGGAATCCTTATGCATTCAAATATCTTATGTAATTATATATTGCAGTAGCCTATGACTTCATGAGGTTGGATATTGGACACTTATTCAATACAGATTAGTGTTATGCTCCAATTTCAGTCTCATTTGTGTGTAAATTTGCAGGTTTGATTAGCAATTTTGTGAGTGCAATTGTTCTATCACTTGGGTTCAATTTCCACATGGTATCAGAGCCTTTGTAGATTGATTTCTCTCCTTTCATATTGCTATTGTAGGTTCGACATCTTGACTGGGAGCATTCTACTGGTTGAAGGGCATAGTTTAGAGCTATGGATCAATCTCAGAAGATCATCTTGACTGCATTTAATTTATTTGAATGGAAAGTAGAGATGGAGATACTGTTGAGAGCGAAGGGTCTCTACAGGGTGACTATGGCAACTGAGGCAGAGCCCAATGCAGTTGCAGAGAAAATTAAATGGCACAATAGGAGGGATGAGGCCTATGGTCTTCTGTGTCTGAGCATATCCAGAGACCTCTTCTTCCATCTTAATTGATTGACATCACCTAATGAAATGTGGGAGAATCTTGTATAACTTTTTGGTAAGATAGATGAGATGAGAAGACATCAAATCGAGAATGAATTGATCTCTTTGAGTCCCAGCAGCTTCGAATTCCTACAACTCTATTTTTCCAAGTTTAAAGCCCTTGTTTTGTAGCTAAAACAATGTGGAATTGAAAAGAAGGAGGAGAAACTAGTTTTGGCCATACTCTCAAAGATTGGCCTTGACTATTCAGTGTTTTTTTTGACCTTCTGTGCCACCAAGTTGAAAGCTCGAGCCTGGAAGATTCCTAAGCTTGAATAGTTCATGGAATCCCTCACACAAGAACATGATAAATTGGTGATGATGGGCACCATCAAACCTTCGAAAGACCAAGCTTTGGTTACTGGAGATTCGAGGGTGGATTCAAAAGGCAAGAAGAAAGCTAATAAGCCACCTGAGCAAAAGAGAGACAAGAACAAGTCTCAAGAGGAGCCCCAAGGCTCCAAGAAGAACTTCCAAAAGAAGAAGAACAAAGGAGAAATGAGCAAGTGCACATACTACAGTAAGGGATATCATCCTAAAAGCTCCTGCATGAAGAAACAAATTGACATGCTAACCCAACTCTTGGAGAAGAATAACATCTCCCTTCCCGATAGCTCAAAGAAGAGGGAAGGAGGATCAAATTCAGAGGATAGAGAGAGAGTACATGCATTGGTTGCTGGCACATCAAGCTCACCTATCTTCATCATAGACTCTGGAGCTTCAAGACATATGGTTTCGACCAAGGAGGCATTCTCCTCTCTTGACATGTCAAAAGGTCCACCAATAGTGCTGGGAGATGACTCTCTCACTGACAATTTGGGCAAAGGAAGGATTGATCTTAACCATGGTAATTTCAGTAATGTATTGTATGTTCTAGGTCTTGCCTCTAACCTCTAGTTTTTAGTGTATCAAATGACCCACACAGGGTCTCCAAAGAAGGTCATATTCTCCCCTGATGATGTTGAGATCACATAGATCTCGAATGGTAAAGTCATTGCAAAAGGAGTTGTAGATCACACTTCGAAGGTATACATGTTTTCACATTTTCTACCCTACTCAAACCCATCTACTCTTGTTATTCATGCTAATGAGGCAAGCAATATTTGGCATGAAAGATTTGGCCATCTTAACTATAATTATCTTTCTAATCTAAGTGAAAACGAAATGGTCATAGGGTTACCAAATATTAAGTTTTCCAAGGGAGTCTGTCAAGGTTGTGTCCTAGAAAAACACTTAGAGCATAAATTTGAGAGAGCTAGTCATGAGAGAACTTGTGCACCTCTTGAGTTGATCCATAGTGATGTTGTTGGTCCATTTCCTCATATGTCAATGAGTCAAGCCAAATATGCATTGACCTTCATAGATGAATTTTCTAGGTATTGTTGGGTTTACTTCCTGAAGCATAAGTCTGAAGTTTTTGGCCTCTTTAAAGTCTTTAAGGCTTTGGTTGAAAACCAATCTGGGAGGAGACTCAAGATCCTCAGATCTGACAATGGTGGTGAGTATTTCAAGTCTGAGTTCATTCAATATTGTGAATATACAAGTATTCATATGCAGCATTCAATCCCTTACACACCACAACAAAATGGTGTTGCTGAGAGAAAGAACAGATCACTGAAAGAGATGGAAACCTGTATGTTGGAGGCTAAGACTTTGCCACCAAAGTTTTGGGCCGAGGATATAGACTATGCATCCTATATTTAGAATAGGGTGCCTCATAAAAAAATTGATGGTATGACTCCTTTCGAAGCTTGGAGTGGGCATAAGCCAGATGTGACCCATTTTAGGATTTTTGGCTCAAAGGCTTGGGATAGAATTCCAACAGAAAAGAGGAAGGATTTGCAGCCCCAAATCCAAGAGTGTCTATTTGTTGGGTACTCTGAATATTCAAAAGGGTACAAGCTAATCAATTTGAACACAAACAAAGCCTTCATTGAAAGGAGTGTTCAGTTTCAAGAAGAGCCTTTAGCAACCGTTGAAGTTGGAGAGTCTTCTTCACAACCCGAACCATTGAATGTAAGTGAAGAGATAAATGAGTTTGCTGATTCTGATATGTCTGATAATGATGATTTAATTGCAGATCCTGATAGTCCTACAAGACCAAAATGGGCAGCAAAGACCATTCATGCACTTGGGGAACTAGCTGGAAATCCTAGTGATCCTAGGAGGACTAGATCTCAGTTTGAGAGTGCCCTGTGTATGAAAGACCCTTTGTTTGCAGAGAAATTATATATGATGGTTGAATCAGACCCACAGACATATGAAGATGTAGCTTATGATCCAAGATGGAAAACAGCCATGAAAGAAGAATTCAGCTCACTCCAGAAGAACAACACTTGGGAATTGGTTGATCTTCCCCCAGGGAGGAAGCTAGTTCAATGTAAGTGGGTTTTCAAAACTAATTTTGCTGCTAATGGTTCACCTTTGAAATATAAGGCAATATTGGTAGCCAAGGGATACTCACAGGTACATGGTATTGACTACAATGAGACCTTTGCACCAGTGGCAAAGATGGACTCCATTAGGCTAGCCTTAGCCATTGTAGTTTCAAAGCAGTTGGAGGTACATCACATGGATGTGAAGTGTGCTTTCCTAAATGGAGATGTTACTGAAGAGATTTACATGTAGCAGCCTCAAGGGTTTGTTACTAATCCATCTTTTGTGTGTAGGCTAAAGAAATCATTCTATGGGCTTAAGCAAGCCCCCAGGGCTTGGTATGCCAAGATTGATGGCTTTCTGCTGTCATTGAGTTTTGTTCGATGCAAGTCTAATCCTAATATTTATTTGATGATTATTGTCTTGTATGTGGATGACCTTCTTATTACAGGAAGTTTAAAGAAAGAAATTTCCTCCTTGAAGGATGCAATGAGCCATGCATTTTCTATGACTGATTTGGGGTTGTTGAGCCAATTCTTGGGTTTTGAAATTGCTCAATCCCAACATGGAATAAAGGTACATAGGTCCAAGTATGCTTTAGATTTTCTGAACAAGTTCAACATGAAATATTGCAAGCCAAGCAAAATCCCTTCCTTTTAGGAGTTAATCTTGAAGAAGCAGGTTCTTCTCCTATGGTGAATAATACACTGTATAGGAAACTGATTGGGTGTTTGCTATACCTTACACACACTCGACCTGATATTTCTTATGCAGTAAGTGTGGCTTCAAGATACATGGATCAGCCTCATGAGATCCATTGGAGAGCAGCCAAAAGGATCCTTAACTTTGTTCAAGGAACAATAACTCATGGGATCTTCTACAAAGCTAAATCTGATCTTGATTTGATTGGGTTTACTGACATTGATTGGGAAGGTGACAACACAAATCGAAATTCAACATCAGGATATGTGTTCATTCTTGCTGAAGGACCAATCACTTGGTCAAGCAATAAACAGAGTGACATTGCACTCTCATCTATAGAAGCAGAGTACAGAGGAGTTGTAAATGCAGCAACTCAATGTTTATGGTTGCAGGGGATACTTGGTGAGTGTGGCTTCGAATAAGAGTTTTCAACTATTATCTATTGTGATAATCAGAGCACCATTCAAATATGCAATGATCCAGTTCAAAGATAAAGAACCAAACACGTTGAGATCCATATGCACTACATTAGACAGCTTGTGCATGATGGCACCATTCACTACTCTTTCTTTTGTGCATCTTCAGAACAAGTAGCAGATATCTTCACTAAAGTTTTTTTTGAGAAGACATTCAACAATCTCAAATCACTGCTGGGGATTACTAATCATGCTGTGAAGCATGATTGATGACAATATTTTCAAATTTTGTTTAACTATCCATGTTTAAGGGAGGATTTTCCCATTGGGTTTTTGCCTCTTTCCTTGGTTAAATGGACATGCAGTATGTAAAGGGTGACTAAGCCTTGTTGCTAGGCCCTATAGTTTTATGATATTTACTCATAAGTGAGGCTTAAGGGGGGGTGTTAGAATAATCAACCCATAGTTAGCTACCATAGACATTAATTAATCCATTTTTGTCTTATTTGTCTAGTTTCCAATATTCCACTCTATGCAAGTTGTCTTCCACATGTCCTACAAGTCAAAATTGCTAAAACTGAGTCATGGAGTGCTTGGGAAACCTCCTAGAAACCATATTTAGCAGTTTTTATTTATTCAAGATCCTCCCTAGCGCATATCTTCTTTTTCTGCTAAGCTGCCTACTTTATTGATATTTGAGGCAAAAGGGAAAGTAAGACTAGGTGTAGTTGACTTGTTTTTTGCCCTCATCATCCTCCATTCTTTTCTCCTAATAAAAGCATGTATGAGTTGTCTTTCCATCACCTATTAGCTTGCCTACTTGACTTTTCCAATTCGTGAGCCTCTAGGTAGATTTGGAAATTGCTTTATGCACTTATGGGGGATTTGACTAGATTTAGTAAGCCCGATTTTGACTATTTCGAATGGCATCCTTATGCATTCGAATATCTTATGTAATTATATATTGCAGCAGCCTATGAATTCATGAGGTTGGATATTGTACACTTATTCAATACAGATTAGTGTTATGCTCCAATTTCAATCTCCTTTGTGTGTAAATTTACAGGTTTGATTAACAATTTTGTGAGTGCAATTGTTCTATCACTTGGGTTCAATTTCCATAGGACATCGGGATTGTGGTTATTAGGTTGGGGAAGGAAAAATAATGTAGTTATAATTGTGTTTCCTATTTAGAAACTCCTACCCTCATTGTGAGTGATCTAGAATCTATCAACACTAGTCAAGAGAAAACACACACACATTACATGTTTTCATTTGAAAATAAGATATTTTGTAGTATCTCGATGGACTATAGAGAACAATTGAAAAATATATTTTGAAGTGTTTTGATGGCATGGTAGGGACTTTTGAATAATTATACTTTGAAGAGTCTCAATAATCTTTGAATACTTTAAAAACATGTATATCTTTGAAGAGTCCTAATAATTCATCAAGATCTTAGGAAAGAAGTAGATATTTTGAAGGATCCCAGTGTTCTTTGTGATGTTATCCACGAAATAAGTTCATATTGTAATAGAATTGTGGATTCAACATCAAGTTGAAATAAATAAGAAAATGCAATGTGTTAGATTCAATGAAATGTAGCTTATTTTGGGAACTCTTAAAGCATTTATGATAGGCTATTATTATTCTTCCATAAATAATTGATAATCATTTGCCTATTTTGCATCCATGTCTACAAACAAAATGTGACAACCACACTAGATGGTTAGTGGTAGAACCATGAGGAGAATGACCTACTGCCTAATATGAAGGTATCATTTTTGAATCAATTTTATGACAAGGTATGATTAGTATACATATTTAAGTGCTTGTTGATCACCTTCCCACTAAAATCACATTTATCATACCTATATTTATATGTGTCAACAAGGAGGTAGTAGGGTTGAACATCGGAAGTATCGTTATTAGGATAAGTGGGGAATAATATTGTATTTAGAATTACATTGACTATATTAAAATCATACCCTCATTGTGAGAAATCCATAATATATTGACACTTATTAAGAACACACACACACACCCCATTATTTCTTACCTCATACTCAATATCTATCCTTGAAGTCTCAAAAATAATATTTCATACTCTTGTTCATCTTCATGTTTGTTACAACTCATGGTGTTAAGTACCTTATTAATAGAATAGGAAACTTGAAGTGGAAATAATAGAATATAGAAATATTTAGAATGGAAATGATAGAATTACCTCAACAATAGACAATTGTGGGGAACATATTGCCACAAATAGCAATACCTTTTATCGATTAAAGCAATGTTCGCTTGCCTCTTCAAGGAGGAAATGTTAAACTAATAAAAGATCGAATTATAATATTCTTCACAAGACATCTCACTATGTACATTGTTTCCACTTTTTTATATAATTTATATCCTTCTAGGAACTTTCTAGTAATCCTTCTAGTTCTTACACTAATTTCTATCTAACCTCCTAGGAACTTTTTAGTAATCCTTCATATAAATATTGTTTCCTCACTATATACTTCATAGGGATTTTTTAATATAGATGGCCTCAACACATAACAATGTATACATCTAATTAATAGGGTTAGGGTAGGAACCTAACATGATCTCCCCATTAAAAAGAAGCACTATCCTCAAGGATGAAGATGTGAAAATAGTTGAAGTATGTCTATTGGATCCCATGTAGCACCCTCGGGTTATGTATATTTCCATTGTATTAGGAGCTCTTGCATGTTGTGGAAACAGATATGACAATTCCCATTTGTGTAGGATGACCTTGGGCTACAATCAAATGGAACCTTCTTCATCTAATTTTTGAAGGCTAGTTTGGATACAATAGTTAGAATTTACCACTTTTTTTAAGAAGGAGACATGAAAGATTGAATGAAGTTTAGAGTAGCTAGGTAGCTCCAATTTTTAAGCCAGTGGAAAAACACATATGAGGAACTTATAAGGCCCATAAAACTTGGGATAAATTATTTGGTGGTGTTTATCCTTAAGTGAGGTCTTCTTATAAGGTTATAGGTGGAGGAATACCTAACTCCTTCAAAATGGCATTCATAATGATGTTGGTTATCCTGCTACTTCTCTTCTTTTGATCCATTAACATATTATCCTTAAGAGTGTGGATAATGTCATCTTAATATGTGAGTGCTTTGTTGACCTTATGTACCTTAGAGACTCCTGGTAAGTAGGATATAAGTATTGAGGGGGAATTTTGGCCATAGGAAAACTCAAAGGGAGAGTCATTTGAGTGGTAGGATGATCTGATCTATTATACAACCATTCTACTAAGGGTAACCACTAACACACCACTAATCCCATTGATATTTACTCTATGAATTGAAGGACCAAAAATAAAATTACAAGAAGATATTGATAGCTTTAGTTTGATGACTAGTTTTGGGGTGATAAGTGATGCTAAGATTCAGGTGATTTCTCTAGAGATGAAATGATTATTTCTAGAAATTGCTAGTGAAGGTAGGGTCATAGTACATGACAATAGATTATGACATACTACAGAGTTTGAATATATTATGTAGGAATAGTTGAGATAAAATTGAGGCTTTGAAAAGGTGTTGCAGAGCACAAAAATGGGCATATTTGTGTTGGGTATGTGTTATAGTCTTTACAGGCGGGTTGCCTCTTGTTTTTTTTTTTGCTATTTTTTTGAAAATATGTAATTATCCTAGTTAAGGGATTGGGGTCTACATATAGTCCGAGTTAAATTATTAGGCTTTTGGATGCTATGGAATAGCTAAATATTTTATTGTGAATGGTTAACAAATACAGTAAAAAAGATAGAGATATGACTCTAAGTTTTTATGGTTTTTCCTGCTAAGGATTTATAGGGGAGATCTTTGTGTATTGTGTGTGTGCCATTGTTTAGTCTTTGCTTTTCTTAATAATCGATATGAATTGTTTCACTTCAAAGGTTTAAAACTTGCATGTGGTATTGGAGCTCGATTATTAGATCCAAGGAGATGCCTTTGTTGTTGAGGGTTCGACTTATTGGGTAGTGAAACTTGATATTGGGTCTGTGATAAATATGGGTCTAGTCGGAGCTTTGTAGTGGTGAGTCATGTGTTGAAAGAGAATGGTGACCAATTATAGAATATATATTGAGAAATTTAATGGTTAGAACTTTGAGCTATGGAAGTTCAAGGTGGAAGATCTTCTTGTATATCAAGAACAATTGGTTATTATAGATCTAGGTACATAAGATACTAGATCCATGAAAGAATACTGGGATAAGATGGAAAGAAGGGAAATGAGTACATTGAATTTTCCTATTGGATTCATTATTACTAATTGTATCTAGAGAAGACATTGCATTAAAGTTGTAGAATAAGCTAGGGAGTTTGTATCAATCAAAGTCCCTAGTAAATAATTTTCTTCTTGAAAAGAATTGGTTTCACCTTAGGATGGATGATAATGAAAAAACGATGAATAATCTAAATGTTTATAATAATTTGGTAATTAAAATTAATTCTTTTGGTATTAAGATGGAGGAAGAAGATAAATGCATTATAGTATTATGTTCTTTTCCAAATTCCTGGGATAACTTGATTGTAGCAATAGGTAGTGCTACCCAAGACACTTTAAATTTTGAGGAAGCAATGCCATCTCTACTATCAGAGGGAAAGAGACAGAAAACCATGGATAATTATAGCATGGATGAATAATTTGTGAGAGGTCATCCCCAATTTAGAAAAAAAAAACAAGGCTTTAGTGGAGAGATTTAGATCTAAGGGTATATCTAAATCTCTACGAAAATATTTGAGGAAATGTTGGAAATGTGGTAGCTATGGGCACTATAAAAATGATTGTAGATCTAAAAATGTAGATAAAGTGTAGGGATTTGATGATACCCATTCCATAGAGATAAAGTACTCCTCATAAAAATGAGGGGATGTGTACATGGCCTTTACAAGTGCCCATTTAGATAATGATATATGGTTGGTTGACTCAAGTGCATATTTTCATATGAGTCCTCATATGAGGTGGTTTTGTGAATATGAGAAGTATAATGGACGTGATGTTTTGTTAGGAGATTACTCAACAACCAAAATCATAGGACATGGAATAGTTTAGTTTCTTCTCAAGGATGTAATGATTAGAACTCCCATGGGGTTTTGCACATTCATAGCTAGCTAGAAACATGATATCCATAAGAAAGATGGGTGATGCATGCACACAGACTCTATTTGTCAAAGAAACATGAAAAATGGTTTGAGGCTCAATGGTCTCAATGATGCGAGTTCAAGTTAGATATATATACAAACCACTGGGAAGCACAATCACTGATAGGTGTAACAGTTCTATTGTTCCCGATGGTGGAGACAAAGAATATAGATATTGTCCCTAGAGTAAAGATAATGTTATTGCATAAAATATTATTACATATTTGAGAGAAGTACCTTTAAGCATTACAAGGTAAATATTATTACATATTCGAGAAAATTGAAGAGTTGTTGCCACCAATGCCAAAGGCGAAGAATACTGAGTATGGTTTTCATTGATCTCAAAGGAGTTCATTAATGAAAAAGGAAATGGCATAACATGTATGATGATGTGACATGTGTGATGAGGTTGCAAAGTCATATGATGATGTTCTAGTTCTCTCATGAAGTCATTTTTACAATTTCACGTCATTCTGTAAAAGTATGGAAACTTGTTGAAACTTTGAAAATTGACTAAGTATAGGAAAATCAAAGTTCATTAATGAGAAAGGAATAACAAAGGAAGTGATGAAATGGTATGTGGCATGTTTTATGAGGTTTCAAAGTCATATGATGGTGTTATAGTCCTCTCATGAAGTCATTGTTACAATTTGACACCATTATGTAAAAGTATGGAAACTTGCTGAAACTCTGAAAATTTGACCAAGTATAAATTCTTCTTAAATATGCCCAAGGGGCCTCTATAAAACACACACCATCTTCTGTATTTGATGAATTAATTGATTATGAGGATATAGACATCTACATTGTTGTCTTGTGAATCTAACCATATGATTTTTTTGCCAAGGAAGTCTCTAAAGATGAAGTTATTAGTCTACCAAAAGTGCTTTTTGGCATGATTTGCATTGTTTCAATTTTGGTAAATCTTCCTAAGTGGCCTCAGTAAAATGTCTACCATATTTTGTAGGATAATAATAAAAAATATATGAGACCATCAGGTTTTAGCTTGTTGATGTTTTCATTTGACCATGGTCTTAGTTCCCCAAAAATGTGTTTGAATAAAAATTTACAGGTATGCCAAAATGAGGTTTTGGGAAATTTGTTGAACTCCTATTGAAACACTGAAAATTGACTAAGTATTGAAATTTCAGTCTAAGTTGCCCTAGTAAAATGCTTACCATATTTTGTAGGAAACTGATAAAATAATATAAGACCATGATGATGTATCTTTTTTATGTGTGCATCTGACCATGGTCTTATTTCTCCTAAAAGGTGCTTGAAGCCAAAGTTATAGGTCTTCCAAAACAAGGTTTCAGGTTGTTGTGCACCAGTTCATGAAAATACACGTTTTCATAATGAAGAGATACATTGGTGAAAAGGATTTAATGAAGGGACATGATGGCGAAAAGAAACAATGATTCAAATACATGATGAAAGAAGTATTTAAACAGAAGTTCTAAGTGGAAGAAAGATGTCTCATTAGTCCGGATCAATTAGCAACAAGAAAGGACAGAGACCAAGAAATGAAGAAAAACCAGTGAAATAATTTGAAGAAGATATTGAAGACTTATAAAATCAGAATAGGGTGGTAGGATGGTGCTAGGGAAGGCTGCAAGCCTGCAAGGGGGTTGTAGCCTCCTTCCAGTAGTGGCTGGAAAATAGGGTGTTGTAGCATCCTTGTATGTTGGAGCAGGAAGAAACTAGGGTGTTGTAGCATCCTTCAGTTGTAGCTGAAAAACATGGGGATTGGTGTCTCCAGTATGTTGTAGCTTGCAAAAGCAATTGTAAATATAATTTGTAGTTATAGAAAGTTATTTTGGTTTTCTCAGTTGGGCTTCCATGATAAATGTTGTGTTTTGTGTATCTTGTTGATTCTGTGTTTCAATGAATAAGTTAAAAGTGGTTTTAATCTGTTAAACGTTATCAGTGTTGATTCACCCCTTGCCCCCACCCCACTTCAATATTGTCCAATATTCCAACAACCATGACCTTAATATAAATAAAAGTCCATAACAACCATATCTTTAAGGAAGATGGAAGGAATTTTTCTTTCTACATACTTTATCCACAATAATGTAGTCACTAAGAGGGTGGTAGTGGGAAGGATACTTAGATTCAGAAGAAGCTAGTCCATTTAAAGATCTAGAACAAAATATGCTTCTAGTAATCCCATAATGAAAATGATGGCAATAAACCAAATACATATAAATAACACATACTCTAGAATCAACTTGCAAAATATGATGTAACTCGACCCAAGCCACCCCCTTAAAAAATATTCTTCTTTCCGTAGAACTTAGATTTGGCAACACAAACCCCCTTGCAGTAATCCTCATAGAGAAGTAAAAATGCACACATTGGATTGAGGAGTGGACTAAGATACAAGGCCAAATAAAGCTTAAGTTGAAGAAACATTTCAAAGGGAATAAACAAAACAATTCCAAGATAAACAAAATCAATGGGCAAGGAACAAACACAAAGAATCACATCGGACAAACTTATAAAATTTGATATTGATAAAGACATTTGATTTGAATTAGCATTCGCACGTTTTCTATTTAGTGTGGTATTTTTAGTCCATGCCAAAGCATGAATCATACTTTTCATTTGCAAGTCAAAGTAGTTTGACTTAACATTAGTTCAATTTCATGTTAGGCTTTTTTATAAAGTCTTTCAATGTTTATAAAATGCAATTTATTGAATTGTTTTTTTCAAAGATTAAAAATAAATTTCAGAATTTGTAAATTTTACTCATTCCATTTTCTCATTGGTCAAATAGGATAGGATAAATCCCTTAGAATGTGACTTAATTTTTAAAGTATGCAAAACAAAACTAGACCATCTAATACAAAATTTTGTACGAGTTCCATGTGGTAACTTTCACACCAAGTCTATACACTTTTATTTTAAAGTTTTTTATGAGAATAAATATTTGAGTGATGTAATAAGTTCTATAAACTTGTTACGTTCTTATGATTTTTCATTACTTTCTTAATTTCTTTATTCAATCTATAACTTATTTGTTTTCTCAATTTTTATCTTTGGCATGGAAATAGAGCCAACTTGTAGCATATTCAATTATTAAATCAATGATTACAAATATTGTGAATTTTACAATATTATTCAAAGAATTAATTTATTATATATTGGATAATCATATGAACTTACTTATTCATATGCTTATAAAATATTAAATTAATTTTATCAATATGTATTACTAATTAAATCAACTTAGCTATTAGTATGAATATGAATATTAATAATATAACCATTAATATTAATAATATTAATATTTAAGTAAAAAGGGGTTTTCATAGGCCAACACATAATATATTGTTTTTGGGATTTCATGCATAGTGTAAGTCATTAATCTATGACCCATATCTCATGAGTATAGTCACAACTAACCAATTTCTCATGGTTTTGAATAGTGCAATTAGCACTCATTGTATCAGATGATGCTCACAGGTCTTAATAAGTGGGATTGAGAGTAGTGAAATGAATTTCATAGAATTCATCATCGCCACTAAGGATTTCACTTGATAGCCAAGATTTCCTAAGAGGTCACCCATCCCAAGACTCCTGGGACTCAAGTGTGTAGTTTTCCCAACAATCTAGCACATTTGGCTTGCTACCCCAATTGTAAAACCTTCTAGAAAGTATTGTGCCTTATGAATTATTTAGTTAGAGCTCCCTTTACTTTTTCTTAATTTATATATGGAGGGTATTTTTGTAGTCCAACAAATGATATATCATTTTTGGGATTATTTATATAGGGTAAATAATTAATCTATGAAGTATATCCCATGACTATAGTCCTGACTGGCCAATTTATCATGGTTTTGAATAATCTACTCAACACTCATTGCATCAGGTGATGCTCACATGGATGAAGAATTCAAATTTTAAAATAGTGAAATGAATCCATAACATCAATCATCACCTTCAAACCTTGCACTTGGTAACCAATTCTGCATGGGAGGTCACCTATCCAAAGACTCCTTTATCTCAAGTGCACTTAACTAAAGAGTTTTCACCACAATGAAGCCCACTAATCTTGCTACCCCATTTGCAAAACCTTAGCAAGTATTGTGCCTTATGAATTATTCAGTTAGAACCCCCTTGACTCTTTTTTAATTTAGTATGGAGGGGATTTTGTAGTACAACATATGATATATCATTTTTGGGATTATCTACATAGTGTAATTCATTAATGTATGACCCATATCCCATAGTTACAATCGTAATTAACCATTTTTTCATAGTTTTGAATAGTCCATCTAGCACTCATCACATCAAATGATGCCCATAGTGTAACATGCAATAAGTGTTAAGTGTACTATTCAAAACCATGGGAAATTAGTCATTTGTGACTATACTCATGGGATGGGTCATATATTAATGACTTACACTACGCCGACAATTCAAAAATGATATATATCATATGCTGGACTGCAAAATCCCCTCCACACTGAAATAAAAATGAGTGAACTGATCTCTAATTGAATAGTTCATAACACACAATATTTTACAATTTTTTACAAATGGGGTTCCAAGCTAAGTGAGATTGATTGTGGGGAAAAATCCATTGTTAAGTGCACTTTATCTAGAGTAGTCTTGGGATGGTGACCTCATGGGAAACCTCGATAATCTTGGGATGAGTCAAGAGTGACTGAGATTGTTTTTTCTATTTTCAAATCCCACTTCTTTACCTCTATAAACATTACATGTTAATTTTAATATATATCAAATAATTGTATAAACTTATAACTTAATTTATTTTTATTAATTCATATTTTAATGAAATACACAAAATTACATACTTAATCAAAATAACTTAATAAAAAATTATTCTATAAATTCAAATTTCTATATTAATATATTAATAGTAATGAAAAACATTAATATTAGAAAAACAAATAAACCTTGAAAATATATAAAATTAAAATATAGTTAAAATAAAAATAAAAAAACAAGAGCCATGAGGTGGCAATGTCACAGCAGTTGCTAGCAACTATTGCTTCAAAGAAAAAACTATATAATTTTGACACTTTTTCCACAAAATTGTAACAATAAAGAAAAAAAATCGCAATACAATTTTATAGTCATCGAACCTAGGTTTCTACACTCAATAAAATGATGAAACTTAAATTTTTATATAGTTTGATATGCAGTGTAAATTTTTGCTTTTAAAAACAATTTGTTAAACCATACCATGGGAAGACTTCAAATAATTATTATATCCAATGTGTATGTAGTTAAATCAAACCTAATTTTAATACAAATATATACTTTCCTAGTTAATAGAACAAGATTTAGACTATTTAATTACCCTCTAGCCATAAGTGTATCAAACCTGTAAAAAAAAAAAAAAAACTTGTCAACTAACAAAAATAAATGAAAAAATCTAAGAGATTTTGAAGAAAATAAATAACACCAACATTTAATTATCTAAAAAAATATTATTTAATTCTAGAAAATAAATCTCAACAACTTATTATGCCCCTCGGGTAGTAGGGACCATATATTCAAGTTTACATTTTAATGGCACCAAATGACGGGTTCATGACTGAATGAAAATACTAGTAAGCAATGTCATCAAAAACTGGTAATCTCTTTATTTACCAAGTTATTATTTTTCATATCATTTGATGTGTAAAAAACTCTATTACTTTCACGATTACTTTATTAAGAGGAAGAGAAAAAAGGCATATAGGCACCTAACCTATCATAATCACACTTTAGTTTTTTGGGATATTTATACCATTATATATTGGATTGAATCGAAATTAAATTAAATTTTATATTGTGTCAATGTTTTAAATGTTTAATGTTGCTTATATGATATTTATAATGATAATTTAGTTTTCAAAATACGTTCTAACTAAGCATTGGATGACCATAGCTAAACTCTAAATTGGTGTATAGATTTTTTTGGATATAAAGAATCATCACTAAATATACGTGGTTATAAAAATAAACATTGAAGTATTCTATTATGATTTAGATTAGTTGAGCTAAATATGTGCATTCCCATGAAGTGAGTAAAAACATAGAAATTTGAAAGATGACACTTGGATTATTGCATTTACTATGATTTTTCACTTAGACTTTATGAAGTTCCTCTCATCGAAGAGATGTGGTTTGAGAGGTACTCATATGTCAACCATAGAAATTCTTTGCATTTCTTTATGATCAAGTTGAGGATGAAATGGGGAGTTTCCATAGGAACATGTTGTTAACCACTTGGTATTGTGGGATGTTTCACATGAAAATAAACATTGGGAAAACCCTAAGTCGTCTTAGGCCCCAATAGAATAAAAAATGGTGTTGTTAGGTTAGCATGGCAGGTTGATGTTGCTCTATAAACTTCGAGGGTGAACATAACCCATCACCATCATCCATGGTCATTAAAGCATGCATGCCATATGAATTCTATAACCTAGAAAACAAAAAAAACTTATCCTTTATCTCCTTAGTACCCAAGGGCATCAACATATATTCATATAATTTTTTCATTGTAAAAAGAAATAAAAGAATATATAATAACCATTATCCAAAAGAAATATTAAAGAACGTTACATCAATACCCATTTAACTCTCATGTTTAAACTTTAAAACACGTGGACATAGTTACTATAGGACTCCTCTACAATGACAACTAATATCTCATACTTCACCAAGATTTGTTGTGCTTAAGGTCCAAATATTGTTAACCTAGTAACACAACCCTAACTTGACCCAACTACACATAACACAACTTCACCAATCCACTATACTTAAAGTTATAATGCTTGTATTGCATATGGTTTCCCAAGGTCTATATTCCAATAACCTTTTTTTTTTGTTAATGTGACAACTAGTCTGTATCGCAATTATCAAGTAATTGCAAGCCTAATTAACTACCGGCTAGTCAAATAGAAACAAGTACTATTATTACCACCAACAAGCCTGTACAATTGTCAATTATTAATAATTAGAATATTGGAAAAATGCAAAAGTGAGATGAGTGAGACTGCGCAGCCATTGCCAAAGTTGTTCGTCTCGCTATAATTATAAATGTATATGTTTTTGAAGGTGTGTTGCGTTCATGGGAGAAACAATACAATGATAAATTGACAGCACACCGAGCTCATCTCACATTGATCCGTTTTATATAGATGGACAGTGGATCGAAGCCTTCACGGATCTGCAGTATGTTAAAAAAATACCAAATTGCCATGCATGACGTAAGAGTCCTGCAACAACGCCGACGACGCATGGGGACATTTTCCCGAGGCTGACATCATTTGAAACAACAACCAATTAAATTCGAAGCACGATTCGCAAGTAACCACAACACCAATCAAATGCAACTTCGATTTATAATTTTAAAAATCAATTTAAAATTTTATATTAAACATTAGTCTTCAACATCAACTCTTGCAAAAAATTTCATCTCATATAGAAAAATTAATCGATCTCCACTATCTATATATGTCATCATACAATAACATAATAAAAAAAACAAATATAAAAATTACACTAAAAATTTTTGGGAAAATTTTTTTTGTGAATGGAAAGAGAAGTAGACAAACTAACCTGTGAACAAAGATGAAGAAGGTATATATATATATATATCCAACCTATTATTTAATTTTTCTAAGCGAAGTTGGCATTCCATTCCATGATCCAAGGAGCACCCGTGATCACCAAACTATTAGTTATTTATTATAAAGGAAGTTGAGCGTTCATTCTATTATCTACCTTTATTATAAAGATTTCTACTTTCATAAGGCTGCAAATTTATTCAATTCGAAAAATTCCAACAAACTTTTGAAAGAATTTACAAGTGACTGTCAACTCTTTATTTAATCGATGGAGACCAATCACTCACTTGCTGCCCAACAATTTAACTACTACCAAACCCCACGTCAAACATGAGACATGCTTTTTTTTAAAATATTATTTAATGTGTTGGTTCTTGGTAGTTGGCTAGGATGCTCATTGTTTTCAAATTCAACGTTTTATTAACTTTTAAGCAAGCATTAAGTATTTTCTTTAACCTATTTCAACCAACTGCTCTATGAGTTATAAATGACATTATAACAACCTATGACGTAAATTCATTCAACGCTCACCGATTTGGAGAAAGCTACCCCAGTGCCATTCTTGATCATTCATTTGTTGCTATCATTTTCAAGAACGTCACTACATAATAACGAAGGAAATTTGAGCTTTCACATTAAATTTATGGATTTGTTATTTCAGTGGAATATATGGTCGTCATTTAGGATTACATAAAAAAATAAAGAAATGCAAATTATAATATTATGTTGGATTCGTTCAAGTTAATTATGGTGAGAATAGCTTTTTATTATTAAAATATTAATAGATTGAATGATCCACAATATAGTTTGATGACCATGGATTTGTAAGTCTTTTAATTATTTCTACTTTATTTATAGTAAAAATAAGTCTATATTATTTACATATATTTCCATAATACAAGTTCATTATCATGGATTTGGTCTCTTTAAATTTATTTATAATTTAATTATAATGAGAATAATAATATATTTTTAAGATATAAATAAATCAAACCATTTACAACATAACATGCATGGATTTATAAGTCTCTTAAAATTAATTAATTAAATGGATTTATAAGTCTATTAAAATTTTCTAATCAATGATGTAATAGGCCTTGGATGGTTGTAGTCTAGTTTAAAACAAAAAAATCATGAAAATTGTTCATATAATTATAAATTACAAAAAATATTATAAGAAGAAGTTAAAGATGGCATGTTTGAGCAAGAGATTTTGGAAATAAACACTAGGATCATTTACACGAATTATTATAAAAGAAGTTAAAAATAATAATAGAGTGTGAGAGGAAGAGATTTTGATTTCCAATGAAAAATTTGAGAAAGAATCTAATGTATGTTATAGAATCTAGCATTTGCATATACAAATGATCAAAATCTTAATCTTAATAACAATATACATGATTATGATGATAATTTATTATATTTAACCTTACTATATAATAATAGTTTTAAATTTTAAATTTGAACCAATTATAAATCTAAACAAAAGTTTTACAAAAGCTTTACCATTTATTGAAATAATAATACTATTTTTAATAAATATACTTACTCTTAAATAAATATACTTACTCTATTTTATATATATGTGCATTTTTTTTTAAAATAGCAACGACAATTTTAAAGCCTTGCAATGTGGTTATTAAATGCATATGCATGAAATCTAATTACTCCAATTTTTAATGGCATGTTTAGGTTTGGAAATGAAAAATGAGATAAAACTAATGCTCAAACATATTAGATATAATCATGTTAAAGTTGTTAAATCTTACTTTATTATTGTTCTAAATTTGAAAGTAATTTAGTTTAGTTCGTATGAGTAGATACATTTATTTATTTATTTTTTCTTGTATTTAGTGTAAGATTTTACTTTTAAAGAGTTTGTTAGATTCTCTGTGTTGTAAGAGAACTTTTCTAATTATTAAATCTTATTTATGTATGTAATTGAGATATTTTTTTTTCATTTATTGTGTTCTTAAATAAAAAAATTCATATATAAATATGTGCTTCATTGAATAATACAACATGCATTATTGTTTTATGTGTGAATAACAACTACTTTATTGCATCTTCTATAAATTTTTAATGCAATACGGTATTTTTCAATAAATGATTCTTAATATTGTAAAATGTACTATGCCGTTAATATTTGGACACATGTAAAACATAATATCCTTTGATTAATTCTATTAATTAATTTATTTACTTATATGATTATGAAAATTAATTTAACTATTATAAATATCAATTTATTTATTTATATAATCATAAACATTTAATTTAATTGTTGAATATATATTAAATAATTTTATTAATTTATTTATTCATATCATTATGAAATTTAATTTAATTAGTGTTTGAAAATTATTTATAAAGTGGTTTGTCGAGTCAATCAAAGGAGATTGTTAAAGCTTTCACTAGAGTTTAGGTTTTTCTAGTAATAAGTTCTTGCACATTTTTAAATGAATTTGATAGAAAAACACTTATAATCATAATAGTTTAGCTAAAAACATATTTTTTATAAGTTTTATATTTTGGTAAAAAAAATTTCACTAAAAGTAAATCTCACAACAATAACAAAAAAATATGAATTGAACATATAATAAGTGAATATTTTACAAAGTGGCTATTAGGTAGGAATTGAGAAAATAAATAACTTATAGGTTGAATATAGACATTGAATTTAAGTAGAAATCATAAAAACATAGCTAGTTTCACATTAATTAAGTATTTTTTTTCTATGAAAATAAAAACATCAAGAATTGGTCACATCAAATTTAAAATGTCATATCAAAAAATGAACAATTATTTTTTTGTTTTTAATTACGTCAAAGGCATTAAACAATGGAGACGTAGTCTCCCCAATTCCTCGTTGGTCTATTGAATGAAATTTGGATTGGTGTGTCACTGGTGTGGCCAATGGTAGTTAGACACGTGTCTCGCATGTATGGACATGTGTTAATTATAAAAAATGTCTGGTTGACGTTGCTAAGCAAATGAAGGTCCCCATCGGAGCAAAAATCCACGACCCGACATGAGAATTGGGCTTCGTCCAAATGTACGTACAGTGCAGGTTCAGTTGTTAACATTATGTCCTTTTTGGGGACAATATCCCCTTGCAGGATGATGAGAATTCCAAATATCTATGTGATGGTGTTCGAGGACACGATTTCTGACAGTGTGGGATTCTTGTAATTTTTGTTGGAAGGTAAGGGTTTCCATCCACTACTATAGTGCTTTGAGGACAAGATTCCTTGAGAAGGTAGTCCACCATGCATGCAGAAAACATCCAAAATTCTGGGTATCCATCATTTCGAGCTAAGCTTTCTTGTAATATCCAAAAAATGACACTGTAACAGGAGATCTTGCTTGCCATTTCCATTGAAGACCAAACGAAACCCTTTAAAAGATCTGTTGCAACCACAATAGTAGCACAAATAATCTCCCCCCATTCTTCACTTGCAGGTTAGGTTTAAGTACAATGAAACAACATGAAAATGATTGGAAAATAGACAAACGCTGAGACAAAGAACATATGTACATGGGAAATTTCAGTTTTTACATGTGTCAGTTTTCTATTCAGTAGACCGATGAGGGGGGCGACAAGTGTTTTCTTAACTGGGTTTTGATGCAGCCTTATTTCGTAACCTAAGTGAGGCTTTCCCATTCAAAACCCCCTTTACTGCTTCAGGGTTCGTCCTGTGCTGACATACCAAGTGATTTTCGATCTTACAGGCTTCAGGATTGACAAGCCGAAGAATGGCTTTCGGATAGAAGTTTCGCGTGTTTTTGACAGGTGTTTTGTTAATTGGGTTTTGATGCAACCATATTTGGTAAACTAAGTGTGTTTTTTCCATTTGCTGCTTCACGATATGTCTTGTGCATGGGATGGATTGACAACCCGGGTAATTTTTTATGTTACAAGATTCAGGATTGACAGGTCGAGGAATGGATCTTGGACATATGTTTTGCATTTTTTGATTGGTGTTTTCAGTGTGGCTCTAAAACTCATTTTCTGGTGATTTTTGGAATTAAGACCTGTCCTTTTTGGAACGACCTGTCCTGCGCAAGACTGCATTGACAACTTGTTTTGATGCACATTTGCTGCTCAATTTTATGTGTTTATGCATGCCTATATTGATATCCCCATCTTTCTTGTCATTGTCCTTCATTGTAGTGTTCCATCTCTATTTCTCTGCAAATTGGGCATACCCATTTCCATGGTTGAAAATTTATCTTGGCGAAGGTTTCACACTAAGGGTTTTACGAAGGTTTCATGCTGAGGGTTTTGCGAAGATTTTATGCTTAGGTTTTGTGGGGTCACTATGCCTGCTTGCATGTTCACTGCCACTTGGGTCGATGAAGAACACACCATCGATGTCCCTTCATCGACATCAATTCTCTCCATCAATGCTCCATCAATGAAATAAGGCTCGTTGTTTCATTTAGACATGGGATTCATTCTTAATTATGTCTTACCTTATGAGGATTTTGAAGATATTGTCAAAGTCTTCGATTCACCAGCTTTGATGCACTGCATTTTCTTTGCAACACTTATACAAATCCTTAGGTAATCAATATTTTCTATTGTTTGGATTTGGTTTGATTGTATTGCTTTTGCATGTCTTCGTTTACACTAGAGGTTTTGCGACAAAGTTTTTTCCACCTGGTCAAATTCACAGGTATTATTTCACCCTACTTAACTATTTTCGACATTCATTGTACTAGAAAAAAAAATTCTTGCTATTTTTTTGCCATTGAATTGAGATATTTTTTGCAATGGGAAATTTAATCCTAAAGTTTTTAGTGTTAGTCTTTAATTTCGAGTGTGCGGTTGTGATTTATAAAATCTCCGTAATTATTTTAAAACAACTATACATTATCTTGCATTCATTTGACAATGTATTATTGTTGTCCTGAATTGCTATATGGTTACTATCAAATTGAGGGTTTCATTTTGCAAATTGTTTATAAATGTTTTTTTGAAATGGGTATGAGTAGTTTTGAAATGTGGTATTTAGTCTACCCGAGGAAACTCTAATTTTTGGAATTGCATGGTTGTGTAGAAGTCTTATGAATCAAATGTTAGTGTATACATTGTTACTTTGTAGCATCTTCAATTACATGTTTTACATAGTAATTTGCTTTCTATAGTTAACCTTACCAATAAATCATGCCCCTGTATTTGTATAATTTTGATGCAAATTCAAAGAAGCCATAAAAGATACCTACTATATTTTAGAGAGGAAAATAATTTTTCTTCAATACTGAAACATACAAACATGTTTTGTTGCGAGCACTTTCATCTGTTATGAAAAAAAAATCCATCTTTTCAAGTCCTTTCTAGTTGTTTAATAAGTTAACCTTTTCTTGCAACAATTGTAACTCACCAAAATAATTCTTTACATGTATCTCTTCATACCCAACAACAAGTGCTTCATCCTTTTTTAACCTCAAGAAAGACATGCATTGCTAAGAATTATTTTAAAATCAACTAATATATCATGTTCACAACTGCCCTTATCGTAATTTTCTTAGGGAAACTTTATACATTCTTCTTTGCAATCTTCATACTTTTTTCGAACATAGAATAATCCTATAGTTGGATTAATCTCTTCAATTGTTGTTGCAATGTTTGTTGGAACTTTTATTTCTTTAGTTGGAGCATATGTATTCTTCTAGAGAAAAAATTTCATTGAAACAATTGTACCTTCTAAATATATATTCCCTCGCTAAAGAGTTAGCTTAGAGAAATCCACATTTTCCCACTCTACTTTGACTGCAGATATATCCTTCATAAGTTCATTCCAAACATGTTCTCCATAATTAGGCCATGTGGGAGTGATTAATATTGTTAGTAAATCCATGAATATCCATATTAGATCTCTATTCACCGACCTACAATAGAAGACAATTTGTACTCATCCTGCGCTACCCAAATATCATACATCCCTTTCTTCTAGGTCTCCCTAAACATTATTGCACTTAAAATTGTGTTTTATCAACTTCCTTTCAATGTTCATTTTCATTAGCAAGCACCCGGTCTGCAAAAGTTTCTTTCGCATCCAAAACATCCTCCATCCATGCAACCTTTTTTTATCAATCATAGAATTACATTAGCCATGCATCAAAACAAGCTGACATGAGATGGGGTTGTTAAAACAGCTGTGTGCATGCCTAACTGTGGAAACCTTTAAAATCAAATATCAACATTCTTTCCATGTTTTGAATAATGGAATTAGCTGCAGATTGTTTTTGGTCCATTGGGGAAGCCACACTTATGTTACCATATAATCCTACATCAAAACTCAGTTAACAAAACACTTTCCGAAGAAATGGGAGACGTATTCCCAAATGCCACTCGCCATACCGTTAAGGATTCTTGGAGACTTTATCTCAATTTTTTCATCCAAGTGTTTCATCCTTGTTTAACCTCAATGAGAATTATAGGGGTTTCCTTAAAAGAATAGGATATGTCTTGGTCATGAGAAAAATAGTGGCTACCCTTGGCATAGTTTTCTTAGAGAATTGTCAAGCATTGCATCTAAGCTTGCATCAAAACCCAGTTAACAAAACACCAACAAATCAGCGTGAGCCATTTGTACCTGAGACACTTGCCATACTTTTGAGGAATCTTGGAGACTTGATCTCCATTATTGCATCCAAATATTTCATCATTTTTTAACCTCACAAAAGGAATGCAATGTTTAAGAAGTATCTTAAAATCAACAAGTTGTCCAATAGAACTTTGCTTCAAAGCATCTGATATGGATTAATCTTGAGAAAAAGAGTGTCGACCCTTATCATAGTTTGCTTATAGATCCAAATAAGGCTGCATCAAAACCCAATTAACAAAACACCAGTCAAAACACACAAAACATTTTTCCAAAATCCATTCCTAGGCATGTCAATCCTAAAGCATGTAAGATAAAAAATCACTCCGGCTGTCAATCTAGTCATGCGCATGAAAAACCGTAAAGCAACAAATGAGAAAACCACACTCAATTTACCATTCCAACCTGCATCCTTTTATGGAACATACACTATTCCTATAGTTTCCCTTGTCTATTTAGTAGTTGTTGCAATATTTGTTAGACCTTTATTGGTGTAACACCCCGGTTTTGACCCCGTTGCATTAGATGTATATGATGTATATATTATAAATGATCATGGTGCGGAGCTAAAGGCCAAGGCCCCACCATTGATTGGTTATGCTATGTTTCGGGTTGAAATTGTCACCAATGGTATATTGGGGCATGCGGCATACATATCAAGTTTTGTCATCATGTAAATATGCATCTTTAATTAAAATGAACCCCAACCAACTACGTTTGCGGCAACTAAATTGAGAAGAGGCATGATTTTCACAAGGATAAGGCGGGGGGGGAATTGTCAAACCTTGGGCTATGGGGGAAAAATCCATGTGTCACCACCCTGTTTGAATTGCTCAACTTCCCTTGTCTTATCTAACTACCACCTTAAACGTTCTACTGAGTAGTTGAGGCAGTTATTGTTTGGGAGTGGGGGTGGAAGGATTGTCAGTCCTTGCCCACCCGCACACTCCACTAGCAATGGAACCTCATGTTGGGCAAAGGAAGCGAACTCTCCAGGATTTCCACTCTCTCCATGACGGTGCTGAAAGGAAAAAATGCTCTCGCACTCGCCACTCATGAATCTCCATTGTCTATTCATCCTCATGTAGGGACAGTTGTCTGTTCATTTTCTCATGCACAGGCTTCTTTCCTGTTTGGTATTACGTAGCTAGGAGAGAGGAGCCATCTCCATGGTCATTCACATTTTCCACAGAGATTAATCTGGTGTGTTTTGATCGGTATTTGGGATCTGGTGTAAATCTTCTCTCACGCATTGGGTTCTGCGTTGTTGTTACTCACGTAGCAAGCTGGGGGCCGTTCGGTCACCATCACCCATGATTTTTCTTGTGGAGAGCCATTTTTATGCTCAGGGACTGTGTGTAACTTTTCCTTACCGATTTGTGGCTTGTGCATACGTTTTTCCCCTACTCAGCTAAGAACCCGGCTTCTCTCTTCCATTTTTGGACTTTGTAAGTCTTTCCGGTGGCTTCGTTGCCCAGGACGGACTGTTGTTTTTCCCCATGTTGTGATTTGTGTTTACTAATACGTTTTTGGGACTGTTGTAATTCGCTTGGGAGTCATTTTGGCCACGATAGGGCCAAGAACAACTCAAGAGTCATTTTCCCTGTTTAAGCTGTAACTGCTGATTGATTGCATGCGTGCAATGGTTGGTCTTCTAACTGTGTTGGGAGCAGGGATGGGGGCTTGGGTTGCTTGATAAACCTGGTGTGTTTGGGAACCACACAGACAGAGCTAGAGGGCTGGCTTTCTTCTCCACAACCCCTGAATATCACTGGAAGGGAAGTAAGGGCCTGAGGGATTGTGTAGTAGAGAAGGGACTGATTCCTTGTGTTGGGTGTGTGTGGGTGTCTTAGAAGTCAGGATAGTTCTGGTGTAGGTGTTCCTAGCTCTGTAATGGGCTCACCAGCTTAGCATTTATCCTTTCCCAACTCCTAAATGGGCTGATAAACCTGACCATGTTGGCTTGGTTGTCTTATTGGTGGCTTGATAAACCCAACTGTGTTGGCTTGGCTGTGTTTTGTGTATCCTTGGCTATGTGTAAGCTTGCTTGTTCCTTATTCCTTGGACAATCATGCCCAGCTCGGGGGTGGTATCATTGCTGAGAGATTAAGGAGCACACTGGCCTATGGTTGGGTGGAATGTTGTAGTGATGTAACTAGTTGCGGAACGAGTTCTTTATAAGATAAGTAGCCTTGTTTATTTTACTTCTGCAATCCTATTTGTGGTTAATGATTATGATGAACATGTTGAATGCTTGTATGAACGTATGTTTGCTTTCGTTGTATGATAGATAATCATGTATGCATGTTCTAGTTCAAAGCATTTTGTTTCAACATTTCAGCTTTTTATGAATGTACATGTTCATGGGGCGGTATCCCGGATGGTTAACGCCATGGTAGCGTCCTCTTCACCGGTCGGAGGGTCGGGGATGTTACAGTGTGGTATAAGAGCTCATGTTGCAGCATGGGCCTGAAGGGGCCATGAAAGATGCAGTGATAGAGGCAGGATTTATTTTTTCCCAATAGAGATCAAAATTTTATGACATAAAACTTCCACAAAAAATTTGTCTGAGTGTTTGAACTATCAGTTCATCGAAACACTTAGTGGGAAGGACTTCCGATGCAGCAGAGAGCCAAGTGAAAGCACACCCGACAAAGGATAGTTGGAAGAAAAATTGCAGAAAATTTTCAAAGTTTTCATCAGCCGTCGGCAGAACTTAGTGGATGTGGGAGCCGCAGTTTCAGGGAAGATCAGTCGAAGACCGCCGAAACACCAGCTCGATGTAGTGAAAGAAACGCCCGATATTGACTTTCAGCACCAAAGAAAGTTTTTTGTTTAGACCATCAATGTCGTTGATGGAAATTAGTTGTTGGGTTCACCGACACATAGCAGTTAGTGGTTTGTACTGCTGAAGTGCCGAAAAAGATTATTTGAATGGACCAACGATGAAATCGGAAGGGTTTAGTTGTTCACGCACCCACCATTGCGGCTACTGATGGAACTATGTCACCGACGAAAAGAAGAGAGTTGAGCCAATCAAGCGGCGAAGAGGAAGAGAAAAAGGGAAAATTTCAAAAATTTCTCTAAGTCCTGGAATTGTTGGCCATCGGCGATGGTTAGTTGAACACATTGCTGACACCTAGTTAATTCAGTTGCCGATGAGCTATGTCAAATGAAGTTAGTGGATTGAACGTTTGTCGTTTTGGCTGTCTAATATCCTTTCAAAGGTTAGAGGATTTGATTGCCGACCCGGTAGTGCTTAATGGATCTGATTGCTGATGAACAATGGAGGAAGCTAGTTATTTTGACTGCTGAAATGTCGGATTGTTAGTTGGGATGAGACCCGATCCTATACAAGAAAATTTTGAGTTTTCCATGGGATTTCCTAGAAGATTTCGACTGTTTTTCAGATGGTTTTTCAGTGATTTTTCAGTAGATTTTCAGGGTTGAAAAGGAGAAAGTGGCAGCGATCTTATGTGCTAGATTGCACAAAAATCATAGATTTACAACAAAACAAAAAAATGAGGGCACTGTCCTCGACCCGCTTTGCAATGGTGCAGGGAAGCCACAAGGGGGCAAGCCCCCTTGACCCCCATCATCCCCCTCAGACAGATGTTCTTTGATGAAGAAAATCTTGTGTTTGGGCAAATTTGTTATTTTATGATTATTCCAGGAGAAGGTAAGTAATTCTGATTTATATCAATGTTATGCATCTAACAGTTGTGTTACTAACATGTTTGCAGAATCATAGTCACCTTCAAGGGAAGTATTCTAGGTAGTGCAGTGTGGTAAAGCCAGAGGTGGTTTAGTCATGAGAACCCATGATGGGTATGATGCTCGGGATTCTTACGAGTGAGCAGAAGATTCCATGGGAGAAAATGTCTGTAATGGAAATGATGACATAGAGTCTAATGGAAGGAGATTCCAGGGGACACCGTCCGAGGTTGCAGCCATGATGAGAAGCTTGATCAAAGCCCGGGAAGAGCAACATTAGTTGAATGCTGCAATGTTGCAAAGTTTGACATACTTGCAAAGAAATATAGACTTTGGATGAGGTACAGCGAGACCAAAAGGAAATAAGAGCAGTACTAGGAGAAGGAGAAGGACTTCTAGTGGATCATCTGACTATGAAGAATCCAACAAGGATTCCAGTTCTTCTTCTCATAAAAGAAAAATAAAGAGACACCATAGGGATCGCTCTCAGGATGAATTTAGGAAAGATAAACCTCCTACATTTGATGGTGAGGTAAGGACTGGACAAGAGGATAAAGTTTGGATTCTTGGGATAAAGAAGTACTTTCAAGTGCATGATTATTCGGGAAACATGAAGGCAAGAGTTGCCATATTCAATCTGAATGGAAGGGCATCCATTTGGTGGGAACACTTCAAGCAAGTAAAGAGGATCAGTGAAAGGAGACTTAAGTGGAAACAATTTAAGAAGTATTTCAAGCAAAAATACCTCTCTGATAGGTATTATGATGACAAGATTAAGGAGTTCCATGAGCTGAGATTGGGACATCAAACCATGGAAGAGTATGCAAATAATTTTTTGGAGCTGTTGAGGTATGTCCGGTACATCAGAGATGAAAAAGTGAAGGTCCAACGTTTTTTGAGTGGATTGCCTCAGTCTTACAAAGATAGAATTGAGTTTTATGAACCTAGAACTCTTGATGAAGCAATAAGGAAGGCTAAGTATTGCTATGAGAAAAGAAAAGGTAAGTCGGATTACCATAAGGCATGGAAGGACAAGAAGAATGAGAAGTTTGACCAAAGAAAGAAAGGTTTAAAACCTTATAACTTCAGGAATTAGCAGAAGCAGCCATCTCAAGCTGCGGGTAAACCAGTCGGAGTGATAGGAGAAAATCCTAAGGATCCACAAAAAAATAGAGGGCCACTTCAATGTTGGAAATGTGGAGGACCGTACATGCGTAGGAATTTTCCACTCAAGAATGAGAGTGCAAGAACAGCTTATAACATTCATGAAGCAGAAACAGTGGGTCAAGTAGCAAGGGAAGTCCCTAGTATTTATGCAGCACTGGAGGACCGCCAAGGAGATCACCAGTCAACTGTGGTTGAAGTAGCAGGTAAGATTGTTGAGCAATCTATTTCTATTTTGATTGACCCTGGTTCTACTCACAGTTACATTACTCCTAGAGTAGTGGAGATTTGTGCTTTTAAGAAAGTAAAGCATAGGAAGTCTTGGTTAGTTCAGTTAGCCACTGGAACTAAGAGAAAGGTTAGTGAAGTGGTAGAGAAATGCCCATTGGTCATGGATGGATTGGTCACTTGTGTAGATCTGAATGTTCTACCACTTGGTTCCTATGATGTTCTCATTGGAATGGATTGGTTAGAAGCTCACAGGGTGAAGCTTGACTGTTACAATAAGACTTTCAAATGCATGAATGAAGAAGGGAACCTAGTAGTTTTGAAAGGTATTCCAAAGGTGATTTCAGTAAGGCAGGTTTCAACAATGCAGTTAAAGAAGTTCTGTAGGAAGGGTTTCCAGTTGTTTGCAGCTCACATTTTGGAGACATCAGGAGATGAAAATCCAAGGTTGGAGGACTATCACGTGTTACAGGAATTCAGGGATGTGTTTCCTGGTGAGATTCTAGGGCTTCCTCCAAAGCGGGATATTGATTTCACTATTGAACTTGTTCCAGGAGCAGCACCAGTGTCCAAGGAACCCTATAGGATGAGTACACTGGAGATGTTAGAGTTGAAGATGCAACTGCAAGAGTTGTTGGAAAAGAAGTATATCCGGCCGAGTGTGTCTCCTTGGGGAGCACCAATTCTATTTGTAAAGAAGAAAGATGGTACACTCGGGTTATGTATTGATTACAGATAATTGAACAAGGTTACTGTGAAGAATAAATATCCTTTGCCTATGATTGATGACCTATTTGATCAAATGAGAGGAGCAAAGGTATTTTCCAAGATTGACTTGAGATCAGGTTACCATCAGGTGAGAATCAAGGATGAAGACATTCATAAAACAACCTTCAGAACAAGGTATGGACATTATGAGTTTGTAGTGGTACCATTTGGTCTCACAAATGCACCAGCTACATTTATGTGCCTTATGAATAGTGTCTTCAACAGATATTTGGACAAGTTTGTTCTTGTTTTCCTTGATGACATTCTTGCTTATTCTAAGAATGAGGAAGAACATGAAGAGCATTTGAGTTTGACATTGCAATTGCTTAGGGAGCATCAGTTGTATGCAAAACTAAGCAAGTGTGACTTCTATAGAGATAGAATTCAGTACTTGGGTCACATCATCTCAGAAGAGGGTATATCTATGGACCCTGAAAAGATTGAATCCATTATGAATTGGCTTACTCCAAGAAATGTGATGGATGTAAGATATTTCATGGGACTTGCAAGATACTACAGGAGGTTCATTGAGGGATTCTCCAAAGTTGCATATGCCATCACTTCTTTGTAAAAGAAGGGGATGAAGTTCGAATGGAAATCGAGGTGTGAAGAAAGTTTCTAGCGGTTGAAGAATCTTCTCAGCAGTGCACCTGTATTGAAAGTTGCAGATCTGGAGAAAGATTTTGTGGTGTGTACCGATGCATGCGGACAAGGGCTTGGAGGAGTTCTTATGCAAGACAACCACGTGATATGTTATGAGTCAAGAAAGCTGAAGGAACATGAGAAGAACTATGCCACTCATGATCTAGGGCTTGCAGCCATAGTACATGCCCCCAAGATGTGGAGCCATTACTTGATGGGTAGGATATTTGAGCTCAGAATAGATCACTATGGACTGAAGTATTTGTTTGATCAGCCTACTCTGAATGCTAGGCAAGCAAGATGGCTGGAATTTTTATGTGAGTTTGATTTCGAAATCAAGCACACAAAAAGGAAAGAGAACAAGGTAGTTTATGCACTCAGTAGGAAGGTGTAGGAAATGCATGTGGCATCTCTTAGTAGTTGCCAATCAGATTTGAGGCAGCAGATTGTTAGTCATGCTACTGGAGATGAATTGTATGAGCAGGTGAAAGACAAATTGCAGCAGCAAAGTCTTGAGAAGAGGTATGAGGGATATAAATTGGAAGAAGATGGAATTCTCACTTATAAAGGTGGAATTTATATTCCAGATGTAGCATATTTGAGGAGGGTTGTTATGGATGAAATCCATCAACCTCTGTATTCTGGTCACCCAGGATATCAGAAGACAATTGCTACAGTTAGAAAGCAGTACTTTTGGCCAGGAATGAAAAAGGATATGGCTGAGTACATTTTGAGGTGCATGAAATGTGAACAGGTAAAGATTGAGCATCAACATCCAACAGGCTTGTTGCAGCCTTTGCCAGTTCCGGAATGGAAATGGGAAGTTATTTCCATGGATTTTATTACAGGATTGCCGATGACTTGGAGACAACATGATTCCATCATGGTTGTGGTGGACAAGTTGACAAAGGTAGCGCATTTTATATCAGTTAAGTCTACGCACAAAACTGATGACATTGCAAAGATATTCATGAAGGAGATTTTCAAATTGCATGGATTGCCTAAGGCAATAGTCTCTGACAGAGATGTCAAGTTCACTTCCAATTTTTGGAAGGGTTTGTTTGTAGAATTGGGTACAACGCTAAACTTCAGCATTGCATACCATCCTCAGATGGATGGGAAAATAGAGAGAGTTAATCAGGTACTTGAAGACATGCTTCGCATGTAAGTAATGGACAAACCAACCAGGTGGGAAGATTACTTACACTTGGTAGAGTTTGCTTATAACAATGGATAGCATGCATCCTTGGGGATGAGTCCATATGAAGCTTTGTATGGAAGAAGGTGTAGTACACCTGTGACTTGGGATAATCCATTGAACAGGATTGTGCTTGGACCAGAATTACTCAAGGAAATGGAGCAAGAGGTTGTAAAGATCAGGAAGAATCTGAAAGCAGCACATGACATATAGAAGAGCTATGAAGATAAGCATAGGGTGAATAGGGAGTTCAGTGTTAGGGATCATGTTTACCTCAGAGTGAGGGAAAAGAAGAGTTCCTTGAAGCTTGGAAGTTGTGCCAAGCTGTCACCTAGATACTGTGGGCCATTTGAAGTGCTTGAAAGAATAGAGCCAGTTGCATATAGACTTGCATTGCCTACTAGCACTAGGGATCATAATGTTTTTCATGTTTCTTTGCTTAAGAGATACTTACATGATCCTAACCATGTGATAAATTGGGATGTGATTCAGGTGGAAACCAAGGGAGAGTTCTGAATCGAGCCAATGCGCATCCTCGACAAGAAGGTCACAATGCTTCAGAACCAGGCCATAGGGCAAGTAAAGGTGCAATGGGAGCACTACAGACCTGAAGAGGATACGTGGAAGCTGGAGGATGCCATGCGATTGGCACATCCATTTTTGTTCAATTCTGTGAAACACTGAGGCGATACCAGTGTAGCATTTTGTTCAAATTTTGTAAAGCACTGAGGAAAATGCTATTGAAGGGGGAGGGGAATGTAACACCCCAGTTTTGACCCCATTGCATTAGATGTATATGATGTATATATTGTAAATTATCATGGTGCGGAGCTAAAGGCCAAGGCCCCACCATTGATTAGTTATGCTATGTTTCAGGTTGAAATTGTCACCAATGGTATATCGGGGCATGCGGCATACATATCAAGTTTTGTCATCATGTAAATATGCATATTTAATTAAAATGAACCCCAACCAGCTATGTTCATGGCAACTAAATTGAGAAGGGGCATGATTTTCACAAGGATAAGAGGGGGGGGGGGGATTGTCAAACCTTGGGCTATGGGGGGAAAATCCAAGTGTCACCACCCTGTTTGAATTGCTCAACTTCCCTTGTCTTATCTAACTACCACCTTAAACATTCTGCTGAGTAGTTGAGGCAGTTATTGTTTGGGAGTGGGGGTGGCAGGATTGTTAGTCCTTTCCCACCTGCACACTCCACTAGCAATGGAACCTCATGTTGGGAAAAGTAAGTGAACTGTCCAGGATTTCCACTCTCTCCATGACGGTGCTGAAAGGAAAAAATGCTCCCGCACTCCCCACTCGTGACTCTCCATTGTTTGTTCATACTCACACAGGGACGGTTGCCTGTTCATTTTCTCATGCACAAGCTTCTTTCCTATTTGGTTTCACGTAGCCGGGAGAGAGGAGCCGTCTCCATGGTCATTCACATTTTCCACAGAGAGGAATCTGGTGTGTTTCGATTCATATTTGGGATCTGGTGTAAATCTTCTCTCACGCACTGGGTTTTGCATTATTGTTACTCACGTAGCAAGCTGGGGGCTGTTTAGTCACCATCACCCACAATTTTTCCTATGGAGAGCCATTTTTATGCTCAGGGATTGTATGTAAGTTTTCCTTACCGATTTGTGGCTCATGCATATGTTTTTCCCCTACTCAGCTGAGAACCTGGATTCTCTCTTCCATTTCTGGACTCTGTAAGTCTTTCCGGTGGCTTCGTTGCTCAGGATGGACTGTTGTTTTTCCCCATGTTGTGATTTGTGTTTACTGATACGTTTTGGTACTATTGTAATTCACTTGGGAGTCGTTTTGGCCACGATAGGGCCAAGAACGACTCAGGATTCGTTTTCCTTGTTTAAGCTGTAACTGCTGATTAATTGCATGCGTGCAATGGTTGGTCTTCGGACTATGTTGGGAGCAGGGATGGGGGCTTGGGTTGCTTGATAAACTTGGTGTGTTTGGGAACCACACAGATAGAGATATAGGGATGTATTTCTTCTCCACAAACCCTGAATAGCATTGGAAGGGAAGTCAGGGCTTGAGGGACTGTGTAGCAGAGAAGGGACCGATTCCTTGTGTTGGGTGTGTGTGGGTGTCTCAGAAGTCAGGCTAGTTCTGGTGTAGGTGTTCTTAGCTCTGTAATGGGCTCACCAGCTTAGTATTTAGCCTTTCCCAACTTCTGGATGGCCTGATAAACCTGACCATGTTGGCTTGGCTTTCTTGTTGGTGGCATGATAAACCCAATTGTGTTGGCTTGGCTGTGTTTTGTGTATCCTTGGCTATGTGTAAGCCTGCTTATTCCTTATTCCTTAGAGAATCATGCCCAACTTGGGGGTGGCAGTGTTGCAGAGAGATTAAGGAGCATTCTCGCCTATGGTTGGGTGGAACGTTGCAACGACGTAGTTGGTTGCGAAACGAGTTCTTTATAAGATAAGTAACTTTGTCTATTTTACTTCTACAATCCTATTTACGATTAATGATTATGATGAACATGTTGAATGCTTGTATGAACGTATTTTATCTTTCGCTGTATGATAGATAATCATGTATGCATGTTCTAGTTCAAAGCATTTTGTTTCAGTATTTTAGCTTTTTATGAATGTACATGCTCATGGGGCGGTATCCCGGATGGTTAACGCCATGGTAGCATCCTCTTCACTGGTAGGAGGGTCGGGGACGTTACAATTGGGTTTCTTTGGAGCAGTTTCTTGCTTCTTAAGGAACTTCCTCATTTAAAAATTTGTACCTTCTAAATATTTATTGACTTGATGAAGAGTAGCATTTGACATTTCTACACTTAGCCACCTTGCTTTGACTTCAAGTCCATATTTGTTTAGAACTTTCTTCAAAATATGTTGTACATAGTGAGGACATATCATATAACCCTATCAAAACACACGATACATCTTTCCAAAAAAACATTCGCTGCCCTGCCAATCTAGCTATGTGCAAGACAGGATGTGAAGCCCGTAAAATACGAAATCACTTGGCTTGCCATGTTTTTACTCATGCCAGAAGCATCAAACATGTTTTATGGCCAACAGGAAAGCCACACTGAGATTACCAAATAATGCTACATCAAAACCTAGTTAACAAACAAATATCACAATTTGCATGCACACTGCGAATTGTTCATATTTTGTCTGCTATAAGAAAATATACAACTCTTAAAATCCTACCTACTTGTTTAAGAAGTAAAAAATTTGTTGCAACACCTGCATTTCACCAAAATAAATATTCACATATAGGACTTCAGGCGCATTAAGAATTGTTTCATCCTTCTTTTATCTCAACAAAATGCATGCTTTGTTTAAGAAATATCTTACAAACAACAATTTTTCCAGTAGGACATTCCTTCAAAAGTAACTTAAATGTCTTGGTCACAAAAAAAATAGTTCCTTCCCTTATCATACTTTTCTTGGAGAATGTCCAAGCATTCTTCTTTTCAATATTCATACTTTTCTAGACTATAGCTTAGTCCTGAAGCCTATAGGATCAAAAATCACATGGGTTGTTAGTGCAGCATGACCCTAAAGTAGCAAATGAGTTTTGGAACGAGAAATCCACACTCAGGTTAACAAATAAGGGTGCATCAAAACCAATTTAAGAAAACACCTATCAAACACACAAGACACCTTTCCAAATGCCATTTGTTGGACAAATGACACACCTGTCCAATTTCCATTCGACACACCATTGGATTTGACTCTTCAACTGTTGCTACATTTTTTGTTGTATATTGCTTTGCCTTCTTTGGCATAGATGTCTACTTCTAAATAAACTTCCCCACTAAAAAAATAAATGTTCCATCTAAATATTTATTGCCTCACTAAAGATTACTATTGTGCAGATCCACATTTGACCATTTTGGTTTTCCTGCCAATCCATGTTTCCTTAAAACTTTGTTCCAACACCTTATTTGTGTTGTTAGGACATATGGGAGAGATTATTCTTGTTTGAAAATTCACGAATCTCCATAGTTAGTCTCTACTTACCCCCTAAATCACAGAAAAATTTGTACTCATCCCAAGTTTCCTGCATATCATAGGACCTTGTCTTCAAGGCCTCCATAAACATTGTTACATTGTTATTTTGTTCTTTCAACTTTACTGCAATGTTCAGTTTCATTACCAAATACCTGATCTGCAAATTATAATGTATGATATTTTCTTAAATATGGTTATGCATCAAATAAAATCTCCATCCATGCAAGCCCTTTTTTCAATCATAGATTTGCATCAGTTCCAATATTAGAAACACAAATTTCCATCAATCCATAACATCACTTGCACCAACCATATATAACCATTTTTCGTCTAAAAATAAGTGTTATATTTCCTACTGTACTGACTTTACATTTCCTCTAGCTTTTGACATTCTTTATTAATTAAGCATAAGATGTGTATTGCATCTAAATGGACCATATTTAATCGTTTTTCATCTGAAGAGAAGTCTTATATTGTCTTTTGTAGTGCTTCAAGAGTTCTTGCAGAATTTGTTATTTTTGTTGAATTAGCATAAGATGTCCATTTCATTTAAATGGATGTGTCCATTTCCCCTTGGGGAATATATAAAAATGTGGGATGGGTCAAGATGCTTCTGCACCCAAAACCTCATGCACCCATGCAGCCTATTTTATCGCTCATAGAATTGCAACATCCCTAGTGTCATAAACCAAATTTGTCATCAATACATGGCATCACAAATCAGAAATATTCCAACCAAACATAAACATTTTAGTTGTTTTTTATTGCTACTTTGAATTGTTTTTTTTTTATTGTTGCTTTGAATTGCAATGTGTTTTGTGGGAATTATGAAGTTTTGTTGGCAAAGTTGTCATACTTGTTTCCAAAATAGACTAAAATAGTTGTTGACCATACCTTTTATGTCATAGTTACTATATCTGTATATTCTAGATCTCTAGATATACAATTATCACTAGGTTTAAATACTACAATCAATAAAGGAAATCTTCTAGAACAAAGTATTTTTTTTCTTGACCATAAGTTTAATGTAAGGGCCATGTTGAAAAAAAACCATGTTTTTTAAGACATGACAAATAGAATTTTTTGTTGAACTACAATATACATTACAATGCAAGATTGTATTTGCATATACAATTTGTAGTTATTTCCTACTTTGTAAACTTTCCTTTCTACCTATGGAGTTCAAAGCCAGCAACCATTGTCTATCTTCATATCTATAATATATATAGAAATGTCTTTGTTTTGTTTATATATAGAAATGTCTTTGTTTTGTTGTGTTTCTTTCCATTGATGTACTTTAATAGGATGATTCCATATAATATAATGCAAACTTAATTTAAATTTTTGAATTAATTGTTGCGTTTAGTGGCAACTTCAAAGTTTCATTGGTCAAGCTATTTATACTTGTTTCCAAATAAGTTTTTTCGATTAGTTAAAATTGGAACATTTGATTCACATGTCAAATAGATACATCAACCCCTCTACATGGATTCACGTGGAGAAAATTCCTTTTTTCCTATATGGATTTATTACAAACTATTCCAATATATGGTGTTTTTTCAATGCATTGATTGTGATATACACATCCAGATTGTAGTCCTATCTGAGGAGAATTCCAAGAAAAAAATTGTTATAGGTTGAACACAAGGACGAATTTGTAAACCATGTTTCCCAGAAAAAATTGACATACTCCTAGTTATATTGTCAAACAATTCTCCATATAATGTTGATCAATTCATTAGATCATTTCATAGCAAACCGTTGGAGTTATAAAAAAAGGTGAAATCTAGATAAGCATTGCATTTCGTCATACATCTTACAAATAATTTTTTTTTTATCACATGACGATTCAACAAGGTGCTTTGCAAACCTCAATTATAGAACAAGGTTACTTACTCCTTGTGACAACATAGATCACATTACCAACATTGAGACATTTGTAGGAACCTTTTAACGAGGATGAATAATCCAATATTTCTTCTTTCATGAGAATTGGTCCTACAAATTGGAATAAGTTACATATTTTTATAACGTCTTTGTTACTTTGGAATAGGTTCCCTATTTTTATAATACAATCTCATCATATTATCCTTGTTAAATTGGAATATGTTCCATATTTTTGTAATGCAATATAATAGTGGCAATTCTTTAGGTGAGCACCATTAGTAATCTAACACGGCTTAGATATATGCATTTCCTTTATCTATTATTCATGAGTTGAAGCAATGTATAGGTTGTTGGATTACCATTTTTCTCTTCCCTAACTCCAAATGGACAACTATTATTAAAAAGGCTTCCGTGGTTTTACCCCCAGAACTTGGGTTTCCATGTTAAAAACTGTTGTGTACTGTGCATCTTGCTGTCTTTATACATATTGATGTTGTACTGTGATTGGTGATCAACAACCTGATTTTGATTAAAAGTTTTAAATTGTACAAATACTGATTCACCCCCCTCTCAGTATTTCAACAATTGGAATCAGAGCAGGTTCCTTCATAACAGACTAACCGTTGGAAGGTAATCATGGGGAAATTTGCTAAACAAAGCAAATCTGGAACACCCCTATTTGATGGAAGAAACTATGCATTATGGAGTATAATAATGATAGCCTTCATAGAAGCTCAAGGAATCAAAATATGGCAGAGTATCAAGAATGGGTACAAAGTACCAAGGACCGTGTAGTACACAGTCAACACTTTTAGTATTTTCTACCAAGGTATGTTTGTTGCTAATGTATTGATGCATACAGTATGTAGTGAGTATGAACAAGTATCTATACATACAAAGATGTGTTGACGAATGTGATATGAAGTACATATACGTACAGTAAATGTGTATATAGTGGAATGTACAGGGGTATGTAAATTATACTGTAAAATAATATGTGTATATATGTACAGCAGTAAGTAAAGTTATATAGTGTACAGTGATGTACATAGGGATGTGTATATATATGTATGAGTAAGTGTACAAGGGTTCAGGTGTACAAGTGGTATGTATGGTGGTATTAATGTGCAAGTGAATGCACAAGTTGTAGTATGAGATTGTGATCCATTACACGATGATGAATTTCTTGATATGATATATGATGATGATGATGTGATGATGCATGTGATGATGATGCACTCTATGATGTACATACACTCCCACACTTTATGATGATGATGCATATCCCATGATGATGTTCAAAAGACTGATGTTTGACAGACCTTGTTGATAAAGCAATCTCCTTGATGATGAACTGTATGATGATGATGAGATGAGTAGATCTTGATGATGACATGTTCAGCCCTTGATGTTGATGACTTGAAAGTAACTAGTAGTGATTGATGAGCAGCTTGATCAGCATGACCGTGATAACATGAGCAGAAAGATGATGTGACAGTATTGACTACAGAGAAGATTTGGCAGTGATCAGAGTGCAGATGATATCGGCAAGGAGCACAGGGTTTGGTATTTGACAGGTCCACATGTTCGGCAATATTCTTCTTATTAGGGTAGCAGGATGAGGCAAGGAAAGGAGGTCGTAGCCTCCTTCCGGTGGAAGCTGGAAAACTAGGGAGTGGTAGCTTCCTTCAGGTCGCAGCCTATAAATTAGGGGGTCGTAGCCTCCTTCTTGTTGAAGCTGGAAAAAATGAAGTCTATATAATAAGGGAGTTGTTCCTTTCATCTAGTTATTTCTGGACAACTATTATGAAAAAGGCTTCCGTGGTTTTACCCCCAGAACTTGGGTTTCCACATTAAAAACTGTTGTGTACTGTGCATATTGCTATCTTTATACATATTGATGTTGTGCTGTGATTGGTGATCAGCAACCTACTTTTGATTAAAAGTTTTAAATTGTACAAATACTGATTCACCCCCCTCTCAGTATTTCAACATTGTAAATACATTTTAGGATCTATAATTTTTACTTATAAGTTATTGTGAATCGAGGAACACTCCGTAACGATTTTATTTTTTATTTTATGAAATTATGGAGTTGTTACATGTGGTATTAGAGTGAGTTTTCAAACAATAGGATTTAAGTTGGCCCAACTCGCATGCTCAATATAAAAAAATTAAAACAAAATATTGAATTTTGTTTAAGTTTTTTTTTTTGTACAGAAATATATATTTTTATTTTGCAGGAAATGGAAGGAGTAGAGGCATCTGTTGAAGATGGATCACATCATAATAATCCAGATAATACATACTATGAATTAAATAATCAACCATATGAATTTCTTCAAATAGTAAAAGAGTTAAGGGTTGAATTATAGAATGTTAAGGAAGATAATGAAAGAATCCTAAAATCACAGGAAGAATTAAAATCACAGGAAGAATCCATACCGACATTTTTCCTTTAGGGTGTGGGAGTCCTTTGTATAGTATCGCCATGAATTTGCGCAAGAGCTTCATACTCCTCTTGATCTTTTTGCTGGCCTTTTCCCCAGGACTCCCTTATGTCAAGCTGTAATTGCATTATCATGAGTTTTGATTGCCTTATTGAGCCTTATGTCAGCTTCCCTAACTTTGATTATCAGCCATATAGCCCGAGCTTGTCTCACATCCAGCCAAGCAGAGCCATTTTATATATCTTTTGCATCTTGATTCCCCATTTTTTACCAGGAGCAAACTTTCCCTCAAGTGTCGTTATCCTACACATGTTTCCTTGCATTGAGCATAGGTATGTTCCACTCCTTGGAACTAGTTTGTTTGCCCCTTGACACTCATCTCCTCCTAGATTTGTAACTATAAAGCACTTTTATTATTTTTCAAGCTTTCCAAAATATCTGAAAAAGTCCAAAAAAAATAAAAAAACCAAAAAGATGGACAGGAAAAGATGTTATCTTTGGAAGCAGTCGAGTCGTTTCGCCTTCGAACAGAGCACTATATATCACATCCATTGGTTGGGTTAATAGTTTGACTTTAGGAGCTGTACTTGTTTCTCTAAGTTTATGTCCATCGATTGGTTAAGCTTCCAGTCCCTATGGAGCCTCTTTTAATGCCTCCTGTGTCGCAAAGATGTCCCAATTTTTTATATTGAGTCTTTGCTGTCTACATTCAGTCAACATTTTCCTTTATGCTCTTGTTCAAAGGAAGTTGAAACCTGAGTTGACCATTCCTCAGTTTACTTGACTTTGCATGTCGACCATTCCCGGTACTCATACTGGTTTGAGCACATTATGATCGAGTCCTTCCACATTATGCAGCTTTGATAAGTACCTCCTGTTGGATGATGGGGGGTGTCTTAATACCCTCCTTCCAGTGGATTCCATCCCATCGAATTCAGATCATCTGGGATAGGAGTCTAGAGTCCTTTGAGTGCCTTAAGACTTACAGTCATCAGTGGTAGGTTCTCTCAATATCGATATTTTTTGGGAATACATTAGTGTCCCCTGATCAATAGATTCTTCCAAGTGTTCGACCTCAACACATTTATTCTCACTTGTTAGATTGCACTCTAGTAACTTGATTCCCATTTTAATTATCGGTGGGTGATCTCACGTTTGTTAACGGCATACATCAATGACCGGTAATCAGATGATGGAATACTATGTTCAACCTTGAAACCTTTATTAACATAGTAGGTGTTTGGGCTCCAGTGTTAACGACCCTAGAGTCTGGAAACTCCACGGTCTTGGTGGAAGTTTGTAAGCGGAGTTACAGTTCAAAATAGTCTTAGGGGTGTCGGGGGTGAGTAAAATACTTCTGTTGTAATAAACCCATGGTTTAAGTCCAAGGTTTAGGGTTTGGGATATCCATGGTTTTGTATTAGTGCGTTGTATAAATATGCACTTGTGTAAAGAAGTGAGGTTAGGTTTTTGAATGTAAGAAAGTTAAGGCGAAGCTAAGGCTAATTTGTAAGTGAAGGATAAGTCCCAGCTGAGTGCGTGGACGACCTCTGCAGCTGTGTGTGCAGAGGGTTTTTAAGTGATTAAGGAAATCTGCAGCTGTGTGCGTAGAGGCCTGCTGTTGTGTGCGTGGCTTTGAGGACTGAAGAGATCTGCAGCTGAGTGCACAGATCAGAACTGTGATTTTGTAGAAAAGTTGAATAAACATAGTTCTGTGGACGTAACCCCTACACTGGGGGTGAACCACGTTATATCTGGTGTTGTGGTTCTTTTGTGATTTATGTTATGTTATTTTATGCATTGATAAGTATAGATAAATATGATAAGTAAGATCGCTATTTGAGAAATAGCTTCGCTGTGCATTCCCAGTAAGGGTTAAGCAAGTCATGGTGTTATTTAACTGCAAAGATATATATATATATATATGTGTGTGTGTGTGTGTGAATGATTTAAGCTCTGTGTTAATTGATTATAAATTGATAAAAGCTAAAGGTACAATAATCTCCCTCTTCTGCTTGCAGAAACCTGATTCTGCGGCATCCCATAGCTATTTCGGGTGAGACTGCAACCTGTTCACAGGTTGTTGCTAAAAGGGCCAACACTGTGGGTCTTTTGTTGGTGCGAAGTTAAAGGTATAAACCCTGGGTCTGCCCTATAGCCCAACAAAGTGGTTCCGTTGCCGGTTGAACTCAGTATCTACGCAAGAGGGGTTTACGTCGTACCTCGAGGGATATGTTCTGGAGACCCTCTATGAAAGAAATCGGTGATTGGATGGATGAGACTTATCTAAAATTTGCTGAGCAAGAGAACAAAGATCCGCATTGTAGTGCAAGCGACTTTTTACAAAGGTATGTTTTTTGTGATGTTTATGAAATTTTCTTTGGTAGTATCCACGTAGAGTTGCACTAGTGGGTATCCAGGTTGGCTGAGCGAAGGATGAACTTCTGTGGAGGTCAGTTTCCTGCTTGAACCCTCGCAAGAATCAACTTGTTGAAAATAGTAAACAATGGGATCTCTCACGCTGTTGATTTCTGGATGACGCGAACCCTTGAGGCATTCGTGACAGAGTTCGCTATTGACACGAGTACTTCCTTTAGTGAAGCGGAGGGACAATTCTTCAAAGGACCAAGGGGTAATTTTTTAAATTCATTTAGTTTGAGGATTAAGATGCTATTAGCTGAAAAAGGAATATTGCTTCTTGAATCAAACTGTTAGATTGTGTATTACTAACCTATGTTTGCAAGTGAACGCACCTTCGACGAGCAAAGTGGGTTGCTGCGAAGTGTCAAAAGGTACAAGAGAACTTTTGAGTCATCTACCCTAGGTCAGGATACCGAGTCTACCCCTTTCAGTCCAGTAGCCTCAGAGCCCAAAGAAATACCTTCTGTCGGAAACCCCTGGGTAACCCCACAGTGCCGATCTGTTATCCCTGAGAATCCGTCACAGACTGAAAGTAACCCTAGTACCAATACTCCTGTCGCAGGTCAGTCTACCCCAGTAAGTTCCCCCCCATTTTATTCCCATCCACCTCCAACCCCCCCTCGATATACTATGGCCCACATGACTGATGATATTAAGCTCTTTGTTTTCAAAGGAACTGGATCAGAGGATCCATAACAGTTCTGGTTTTTATGTGAAGCGATGTGGACTGCTAAGAACATTACAGACCCAGTTGTAAGAACTGCACAGCTCATTACTTCGTTCAGGGACTGGGCTTTGACCTAGTTCATGAAATTCTCTAGTACTTAGAATCCTGCCCTAGATGATATCAAAGCAGCAATAATCAAAGAGTTTAAGAAGCCCAAGTCAAAGTCGCAGTGTATCACTGAATTAAAGGAGATTTAACAGAAGTAAGGCGAATTAGTGTGGGACTTTGATCAGAGGTTCAAAGTTCTATTATACCAAGTCAGTTTCACAATTGGCCCCTCACAGCACAAGATATGGTTTATTGCCGCATTGCTACCACATCTCAGAAATCCACTCATGCAACAGAAGGTTACTGACCAGCAGGAAGCTCTGGAGATCATGATGAAGCTTGAGACCACACCTATTAGAGATAATCCTGGTATTGTTCAAATCCAAGCGCAGTTGGTAGCCATGGCCCTGGAGCTCCGAGACATGAAGACAGGAAAACCTGGCCGTGAAGAGGTTTGGTGTACATAATGTCAGACTGAATGTCACGACAAGGATCGGTGTCCTTTGGTAAGAAATTACCTGAATATGGGTGCACCAAACCCATTTCCACCGCAAGTTCTATATTGTGAGCTCTACAGAATAACAGGTCAGCATCGACCTGAGGACTGCCATCTGCTACAAAGGTATGGGCAAGGATCTAAGAACCCCTATTGTAGATTCTATAAGTCTGTAGGACATAATGAAGCTGAGTGTCACACCTATGACGCCTATCGGATACAAAATGAAGCACAGAGCAATGATGGTTATGGTTACCGCGGTGGTGCATCCAGTAGAGGTGCTTTTGGAGGACGTGGTCATGGTGGTATGGTAGGAAGAGGAAGAGGCTAGGTCATCTACTACAACTGTAACCAAGCTGGGAATTTAGCTAGATATTGTTGGAACCCAACTATGACATGTCGCTAATGCCAAGCAGTAGATCACGTGATCGAGTAGTGCCCGCAGCTGATAGCTAAGATTCAGGCCAGAAACAGTATTCCTACCCAGAATATCTAGATGATTTCCATCGAGGCACGACCTGTCGCAGCTATTAATTTTGTCACACGGAGTGGAGCTACGACGCACATACAGACTACGAAGAAATGGCTTGGTGAGCCTTGTGTTCGTAAATCTCCCGAGAAGATCCCAGCATTTGATATCGAAAGAGAAAAAGAGATATTCATGGAAGCTAAGAAAGATTTTGCTGACCCTAGTACACCAGTTGCACCTGCGCAGCTACCTCAGCCGCCATCGCAGCCACAAGAAGATTCGATGGATAAAGTAAGTACACTGTCCTCCTTTTTACAGAGTTGCCTAAAACTCTTACGAAATCAGAATGCTTTAAATGAGCTGCGGAAAGTCATTGCTTCCTGTGAACCTCAGCAAAGCCATGGTCAAGACAAAACTATTAATAGAGTCAGAAGAGCTGGCAGGGAAATGAGATTGAATGCTTAGGTAGGAGAATATGATATGACTGATGTCATTTTGGATCTAGGATTAGAGGTCAATGTTCTAATTAAGCAAACCTGGGAGCAAATGGGGAAGCATGCCCTTGCCTGGTCTCCTATACAGTTGAAGTTAGCCAATCAGTAAAGGATTGTGCCCCTAGGGAGATTCCTTAGTGTCCCAATCGATATTGATGGGGTCAGCACTTTAGCCAACTTCGAAGTTATTGAGAACATTGATGACAGTAACCCCTACCCAACCCTGTTAGGAATTGAATGGGCAATGGAAAATTCCGCAGTCATTAACCTTAAGAAGAGACAGATGACCTTCGAAGGGAAAGATTTGAGAGTCATCGTACCCCTGGACCCCTCACAAGGAGAAAGGTACACAGAACCACTGCGAGACAAAGATCAGGATGGCCTGGAGCACATCTATAAAATTACAGCTAAGGAAGAATATTATGTCGATCCTACTACCGAAGGTATTTTGGATTGGCAGTGTGACAGCTCCTGTATGACAGACTCTGATGATGGGTTAGAGAACTGGCAGAATAGACTCCATGAGTTGAATGGACATAGATGCGCCAAAATTACCAAGTCTCTCAGATGGCTTGGTACTCAGGATAGTGCCCTACCTATTTTCAATGGGTTGTCAGACCCAAAGCAGTTTACTAGACAATTTTCAGAATGGGTACCAGAATCACAGAGACTAGAAACCCCGGATTCAGCATTCAGGGCCACAGCAGCTAGATGGTGGAACAGCCATAAGAAAAATATTCCTAATTGAGAAACTTGTCAGAAGCTCCTTTGCCTGAGATTCTGGGACCAGCCCCAGGAGCTGTGAACAAAGTTTGATGGAAAGTCTAGCTCCCAGGAACATTTGGCAAGATGCTATGAGGCATGGAAATATGTACCTCAGGAAGAATGGGTACATAGATTTGTGCATACTCTGGAGCCAATAGCAAGGAATTGGTACGCAGAGGCTGAGCTTCATCGGGATACTGTAAGTTGGGATTGTCTTGTTGATAGTTTTGTACTTACCTTTTCCACTAATGAAGTTTGTCCAGCTTTAGATGTAGCTATCAGGTTGATCCACACTAAGGTATTTGATGATCAAGAGGTAGAAGAATACCGAACTGACTGGAAGACACAAGAAGCTCATGCCGTAGAATGTTATAACCTCGCAATTGACAAGGATGAGGATCCGCACAACATTGATATTCCTGAGTCAGAAGGACGCTGCAAAGTACAAGGACCAGCATTCGAAGCAGTGGAAGTGACTCAGCCCCTGAAGATGTAGACCATCAACATTGGATCAGAAGACCATCCTAAGTATGCTACCATTGGAGATTATTGGGATGATGAGATGGTAAGCAAAGTGACCCAACTTCTCCATGAATATCAGTATTTGTTCCCGATGAAGTTCTCAGAGATGAAAGGTATCCTAGGGGATATCAGTGTGATAAAAATCCCACTGAAACCTGATGCGAAGCCTATGAAATAGCATCCTTATAGGTTGAACCCTAAGTATAAGGAAAAAGTTCGGCTAGAGCTGGATAAGATGCTCGTTGCAGGAATCATTGAACCTATTGAAGAATCCGAGTGGGTCAGTCCTATGGTCGTGCAAGAGAAGAAGACTAAAGGTGAGATCCAAATCTGTGTTGATCTAAGGAAGTTGAATGATGCTTGTTTACATGATCCCTTCCCCACCCCTTTTATGGATGAAGTGCTCGACAATGTCGAGGGTCAAGAGGTGTACTCTTTTACTAATGGATTTTCAGGCTACCATCAGATTAGAGTTGCTCCAGAGGATCGACATAAGACAACCTTTGCTACAGAAATGGGGTCCTTTCAGTATACAGTTATGCCATTTGGGTTGAAGAATGCCCCTACTATGTTTTCTAGAGTAGTCATCTCTGCATTTAAGGAATTTATACATAAATTCCTTGAAGTATATTTCGATGACTGGACTATCTTTGGGCTAGTAAAAGATCATATAACTAGTCTAAGACTTATGTTGGATAAGTGTAGACAGCACCAGATCTCCTTGAACTTGAAGAAGTGCATCTTTTGTGCACCATTTGGGATTTTGCTTGGACACATTGTATGTAAGCAAGGATTGATGATGGATCCTGTGAAGATAGCTATTATTGTAAACCTGCCACCTCCGAAGTCTGTTAAACAACTTCGCACTACACTTGGTCACACTGGCTATTACAGGAAATTCATCTGAAACTATGCCCAGATCACCGTCCCGATGGAAAGGAAGCTGAAGAAAGATATTAAGTTCGAGTGGACACCAGAGTGCCAAGAAAGCTTGGATGTGCTAAAATAAAAAATGGTAATCGCCCCTATCTTAGTATTCCCTGACTGGAATAAGGAGTTCCATGTACATGTTGATGCATCCTCCATTTCTTTGGGTACTATCTTGGCTCAATCTGGTGAAGGTAATATCGATCACCCTATTGCTTTTGCAAGTAGAAAATTATCTACAGCAGAGAAAAATTACACTACGACAGAATGCGAAGGTCTCGCTATGGTGTATGCACTACAGAAGTTTCGACATTATCTGCTAGGATCTCACTTTAAGATGTTCACTGACCACTCTGCTTTGAATTATTTGGTTAACAAGCCTGTACTAGGTGGAAGGATATGCAGATGGCTAATTCTATTTCAGGAATATGATTTTGAGATCATAGTTAAGCTTGGAAGACTTAACCTAGGACCTGACCACTTGTCGAGGCTCGAGTCAGGAGAAGAACCTACCAGTTTGGACAAAAGTCTTCCTGATGCCTAGTTGTTTGCTATCCAGATGATTGATGAGTAATTTCAGGATATTGTTTAGTATTTTTCTACAGGTTGTCCACCAGCTGAGATGACCACACAGCAGAAGAAGCAGTTGGTGGTTCACGCAGCAGAATTCACCTTAATAGCAGGACAACTGCATAAAATGGGACCAGATGAAATATTGTGCAGATGTGTCTTAGAGCATGAGAAGCCACTGATTTTGGCTGAGGCACACTCTAGCCCCGCAGGAGGTCATTATGTGGGAAAAGCCATGGCACAAAAGATTTTGACAGGCGGATTGTGGTGGCCTACGATTCACAAGGATGCAAGAGAATATTACCATAGCTGTGACATCTGTCAAAGAACAGGCAAACCATCCAAGAGGGATGAGATGCCTCTAGTCCCACAGGTAACTTTACAAGCATTTGACAAATGGGAAATTGATTTTGTTGGCCCTATCAATCCCCCTGGGAAGAAGTCAGGAGCATGATACATTATTACAGCAACTGATTACCTTACCCGCTGGGCCGAAGCTCAACCAGTCAAGACTTGTAGCACTGCTGTAGCTGCGCAGTTCATCTTCGACAACATCTTGTCTAGATTTGGGTGTCTTAGAATTCTTATGAGTGATCAAGGATCACATTTTCTAAACAAGACTATTGAAGTATTGACTGAAGAATTCTAGGTTTATCACCAGAAGAGTACTGCCTATCATCCACAAGCAAATGGAACTATCGAAGCTTTTAACAAGATCCTTGAACATGCTCTGATGAAGGTTTGTAATGTTAACAGAAATGACTGGGATCTTAGAATTCCATCAGTCCTTTGGGCATATAGAACTACCTACAAGAAATTGACAGGCCATACACCTTTTAGGTTGGTTTATGGGCAAGAAGTAGTCATGCCCATGGAGTATATTGTTCCTAGCCTCAGAATATCTTCTTTTACAGAGATGGATGACCCATCTAGAGTGACAGCAAGGTTGAAAAAGATACTAGAACTGGAAGAGGACAGATTTATTGCAGGGTTCCAACAGCAAGTGCAGAAGGCCCAAGAAAAAGCATGGCATGATAGACACATCAAGAAGAAGCAGTTCCAGTAGGGTGATCTTGTGCTCTTATACGACAGCAAATTCATGAAATTCCCAGGCAAGTTCAAGACACATTGGAAGGGACCGTACATAGTACAGAAAATTACTGATGGTGGCGTAGTTCAGCTAGCTAAGTTGAATGGACGAATTTTACCTTCGATGGTAAATGGTAGTTGTCTGAATAAGTATAGGGACAGGCCGGGACCTCCTAATCAGAAGTAGCCCCTAGAAGGACAGTCTAACCGTCAAGAATAGTTGAAACTTGGGTACCACATGGGGTAGTAAGTATCGCGGGTTAATATTGCGTCGCATTTGCGGGTAGTTGTTATGTCGAAGGTCCAAGGTGTGTCGCAGCCTAAAATGTGATGGATGGGACAAAATGGATTTGGTGGCGCCAGCATGAGAACTACTCTCCATACCTGTAATAATGAGATTTTGGGGGAAAATATGGCACCGTGTGGACAAGATTTCTAGCATTCCATCAGATTTGGTGTCATTAATGCACCATGATGACAGATTCTGTTACGGGATTCTATAAAACACTGCATCGGCCTGCAACTCCTGTATTAAGCATTTCTTTGATTTGTTCAGTTGGAACCATGTCAAACAATTGCGAAGTACAGAAGTTAGTACGAGAGTTCAAAGAGAGAGGGTTGCAGAACCTTCTGAGCAGTTCACCAGTACAGTCCTATCCGACTAAGGTACAAAGGAAGGCAAAAGTTTGCTCTAAATCATACGAAGGCAGGAAAAAGTTCGCTCTAACATGGAAGGACGAAGGGCACACGGCCTCATAACAAGACTCTGGAGAATCCCACCATGTATCCTCCTGGTTTGACAGAACTAAGGCGGCTGTTTGCCTTATGCAGCTTGACACGCAATTCTGGGGACCCTTAGTTGTGGATGGTCAAGTGATCAGCAAATAGAGTGAAGGGTGGGGTTGCAGATGGATCCAGAAGACCATCCTCAGCATAAATAGCACGAAGGAAGGAAGCGAGAAGCCGACAACAGCAGGGAGGGCGTCAGCAAGCAGCGCACTATGTCATCGCCAGCATCGTCTATCACTAGCCCAGTAGCTGAGTGTCCCGGGACGGGACACTGGTGAGTCTTAGGGGCCTGTTGAGGATCCAGTGTTAATGACCCTAGAGTCTGGTGACTCCGCGGTCTTGGTGGAAGTTTGTAAGTGGAGTTACAGTTCAAAATAGTCTTAGGGGTGTCAGGGGTGAGTAAAAGACTTCTGTTGTAATAAACCCATGGTTTAAGTCTAGGGTTCAGGGTTTGGGATACCCATGGTTTAAGACCATGGTTTTGTATTAGTGCGATGTATAAATATGCACTTTTGTAAAGAAGTGAGGTTAGGTTTTTGAATGTAAGAAAGTTAAGGCGAAGCTAAGGATAATTTGTAAGTGAAGGATAAGTCCCAGCTGAGTGCATGGACGACCTCTGCAGCTGTGTGTGAAGAGGGTTTTTAAGTGATTAAGGAAATCTACAGCTGTGTGTGCAGAGGCCTGCTGCTGTGTGCGTGGCTTTGAGGACTGAAGAGATCTGCAGCTGAGTGCGTAGATCAGAACTGTGATTTTTGTAGAAAAGTTGAATAAACACAGTTCTGTGGACGTAACCCCTACACTAGGGGTGAACCACGTTATATCTGGTGTTGTGGTTCTTGTGTGATTTTTGTTATGTTCTTTTATGCATTGATAAATATAGATAAATCTGATAAGTAAGATCGTTGTTTGAGAAATAGCTTCGCTGTGCATTCCCAGTAAGGGTTAAGCAAGTCACGGTGTTATTTAACTGCGAAGATATATATATATATATATGTGAATGATTTAAGCTCTGTGTTAATTGATTATAAATTGATAAAAGCTAAAGGTACAGTAATCTCCCTCTTTTGCTTGCAGAAACCTGATTCTGCGGCATCCCATAGCTGTTTCGGGTGAGACTGCAACCTGTTCGCAGGTTGTTGCCAAAAGGGCCAACACCGTGGGTCTTTTGTTGGTGCGAAGTTAAAGGTATAAACCCCGGGTATTCCCTATAGCCCAACAGTAGGACATGGTACTTGTAGCGATGTGTGTAGAAGACTTTCCATACTGGTGGCATTTCTGATATGCTACCTCCTTGATCGTGCCAGTGTTCATGAGATTTCTTCTCTCATGACTTGATTCTAGTGTATGTCAAATATCTTCATCCATTATAGAGATCTTGATCCATGGTATATCTTCATCTTTCATGGAGATCTTGGTCCTTTGTATATCTTCATTATGAAGATTCTGATCTATTATATATTGTACATGGCGATGACCACACATGTCACAGTTCGTCTATCATCCCTATTCATGTCCATTGTACTCTTATGTATCCGGGACTGCTATATGTATTTGCAGTCATGTGCAGAGTTTGATTATTATGTTATACTGTTGGATGGCTGGTTCTTCCACTTGGTTCTTCATCACTCCACTTTTGGGCTGGATTTATAATGTATTTCGGCCATCATGTTACCACTCTGACCTCATACATTAGGGGGCATCTATTATAGATGATTTTACCACACATGGTTGATCACACTTTTATGGCCTTCCCTGTCTCTATACAAACTCTTTGGACCTCATGGACTATTTTTGTACCTTTGGTGTTTCCAAGATCATCCTAAAAAACACTCATTATTTGTTGTACGCAACGTTTAAACCCTTTCTTGTGTATATACGCGGATATTACCCCTAAACCCATGTACATTGGGATGTGTGCAAAAGGCCAAATGTTTTTGGAGTTTTCTTTGATGTGGATCCGAATCACTTGTCTCTTGGCCTTCCATATGCCTTGAGATTGCTCGGATTTGACCTTCCATTACCCCATTGAAGCACTATATAAATAACCCTTTGGATACATTGAAGGGGGAGGAATAAAAGAGCAACAAAACTATAGTCCATTGTTGCCATAGCTTTCTTATACTTGAGTCTGCATCCCTTTGTCCCTTGTAGCACTTGGTTTTCTTCCCAAGCTTTCCTTTACTTGTGAGCTTGCTATCGAGAGATAGAGGATTGAGGTGGTGGAGGCCTAGGTGGAGGACTCAGATTCTCCGGTTCACAGACGTGCCGACAGAGGTTGTCATTCATGTAATCTGTAATTTATATTAATAGAAATATATTTTCATGTCCAATGATGTGCATTTAAATGAATATTGAATCCATGGATAATTTTAATTGCTTATAGATTATTGATTATATATGCTAGAGTAGGTCTAACACCATTATATAGCATGCTTGTCTTGTTTTCTATTGTTGGGAGAGCAAATTCTTAACACAAGTGGGATTGGAAAAAACTCAACGGGTTCTAAATCAACCATCCGAAATAAGGTATGTTTCGAGATCCTTCAGTGTTAGATGTTTTATTTCTCTTGCATATTGGGAAGGGATTGATTTCTACGGTTTATATGTCTATTGTGGTACACCCCAAGCCATAGGAAGTTTTCTCCATAACAGAATTGGAGACCATACTAGGCTTAGCCTTGGTACCCGCTCAAAGAAGAACGTGCTCAGTATGCTGCCAAACCCAAAGTTCCGCACCCTGCCCATCTTGCATTCATTGAGTTGTTGTTTCATGTTGCTCAACATCATTGTGCTCCATTCATAGACTGTAGGTCTCATACACTCCACTGCATAGAACATCATTGGCCGCGAGGCCTGGAGGAGTGAATCTAGCCTCGCAATCCTGCCTAATGCCAATAGTATGGCCTTTAGTCCTAGAACCTAGATAGAGTTTGTCAGGATTTGAATCCCAACCATTTTTGTGTCCGGAAAGCAGTACATAGCTATGTACTCATCAATAGTCAATCCACATCTTGGCCCACGAGATCAGAGAGATACGACCCCTCCTTGTCGGGATAAACTAGTCATAAAGTATATGTCCTCAACCTCAATGCTGAGAAACATCTCGTCAATATGAAAAGTCTCAGAGTCTAGATCCTAGTAATCCACTTGCAACTGGAGTAGTCTTAGTTTGTCCCTCAGGATACCAAGACACCAAAAATTATACAAACCACATGCCCATCATGCTTGTTGGGCCATAAGATCACCTTGCACGGCCTCCTCCACATCACCATGTTCTCTTTCCTTCCACTCTAACACCATCCTGCACAAAAAATCAGAGTTTTGATTAGCATTTTCCTTTGAAAACCTTATTTGTGGCCTCATACACGACTATTTTCAAAACATCCACATATGTGCGCGGGTTTGGGTGTTTTTTCCACATATGGTGAGCCCTATACGTGGAAAATACCCTGATTTCTGCATGGGCCGAAACACACAACTATGGATAGCCTAACAAATTGATTGGACCATGAAAAATTAAAATTTTTTACATGAAATGGGAAGGGGAGGACATGAGAAGTTACCTGGATCAAATGGGGTCATATTTCGTTGGATGATGCTCCCAGAATTCACGTCGGAAGTTTTGAGCTCAAATGCACTATGTTGGGTAAAAATTTCAAATGGTATGGAAATTTGAAATATTTTATTATTTATAGAAATTTTTTGAAATTTTTTACCCACTTTCTATAGTTTTTGACCATTTCTGACCATTTTGGACCGTTTGAACTAATTTGATGATGTAGGAGTCCGTTTTGAGCGCGGTTTAACTGTGGTTTTGATCCATTCGTTCCTATTTCAGGTATTATGTCTAAACTAGCATATAGGTTAGGTTTCATATCCATTGGCACTTTGCATGACCTTATGACCATTTCATTCTAACCTTAGGTACGAACCAATTCTATCTTGTCATGGAACCTTCTTGTTGCTTTTAGAAGTGACATGATGTGAATGGTAGAGCTTGATCATACATGGGCACCCTAGTTAGCTCCTGTTTTGCATTTGATGCCCATGCCGAAATTTTTCCTTTAGGTTGTGGGAGTCCTTTGTATAGTATCACAATGACTTCGTGCAAGAGCTTCATACTCCTCTTGATCTTTTTGTTATCCTTTTTCCCAGGACTCCCTTATGTCAAGTTGTAATTGCATTATCATGAGTTTTGCTTGCCTTATTGAGCCTTATGCCAACTTCCCTTACTTTGATTATCAGCCATATAGCTCAAGCTTGTCTCATGTCCATCCAAGCAGATCCATTTTATATATCTTTTGTAGCTTGATTCCCCATTTTTTACCGGGAGGGGACTTTCCCCCGAGTGTTGTTATCCTACACATCTTTCCTTGCATTGAGCATAGGTATGTTCCACTACTTGGAACTAGTTTGTTTTCCCCTTAACACTCATCTCCTCCTAGATTTGTAACTATAAAACACTTTTATTCTTTTCCAAGCTTTTCAGAATATCTCAAAAAGGTCCAAAAAAAATCAAAAAACCAAAAAGCTGGACAGGAACAGATGTTATCTTTGGTAGTAGTTGATTCATGTCACCTTTGAACAGAGCACTGTATATCACATCCATTGGTTGGGTTAATAGTTTGACTTTAGGAGCTGTACTCATTTCTTTGAGTTTATCTCCACCGACTGGTTAAGCTTCCAGTCCCTATGGAGCCTCTGTCGATTCCTCTTATGTCACAGAGATGTCCCAGTTTTGTATATTGAGTCTATGTGGCCTGCATTCAGTCAATATTCACCTTTATGCTCTTTTTCGAAGGAAGTTGAAGCTTGAGTTGGCCATTCCTCAGTTTTCTTGACTTTTCATGTTGGCCATTCCCGATACTGGTACTGGTTCGAGCACATTATGATCGAGTCCTTCCACATTATACAGATTTGCTGAGTACCTCGTGTTGGATGATGGGGGATGCCTTAACGCCATCCTTCTAGTGGATTCCATCCCATTGACTTTAGATCATTTATTCTGAGATAGGTGTCTAGAGTCCTTTGAGTTCCTTCAGACTTACGGTCATCAATGGTAGGTTCTCTCGCCATCGACAGTTTTTGGGAATACATCAATGTCCCCTAATCAATGAATTATTTCAAGTGTTCAACCTTAACACATTTATTGTCACTTGTTAGATTGCACTCTAGTACCTTGATTCCCATTTTCATTATCGGTGGGTGATCTCGCATCTGTTAACGGTATACATCAATGACCAGTAATCAAACGATGGACTACTATGTTCGACCTCGACACCTTTATTCACATAGTAGGACATGTACTTGTAGTGATGTGTGTAGAATACTTTCCAGAGTGGTGGCATTTCTGACACGCTACCTCCTTGATCGTTCCAGTGTTCATGATATTTCAGCTCTCATGACTTGATTCTAGTGTATGTAAGATATCTTCGTCCATTATGGAGATATTGATCCATGGTATATCTTCAGCTTTCATGGAGATATTGGTCCTTTTTATATCTTCATCAGGAATATTCTAATCTATTGTATATTGTACGTGGTGATGACCACACATGCAACAGTTTGTTTAACATCCCTATTCATGGCCATTGTACTCTTATGTATTCGGGACTGCTATATGTATTTGCAGTCATGTGTAGAGTTTGATTATTGTGTTATACTATTGGATAGATGGTTCTTCCACCTAGTTCTTCATCACTCCACTTTTGGGATTGATTTATAATGTATTTTAGCAATCATATTACCCCTCTGACCTCACACATTAGGGGGCATCTGTTATAGCTGATTTTACCACACATGGTTGATCACACTTTTATGGCCTTCCCTATCCCTTTGCAGAATCTTTGGACCCCATGTATTATTTTTGTACCTTTGATGTTTCCAATATCATCCCTAAAAACACTCATTATTTGTTGTACATGACTTTTAAACCCTTTCTCGCATATATACGTGGATATGACCCCTAAACCTGCGTACATCAGGATGTGTGCAAAAGGCCAAATGTTTTTGGAGTTTTCCTTGATGTGGATCCGAATCACTTGTTTCTTGGCCTTCCATATGCCTCGAGATCACTCAGATTTGACCTTCCATTACCCCATTGAAGCACTATATAAGGAACCCTTTGGATACATTGAGGGGGGAGGAATAAAAGAGCAAGAAAACTATAGTCCATTGTTGTCATAGCTTGCTTATGCTTGATTCTGCATCCCTTTGTCCCTTGAAGCACCTGGTGTTCTTCCCAAGCTTGCCTTTTCTTGTGAGCTTGCTATAGAGAGATGGAGGATTGAGGTGGTGGAGGCCCAGGAATTTTTTTCCATAATAGAATTGGCAACCATATTGGGCTTGGCCCTGGTATCCAATCAAAGAAGAACATGCTCAGTATGCTGTCGAACCCAAAGTTCCACACCCTGCCCATCTTGCAGTCACTGAGCCGTTGTTTCATGTTGCTCAACAACGTCGTGCTCTAGTTATACACTGTAGGTCTCATACACTCCACCGCATAGAACATCATTGGTTGTGAGGCCTAGTGGAGTGAAGCTAGCCCCGCAATCCTTCCTAATGCCAATAGTATGGCCTTCGGTCCCAGAACTGGGATAGAGTTTGTTGGGATTTGACTCCCAACCTTTTTCGCATCCAGAAAGCAGTACATAGCTATGTACTCATAAATAGTCAATCCACTTCCTGGCCCATGAGATCGAATATTTACCACCTCTCCTCATTGGGATAAACAAGTGATAAAGTATATGTCCTCAACCTCAATGCTGAGCGACATCCCATCAATATGAAAAGTCTCAAAGTATGGATCCCAGTAATCCACTAGCAGCTGGAGTAGTCTTGGTTTGTCCCTCGGGCTTCCAAGACACAAAAAATTATACAAACCACACACCCGTAATGCTTGTTGGGCCATAAGATCACCTTGCATGGGCTCCTCCACATCACCATGTTCTCTTTCCCTCCACTCTAACACCATCGTGCACAAAAAACTATAGTTTTGATTAGCATTTGGCTTCGAAAACCTTATTTTCGGCCTCATATGTGACTATTTTCAAAACAACCATGTATTTACGTGGGTTTGGGTGTTTTTTTCGCGTATGGCGAGCCCTATATGCGAAAAAAACCCCGATTTCTGCGTGGGCCGAAATGCACAACTATGAATGGCCTAAAAAATTGCTTGGACCATGGAAACTTAAATTTTTTTACATGAAATGGGAAGGGGAGGACATGAGAAGTTACTTGGATCAAACGAGGTCGTATTTCATCGGATGATGCTCCCGGAATTTGCATCAAAATTTCTGAGCTCAAATGCACTATGTTGGGTAAAAATTTCAAATGGTATGGAATTTTTAAATTTTTACTATTTATAGAATGTTTTTTAAATTTTTTACCCATTTTCTATAGTTTTTTACCATTTTTGACCATTTTGGACCATTTGAACTAATTTGATGATGTAGGAGTCCGTTTTGAGCACGGTTTGACCATGGTTTTGACCTGTTTGTGCCAATTTTGGGTAATATGTCTAAACTGGCATATAGGTTAGGCTTCACATCCATTGGAACTTTTCATGACCTTATGACCATTTCATTCTAACCTTAGGTACAAACCCATTCTATCTTGTCATGGAACCTTCTTGTTTCTTTTAGAAGTGACATGATGTGCATTGTAGAGCTTGACCATACATGGGTACCCTAGTTAGCTCCTATTTTGAATTTGTTGCCCATGCTGACATTTTTCCTTTAGGGTGTGGGATTCCTTTGTATAGTATCGCCATGACTTTGCACAAGAGCTTCATACTCCTCTTGATATTTTTGCTGGCCTTTTCCCCAGGACTGTTAGGGTTAACCTTGACTTGAGATCGAGTCAAAGGTGGTTAGGTCTAGCACATGGTTTGGGAACATGGTTTGTTGTAGCCCATGGTATTGTCCCATAGTATTGCATGTGTTAACCTTGACTCGGGATTGAGTCAAAGGTGGTTAGGTCTAGCACATGGTTTGGGCACATGGTTTGTTGTATCCCATGGTATTGTCCCATGGTATTGCATGTGATTAAGCCTTTATAAGGCTTGAGGAGGCTCCATTGTAAAAGCGGCTTGGAGGTGAGCCGTGGCTAGCTCACTTGGCCCGGATGGCCGGTTTTGGCCATGTAATGAAGATCTTCATTGGTGTTGGTTTTCCCCGCATGGGGTTTCCAGGGTATATTGTGTGTCTATCTTGAATGTTGCTTGGTGTGTTTATTTCTCACTCATTATTATGTTAATGTTGCTCGTTTTAACCTAACAACTGGTATCGGAGCCATGGTTTGGCTTGGTTATGCTCGTTGGTGTTTCTATGAATCAAATTGTGGGGTGCATGTTCGGTGGTACCCGACATCCTAGCAGTAATTTTTGGTCCATGTGAAACTTAGCCGTAGGCAAGTTTGGATTTCCTTGGATGGTAAAAGCACAAGGTATCCCTCTTATGCGCAAAGAAGGGATGTTGCATCTAGTGTGGAATGAACCACTAGGTAGGTATGAGGGTGGCAGGTGTACTCGTAGCCTAGCTTGGTGTGTATCGGAGAGGTTGAGTCTTCAATTGCGGGTGAAATGTGAGATGGTTTAATCTCGGTTTTGGGACCAAGATTGATGAGCCATGTATGTGAAGAGAATTCCTAGAGAACTGGCGGTTACAGTGGCCAATGACCCATGTAATCCGGTAGATGGATTTTTCTTTATATGGACATCAATGTCAGAGTTTGGATGCAAGTACAAAAGGAGCATGACAAAATACAAGCAAGGAAGCGAGCATGGAAAGAGATGAAGCAACAGATGGTGATGGTGTAGTCACCATGAAGGCACATGAAAAAAAAAATGTAATGGACCATTTTGCATGTAAATGGGCATATGGCTGTAAGACCTGGTAAGGCATGCATACCCCTAGTAACTCACCGGTAAAGTCGGGAGATAGACCTAGGTGATAGGGGGGTGTATGTAAGATTCCTCGGTAAATACTTGAGGGGAATTGGTTATTACTCCAAGTCAAGTTTAAAGGGGGGATTGTTAGGGTTAACCTTGACTTGAGATCGAGTCAAAGGTGGTTAGGTCTAGCACATGGTTTGGGCACATGGTTTGTTGTAGCCCATGGTATTGTCCCATGGTATTGCATGTGTTAATCTTGACTCGGGATTGAGTCAAAGGTGGTTAGGTCTAGCACATGGTTTTTTTTAGCCCATGGTATTGTCCCATGGTATTGTATGTGATTAAGCCTTTATAAGGCTTGAGGAGGATCCATTGTAAAAGAGGCCTGGAGGTGAGCGGTGACTAGCTCGCTTGGCCTGGATGGCCGGTATTGGCCATGAATGAAGATCTTCATTGGTGCTGGTTTTCCCCGCATGGGGTTTCTAGGGTATATTGTGTGTCTATATGTGGTTGCTTGTGATAATGTTTATTTCTCACTCATTATTATGTTAATGTTGCTCATTTAACCTAACAAGGACTCCCTTATGTCAAGTTGTAATTGCATTATCATGAGTTTTTCTTGCCTTATTGAGCCTTATGCCAGCTTCCCTGACTTTGATTATCAGCCATATAGCTTGAGCTTGTCTCATGTCTAGCCAAGCAGAGCCATTTTATATATCTTTTGCAGCTTGATTCCCCATTTTTTGCTAGGAGGGGACTTTCCCTCGAGTGTCGTTATTCTACACATGTTTCCTTGTATTGAGCATAGGTATGTTCCACTGCTTGGAACTAGTTTGTTTTCCCCTTGACACTCGTCTCCTCCTAGATTTGTAACTATAAAGAACTTTTATTCTTTTTTAAGCTTTCCAAAATATCTGAAAAAGTTAAAAAAAAATCAAAAACAAAAAAGATGGACAGGAAAAGATGTTATCTTTGGCAGCAGTCGAGTCATGTTGTCTTCGAATAGAGCAATGTATATCACATCCATAGGTTTGGTTAACAGTTTGACTTTAGGAGCTGTACTCATTTCTCTGAGTTTATCTCCACTAACTGGTTAAGCTTCCAGTCCCTATGGAGCCTCTGTCGATTCCTCCTGTGTCGTAGAGATGTCCTAGTTTTGTATATTGAGTCTATTTTACCTACATTTAGTCACCATTCACCGTTATTCTCTTTTTCAAAGGGAGTTAAAGCCTGATTCGGCCATTCCTCAGTTTTCTTGACTTTTCATGTCAACCATTCCTGTTACTAGTACTGGTTCAAGCACATTATGATTGAGTCCTTCCACATTATACAAATTTGTTGAGTACCTCGTGTTGGATGATGGGGGATGCCTTAATTCCCTCCTTCCATCGGATTCCATCCCATCGACTTCAGATCATTTATTCTGGGATAGGAGTCTAGAGTCCTTTGAGTGCCTTCAGACTTACAGTCATCAGTGGTAGGTTCTCTTGCATTGACAATTTTTGGGAATACATCAATGTACCCTGATTGATCGATTCTTTCAAGTGTTTGACCTCAACAGATTTATTCACACTTGTTAGATTCCACTCTAGTAGCTTGATTCCCATTTCCATTATCGATGGGTGATCTCGCGTCTGTTAATGGTATACATCAATGACCGATAATCAAACAATGGCATACTATGTTCGACCCTGACACTTTTATTCACATAGTAAAACATGTACTCATAGCGATGTGTGTAGAATAATTTCCAGAGTGGTGGCATTTCTGATACGCTACCTCCTTGATCGTGCCATCTTTCATGAGATTTCAGCTCTTGTGACTGGATTCCAGTGTATGTCAGATATCTTCGTCCATTATGGAGATCTTGATCCATGGTATATCTTCAGCTTTCATGAAGATATTGGTCCTTTGTATATCTTCATCAGGAAGATTCTAATCTATTGTATATTGTACATGGTGATGACCATACATGTCACAGTTCGTCTATCATCCCTATTCATGGCCATTGTACTCTTATGTATCCGGGACTGCTATATGTATTTGCAGTCATGTGTAGAGTTTTATTATTGTGTTATACTATTGGATGGCTGGTTCTTCCACCTGTTTCTTCATCACTTCACTTCTGGGATGGATTTATAATGTATTTCGGCCATCATGTTACCCCTCTTACCTCACACATTAGGGGGCATCTGTTATAGATGATTTTACCACACATGGTTGATCACACTTTTATGGCCTTCCCTATCCCTTTGTAGACTCTTTGGACCCCATGGACTATTTTTGTACCTTTGATGTTTCCAAGATCATCCCTAAAAACACTCATTATTTGTTGTACACTACTTTTAAACCCTTTCTCGTGTATATACGTGGATATTAACCCTAAACCCACATACATCGGGATGTGTGCAAAAGGCCAAATGTTTTTGGAGTTTTCCTTGATGTGGATCCAAATTACTTGTCTCTTGGCCTTCCATATGCCTCAATATCGCTCGGATTTGACCTTCCATTACCCCATTGAAGCACTATATAAGGGACCCTTTGGATACATTGAGGGGGGAGGAATAAAAGAGTAAGAAAACTATAGTCCATTATTGTCGTAGCTTGCTTATACTTGAGTCTAAATCCCTTTGTCCCTTGGAGCACTTTGTGTTCTTCCCAAAGTTTCCTTTGCTTGTGAGCTTGCTATCAAGAGATGGAGGATTGAGGTGGTGGAGGCCCAGGTGAAGGACTCAATTTCTCCGGTTTGCAGACATGCCGACAGAGGTTGTCATTCATGTAATCTCTGATTTATATTAATAGAAATATCTTTTCTTCTCCAATGATGTGCATTTAAATGAATATTGAATCCATGGATGATTTTAATTTCTTATACATTATTGATTATATATGCTAGAGTAGGTCTAACACCATTATATAGCATGTTTGTCTTGTTTTCTGTTGTTAGGAGAGAAAATTCTTAACACAAGCAGGATTGGAATAAGCTCAACAGGGATCTACATCAACTGTCTGGAATAAGGTATGTTTCGAGATCCTTTAGTGTTAGATGTTTTATTTCTCTTGCATATTGGGAAGGGATTGATTTTTGTGGTTTCTCTATCTATTGTGGTACACCCCAAGCCATAGGAAGTTTTCTTCGTAACAATTTTTATGAGTTAATTTAAAACTCAAGTGAACCTAGCTTAAGAACGTATTAAGGGGCCAAGGGTTTTTTTAATTTGATATAGTAATATAAATATTGGGGGTTATTTAATTTGGGTAGGATGAGGAATAACCTGTAAATCATGGGATCGATTCATATCTCCACATCAGGGGATAAATTCATACCTTCAAATCATGGGTTGTATTCATACCTCAATTCACTTCATTATTTCTTCTTCCAGCGGAGACTTGAATCTTTTTGTAAAGATCTCGGATCAACTTCAGCAATTTTATTTGGTTTCTTAAAATCCTGATAATATTGCAACTATTATTGTTAACTTCACTCTGTGTTTTATTTTTGTGGGGTTATTATTTTTGTTTCTTAGCGAAGTTATTCAGATACGAGGTATGATTCTTTGAATATGAGGCATTACGATATTAGAATTTTGTGGCATTGAGATAACCAAGGTGATAGTATTTTATTCTTTTATGGATAATGTTATTAATGTGATGTTCAAAAGGTTAGTGTTGCCACTTGTTATGAATATGTATGAAATATTTCAGAGTTTCTCCATAATTGAGGTTGAGTTTTCTAATGTTAAAACTAAGGAATTCTTGTAAAATTATACCTTTTGTTGTTATATAAGAGGCCAATTTCCTAAGTGTGTTTATTTTATATATATAGAAGTCACATTGCAGCCTACAACATTGTTCAATATGCTCGAATATTCATTTTCTGTGTCGTCAACTCAAAAGTTAAGAGATGTAGCTAATTGAGAGTTTCAAAGTTGAACAATTGTATTGTATTTTTTTAGGAGTTCTATTAAAAGATCTAACTCTTCATTTTTTGGGTTGGGGTTTAGGTGGGTATTGAGATTCAATCAAACCTTGCTTCGCAACAACCAAGAAAAGTGAGATTAATGTTTCTTGGGTCATCGAAACCAAGAAAAGTTAGATCAATCTGTCTTGACTAATTATTTCTTTCAACTTTTTGTATTATTTTTTAACATATTCACATTGCTAGTGAGGAATAATTGTTAGATTGAGTTATATTTTGCACATTCATAATTGTAATTTCAATTTATATATGCAAGGAATCCATCTTAATATTGTATTGGAACTGACATGAACATAGGTGAAAATATAAATCCTTATTTACAAACCCCATGTGTTATCATTACTGTGAAATTGTATCATATAATAAATTTCACCATATGTGTATATTTATAACTTTTTTCATTCTTGAAACTTAACAATGGATATTTTTTTCCTTTCCTGTAAAAAAAAAACTAGATGTAACTTGAGAAAAGGTAACTAAATTTTTTTAATTCCCTTGATTACAAGAAGAAATGTAGAGGAAGTGGAGGAAATTAATTGCATCTTGTGAATGACCCAAATCCAAGCTATGCACATGATGAATGGTGTTATTGGAAAGAAAGGGGAATTTTTTTTATGTTTATTTGGGTTCAAACATCAATGATGTTTGTTTTGATAGTGTTGCCACCTTTCACACACCTGGGTTACGTGGTAGAAATCTTCAAGCCACTCAGTGTGTCTTTGGGGGAAAGTCTCGAGTCAAGGTTGTCACCTTGTTCTTGACTCCTCCTTTTAGGCTCAACTCCTAATAAAGCCAAGGGGGGTAGACCCTATTAAGTTACTAAGGCAATATTTTTAGTATGATGATGGTATTAAAGTGTAATTTTTTAGGAGTTTCGATTTAACAATTGTAAACAACAAATAACATGATGAGATAATCACAAGTAAGCATGAAAATGACACCAATCACTTATAGATTGAAAGAAATAAACAGTTGACCAATGTCTTGAAAATGGAGTTGAAAAACAATTAAGAGTGCTTGCAAGTGCTGGAATGAATGTTGGACTATTGTATCTTGGTTAATTTTAAATTAATGTAAGAAGATGAGTTATTTAACTTAGGTGAGGAGGTACTTGAAGTATGTCCAAAACTAAATCGTCACAGCTACCCGCAAGGAATATTTGGGCTGAATGGAGTCTCTAAGACTATTTTTCATAATGCACCTTAAGGTGTAATAGAGATCGGCACCCCGAGGTCACTTTTCAGGAGTTCCCTCTTTCTTTGGGTATTTTACCACCGTAATGGTTTGATCGAGGCGTTGGATTTTTTCTTGATGGTTTGTTAGTTTGGGGAGCGTGAATCCTAATTATTCTAGTCACTCAAGTGATTTTGATGCATCTTGACTGATCGAACCAACCGCAGCCAAGTATAGAGCATACACACTGGAGTCTTTGTTATTTTTAGTAAATTTTAAAATAGGTGTTATTGTTTAAAAATAAAACCCTCCAAGAACCTCTTTCGATCCAAGTGGACCTCAATCTGGGAATCAAGGGGGGGTTGATTTTATTATGACTAATGAAACAATTAATGAAAATGGAATCAAAGATACACAACACCGGTTTTCTAATTAGACCTACCACGCATGTCTTTCCCCTTGTGGGTCAATCGGGAAGTCGTGGGGTAAGTAGTATGATTAATTTTGAAATTAAAATATGGAATAATGCAAAATTATATCAAAGTATACAATCCTGCATGTCAGTACTAAACTAGAGCAGAAAAAGGGGAAAATGCAAAAAAGTGAAATGGATGCAGATCCCCCCTGGGGGGATGGGGAGCGGGCTCGAAAGAGCCTACTCAAGAAAGATTTTATTTTATTATTATTGGTTACAATATCAGAAAACTGAAATATGAGAAAACTCTTGGTTCTTATATGGGATGAAACCAAGATCTTACAATTTTCCAAAATTTTTAGATTTTAGTGAAAGGGGAGACCCCTGGGGGGATTTGAACGATCCCGAGGCCACTTTCAAACATCTTATTTTATTTTCTGTTAAACCTGATAAAAAACAGCAAGCATGTTAGAATAAAATATTCCCCAAATTACTTTAAGAGTACCTTTGGGTCGGCCTACCTTAACTCAAAAAAGACTAAGTTAAAACTAGCTAAACCGGTGAAAAAGGAACCAAGGAAAGCAAGCTTTCCTTGGGATCTTGGCTTGCTGTTTGTGCAGCCAATTAAATATGTACTAATTTATGGATTTAATCTTTTTAAAATAGAAAAGGAAATATAGAGCATGTAACCTACGGATTCTCTTTAACTTGCCATGCAAAACGGACGATTTCCCTAAGCTAGATCTAGAATGCTTAATGATACTTTTCAGAAATGATATCTAGACTATGAGCTTTGAAACAATAGATATATGTAAATTTTACTTTAATATGATAGATCTAAATTATAACAAAGCTTTCGAACACAATAACTAGGTAAGAAAATTGATTTTTTGGAGGAGAAAGAGAGAGAAAGAGTCCCGGAAGCCTGGGAAGGTTGGGCTTTGGAGTCTGCTTTGGTGGAACACCGAGGGACTATGTCCTCCAGAATATATTGAATATGAGGAAGATGAAAACCAGGTCAACCTTTTTTACAAGCGAGATCACCTACAACTTAGAAACCCTTGCACAAACACATGGTTAAAACATAGGTGCTGCTGGAAAAGATAATTGGAAAGCATGCAATTAAACTTAAAATACATGCAACTCTAATAGATATGAAACAAGCAAATAGTAAGAGCATAAATCAAACTAGAATAAACTCTTACCCTAATAGGAGGGAGCTCTCTCCTTCAAGGCCAACAATTAACCAACAAAAGAAAAGATAAATAACACATATTATACCTCATAAGCATTTGACAATCACCATCCACACATGAAGAGAATTACACCATAGATATTGCCTCCAAAGCTTCTTTATTCCAGAATAATAAATAATAACAATAGTACAATAGCAATAGCACCTCAATCCCAGTTATAATTAGCTTGGAAGAGGTGATTTGAGCTTTAACTAAGTCAGAATGTCAATTGGGGGGCTAATTGAGCTGACACATCAACCCACAGACTGACACATCAATACATAGATCTTCCAGGAGAGCCCACATATGTGGAGGAGAGAGAGAGGGCACAATTCCCCATAAATAATGTTGAATTTCAACTTTAGATTTGTCCAGATCACCTCCTTCAATCAAGAATTTTTCAGATCCAGTCAATTTGGTTCAGATTTGACTGATTTCAATCAAATTGACTGAGAATCCACTGATCTAGGATTTTGTATTTTCTCCATTATTCATCAAGTTATTAATTAAAATAATCAATAATTGATTTTTTGGGGCTTTTTGACTTGAGTGATGGAAAATCACTCAAAACTAGGAAATAGTGGGTCTATAGGTTTACTGGGTTTTCTTAGCTTGAAAATAAGCACCTACATGACTGAATCTAACTTTCGATCCCACTTTTATTACAAAACCAATTTTTCCAATTAAACTATTAAAAAATATCCTAAGTTTTGGAAGAATTAAATTTTAATAAAAAACACTAAAAAAATTTAAAAAATAAAAAATTGAAAAAACCTAGTGGGACTTAGACATGTTCATATGACTCGACCATGATGCCTAGCATGTTTATACATTGACACATAGAATCTAATAACATCAATAGGCCTAAATTCCAAGCTGACCACCCCAACTTTGGAGGTATGGAGTGAAAAACTCAGAAATTATCAGTCGTTTATTCAACAACCAATAATAACCAAGGGAAAAAACACCCTGGGCTAATCGGATTGACAAATAAATTCCAAGAGACCGATTATTTTACAGACACTATCATGCTAGAACATTTATTACAATTCCCCCATGGGGGTATGAACATGTGATATAGTACAACAAGCACTTCCCAGAAGTACTTCCGAAGGTCTTCTAAAGCCCGGACAAAGAATCTTTGTCTAGTTCACTAGGCTCGCTTGATAAAAAACCACTAAGTACAACTTAGGTGGTAACATATAGGAAGCTAGGGAAGTCCTTCTATGAAAGGGTTTCAATTTTGCATTTTGATGGATTTTAAATTATTAATCTTATAGAAAACATGAGCTCTCCATGGATATAGATGTATTTACATGATATAAAAAATTGGCATATTAGCAAGTTGTGGTGTGAAATATCTGCAATTCTCACATTTTCTAAGCATTGCATTGACTTTTGGACTATCATCCTTTTACATTATTTGTTTCATTGATCTCTTGACTGGGCTTCCTTTTGCATATTTTCCCTTCCTCATTACTATTTTTTTGGGTCCTCCACTATCCAACACTACAAATTGACCAGTCACCCATGGAATCATGGTGGGATCATTATTAGCATTACATTATTATTTTATTTAACATCTTGTTTGCATATACTAAGATGTGTTAGGGCTTTTGTTTGTTACAACTTGATAATATGATATAAATGGGATATTAAAAATGGGTTGATAAAAATGGATACCTACAATATTTGGTGAAACAAGGGGTTTTCTTAATTAGAAAGGTATATTTGGAGGGGGTTCAACAATACAATTTTAGGATGAATTTTCCAATATTTAGTGAAATTAGGGATATTCTTTGATATCATGCGAACGATCGTGCTATGTAACAAATTCACAAAGTGAACCCCCCATGAATTAAATGTACTACCTTTAGGATCATATGATGTTTTAATAGGTATGGATTGGTTGGAAAAACACAAAGTAGTTTTAAATTTATTTGAGAAAAAATTTACATGGTTAGATGAAAAAGGAGAAACATTTATAGTGAGAGGAATACCTATAAAAGTTTCTATTAGAAAATTTTCCTCTTTGCAAATGAAAAGGTATGTATCTAAAGGTTGCAAAGTTTTTGTTGTACATGTAATGAATGACGAACACTTGAATAAAGAAGATAAACTAAAATTTGATGATATACCAATTTTAAAAGAATTTTTAGATGTATCACGGGAAGATATTCTAAGATTACCTCCGAAAAGAGAATTGGATTTTACTATTAAATTAGTACCGGGAGTTGTACGCAATTCAAAGGCTCCTTACCAGATGAATATCCTAGAATTGCAACTACAGGAGTTAATAGATAAGAATTACATAAGACCAAGTGTATCCCCTTAGGGAGCATCTGTCTTATTTGTTAAAAATAAAGATGGTACCTTACGTTTATTTATAGATTACCGTCAGTTAAACAAGATGACAATTAAAAACATACATCCATTGCTTCTCATAGATGATCTATTTGATCAGATACATGGACCAACGATATTATAAAAAATACTCGGGATATGGATATCATCAAGTCTGAATTAAAGATAAATATATATTTAAAACTGTATTTAGAACCCATTACAGGAATTATAAGTTTGTAGTTATTCCATTTGGGCTAGCGAACTCTCCAACATCTTTTATATGTTTAATGAACAATGTCTTAAGTAAGTATTTGGATAAATTTGTAGTTTTCATCATATATGAAATACTATATTATTCATAAACCAAAATAAGAACATGATGAACATCTACACATAATATTGCAAGTTCTAAGAGAACACAAATTGTACGCTAAATTCAGTAAATGCGAATTCTTTAATGATAAAATATGGTATCTAGTCCATGTGATATCCAAGGAAGGGATATCAGTGGATCATGATAAGATGAGAGAAATAATGGAATGCCATGTTCCTAAGAACGTATTAGATGTATGATCATTCATGGGAATTATAGGTTATTAACAAAAATTCATAGAAGGATTCTTAAAGATCATGAATCCCATAACATCCTTACAGAAAAAGGGAAAAGTATTTGTATGGGATTTAAAATGTGAAGAAATATTTAATAAGTTAAAAGAATTATTAACCATTGTACCTATCTTAAAAATAGAAGATCCAAATAAGGACTTTGTTTATGCACTGATGCATGCAATGAGGGCCTAGGTGGAGTATTAACGCAACAAGGTCATTTAATAGCATATGAGTCAAGAAAGTTAAAAATACATAAAAATAATTATTCTACCTACGATTTAGAGTTGGTTGCTATAATACATGCTTTAAAAATGTGGCGCCATCATCTAATTGGTAGAGTATTTTTATTAATGTCAGACAACATATGTTTAAACTAATGGTTTGATCAACAAAATATGAATGCAAGGAAATAAATATGGTTAACTTTCCTTAGCGAATACGATTTCGAGATCAAACATATAAAAGGAAAGGAGAATAAGGGGATTGATATCTTAAGCAGAAATGAAAATCTGAATTTTATAGTCATTGTTAGCAGGTATAAAAAGAGAATTGGATGATAAGTTTGAAGACAGAGTAAAAATGGAAAAGGACTATCAAAATTTAAGAGAAAGTTACTAAAATGAATCTAAAAATATAAAAACAAATTTCAAATTGATTGAAAAAGGTTAAATGTTATATAAAAATAGGTTATATGTACCCATTGTACCAGAAATTAAAATGATAATATTAAATGAAGTACATAAAAGTCCTTAATAAGGACATCCTGGTTACCAAAAGATGATAACAATGTTAAGAAAATATTACTTCTCGCCCATTATGAAAAATGAAGTGGCTCAATATATATCTAGGTGTATAGAATGCCAACATGATATAGGTGAGCATCGACACCCAGTAGGTCTTTTGCAACCATTACCAATTCCAGATTGGAAATGGGAAATTATCAGCCTTGATTTCATTAATGAGCTGCCTAAAAATAAAAAGCAAAATGATTTTGTGATAGTAGTGGTAGACAAAATTAACAAGGCAACTCATTTTATACCTGTTAAAACTACCTATAAGGCTGCTAGTATTGCTGATATTTTTATGAAGGAATTTTTTTGGTTTGCATGGAAGTCCTAAGATAATAATTTCTAATAGGGATCCTAAGTTTACTGGTAATTTCTAGAAGTCATTGTTTAAAGGATTGGACATTAAGTTAAATTTTAGTACCGCTTATCATCTGCAAACAGATGGACAAATAATAAGAGTAAATCAAGTGTTAGAAGATATGTTGCAGATGTATGCTAGGGATCATCCAAAGAAATGGGAATAATATATGCACTTAGTCTAGTTTTATTATGACAATCATTATCAAGCTTCAGTTAAACTTTGTCCTTTTGAAATAATGTATGGTAGGAAATGTAATACTCCCATTTCATGGAGTAATCCAGTTGATAGATTAATGTTAACACCCGAATTGTTAAAATAAATGAAACTAAAAGTGAAATGGGTACAAAGCAATATGAAAATTGTATAGGACAGAAAAAAGATTCATGCAGACCTTAAGATAACTTATAAAGAATTCCAAGTAGGTGAGCAGGTTTTTGTCAAGGTAAAACCTAGAAAAATCTCCTAAAGTTGGGGAGTTGTGCTAAATTAGCACCTAGGTATTGTGGACAATTTGAGATATTGTCAAGAGTTGGAGTAGTGTCTTATCAGTTAGATTTACCACCTAATCTCAAAATACATAACATATTTCATATTTCTATATTGAAAAATTATGTGCATGATGCTACTCATGTAAGCGATTGGAATTTTATTCAGGTAGAACTAGAAGTATATTTTTAGGTGGAACCGAATTGTATCATCGACAAGAGAGAATTTTTTCTTCGAAGTCACACCATTCGACAAGTAAAGGTGCAATGGAAGCACTTTACTCCAAATGAAGAAACCTGGGAATTGGAGAGTCATATGTAGGAGGCATATCCAATTTTGTTCCAGGATGAATCAGATCATACTTAAGAAACATCGAGGACTATGTGTTATAGCATATTTCACCACTCCAGGTGAATCACACTTTGTATGGCCTTCCCCTGTCCCACTCCAGACTCTTTAGACCCCATGGACCATCTTTTGTCCTTTGATGTTTCCTTGATCATCGCTAAAACTATATAAAAAATGATATACGCGGCTTTTTACCCGATAACCGCGTACATACGCGGGTTTGACCCATATAACTGCGTACATCTAGATGTGTGCATAATCCAAATCCTTTTGGAGTTTTCCTTGACATGGATCTGACTCATTCGACTCTTGGCCTTCCATATGCCTTGAGATCGCTTGGATTCAACCCTTCATTATC
>LPNX010122166.1:158366-186408 GCA_001517045.1 Pseudotsuga menziesii
CCCCAAGCCATAGTAATTTCTCTTTGTAACACAATGTTGAACTTAAGAGGAGGTGTTTTTAACCCACCAAGAACTAAAAGCAATTTTATTTTTGTGAAAAGGAATTACTTTAAGAGTTATTGTAAAGTTTTATGTTGTTGACCAAGGATGGTCAAAGATGACTGTAATTGAATATTTTATTATTAAATAATTAAAAGAAGAGAAACCTATCCAAAGAATACTATTGAAGAGTATTCACTGACCCACCAGGAGGATTGATCTGGTGTAGATGGCAAAAGTGAAAAATGGAAGCAGCAACATTCACTTTCTAGTTGTTGTAGGAGGAGACATCCCTATAACTGTCGTGATGTTCCCAAGAAAAGAGTAACTGATAAAATGGCTCATTTAATTGCAAAACTAACCCAAAGGCCTAGGAAATATTATATACATTATTGAATGAGCAGGAGGCTCACTACATTTTTTAGAGATTAGAACTTGTGGATTTGTTGGAAACTTAAAAGTTAGGCACAGAAGAGGAAATTCGATGAGGGAATGCTAGAGTGAATTGCTAATAGTTTTGACTGCAAGTGTGACTGCTAGGTTACATAGAGTACTAAATAGGATTCTACATAGTATATTCGTCTCGGTGGTTCAATGAACAAGCTCGGGAGTCCTAAAGCAAGTGATCTTGGATACTTTCAGAAGATGGTGGGGAGGAATGATCTTATTTGGATGTTTGTCCACTTTGAAAGTTAATAGGTTTTATAATGCTACTAGTTATTTATCTTTCATTCCCTTTCTGTTTAATTATGGAGGATTTATATATGATGCAACTTTCCAAAACTATTTATTGTTTTCGAAATATAAATTATCTGTTAATGGATTTTACTACATAAGTAGTTTTCATAGTAAAATTTATATATTATCCCTATTACTATAACATATATAGCTTCATATATCATTGCTTGTTATATGCAGATAATGAATAATCAATATTCCTCTAGTTCTTCTTTTATACCCTTGCATATTTTAACCCAAAATTTTAAATAATGCTACCATCGATAACCAAACAATGAACTACATTTATAGTTAGGGTTTGCTTATTTTTTAACACTGTAATCCCTCATTTTTTTGCAAACAAACTCTAAACTAAAAAAATGATGGTTTCCATCTAGGGTTCGAGACACATAAGAATATTTACTCATTATCAAGGTCACACAGCCGAAGGGCTCAATATTTTTCTTTATTTTACCCAGAATACAATTTACTTACAACCGAAAGGATTATTCTCTTCATCCAATAACGAATTAGGGTTAAATATTACAATTACCAAAATATCTAACCATTATAATAATTAAACTTCTTCATTTAAAGATCTATTACAGGTCGATAGCTCAAGGCCCCTTATTTATTTTCAAGTATTTTTATATATGAAACCTACATCAAACATGACCTAAAAATAAATAGCAAAGACTGGGTCGTAACCCTTCTTACTAGCTTGGCATGTTTTAATAGAGTTATAGATACAATAAATTATAACCAAGCAATAAACCTATTTTCACTTACCGTAAAAAAAAAAATATCCATTACAGAGTTGTAGTGAGATTTAAACAAAGAGATAAACCAAATTAGTAACTATTCTTCCTCTTAAACTTCGCTAATAAATTGTTATCTCAGGTCAAGGGTTCAAGTTCCATAGGGATAATTTTTCTTCCAAATAATGTATTAAATAATTCATACAACGAGAATACCCTAGGCTCAATAGAAGAAAGGATGTAACTAGCTGGTCCGTAACTCTTTTTAAATTTAATAGTATTATGTAAATATAAAACCATAGTTGCAAACATGATTTTTTAACATAATAACAAGACAACCATCATTTAAAACAGAAGCATTTACGAAAGTTACAGATTATTTTATCAGTACAAAAATGAAAAAATTGATGTTTTAGACCATAATAGAAGTGAAATCGTAGGGGATTAACCGCCTTAAATCTTTAATAAAATTTACAGGAAGAAGTGCAACGACCATGATACAACTCTCCTTTAGACTACATAGTCTACAAACAAAGGAGTTTTAAATTACTAAACTCTATATAAATCCTATTTGAAAACCTGAAGTGTTTTTAAACAACACACAACTCTTCCAAAACAAGAGTTTATACCATCAACAAAAGGAGGAGCTGTGCAAATCCTTGCATATCCAAAAACAAATCCAACCAAAATAAAACCCTATTTCATCTTGTTGTTCACACCATCAAGGACCATACGGTTCAAGATTTAGGTCCTACTAGAGCCTACGATGACTGACCACCCTTGACCCAAGCTCTTCCAAGCCAAGCATATGAAAATTCAGTCACAGTAATTTGAGGACTAAATCACAATCTTACAGAATATTCAAGACAATTTACACACAAAATGACATAATAGTGCTGCAATTAGAGGCTGCACCTGTATATTATCAATAATCAATCAAAAGTAGTGTTATAATGGCATAGACTTGCATGGATATCAAGACAATTCAAATACCAAGGAGGTCATTCAAATTGCACACATGAGAGTGGCTTAGCTGTCAATTAGCCACACTAAACACATCAGTTAACCACTAATCACAATCGATAATCGGCTCTAACTAAATTGGGGTAGTAAATGACCAATTCTAACTCAATAGAACTCAACTACATGTCAATCAGCAGGTGGGTGCACATATCTGACTCAATTTAGTTATGATGAAGTGAACTTAACTTAAATGAGTCACTAAATGTTGTTGGAGGTGTCTTAGATCACTCCAGTTAACTCATAATTGCCAAAAATAAACAAAATAGTGATGGAGGAGCCTTTATAGCTGCAATTTAATTGGTGGAATAACCATCAGTTAACTTATTTGGGGTGCTTAGGTCATGCAGATCAACCCAGATTTGCTCCTTGATTGAAGGGGGAATCTAAGCTAGTCTCCTTGATTGAAGCAGAAGACTTAGTTGTCCTCCCTGATTGAAGGAGGATGATCTAGTTCATGTTGATGTCACCAATTCGAGTCAATAACTTAGGATTAGTGGATAATTAGGCCAAATTGACCAAATAAACATATGTGGGTTGGATAATGACTCCAACACTGCCCCTTAAGTTATACTCACATGGAGGAGTAAAAAAAATGTTAGGGCCTTGACAACAAATGCCATAGATCACCCTATACAAAACGTAACTCTAAAATGCTCAAAACAAATGCTAATTGAGGAAAAGAGGAAAACCATGTGGGAACAACCCCCCCCTCAAGCTGAACACTAAAGAAGTGACTGTCTTCACCCTAATGAACTCACCCCCAACAGTGAATGGAGGTAAGTGAACTTTTCCTTAGTAAATCTCTTGGTGAAAATATCTGCAATCTGCTCATCTGTGAGGCAGTATTGTAGGACAATTGTCATGTCATGCACCAACTCCCTGATGTAGTGCATATGGATCTAAATATGTCTGTTCCTCTACCACTGAACTGGATTCGTTGAGATCTTTATAGCACTTTGGTTTATTAGAATTTTAATGCCATTTATATCTTCAAGAAGATAGTTCTAATAATGTTTGTAGCCAGAGAATGGAGAATGAAGATACAAACTGAACAAAACAAACCACATAGGAAACAAACAAGTATTGCTCAGGAATTTACAGTATCATTCACAATAATAAATCCAATGTACAATAGGTTACAAATAGGAAGAATTCGAATGCATTAGGTATCAATTTGAATCTACCAAGTGGATATGACTGTATCTAACTAAAGATTTAACTCATGGTCTCTCAATAACTCATGGTCCAATAGGTCAACTCCCTGATGTCCAATAACTCAATCAATTAGTGTAAGCTAGTTAAATCAGTGCAACTGAGTGTGGTAGGTAGGAAAAATGCTCCTTCCCATGCATCCATGCATCCATGCATCCATGCATTATCCATCCATTACTAGTGCTAGCTAATTGATTGTGAAGTAATTGACAAAGGATAAGTCCAAATATCAACTCCCTGATGTCCAACAACTCAATCAATCAGTTATAGCTAGTTAACTCAATGCAACTGAGTGTGGTAGGTAGGAAAAGCACTCCTCCCCATGTAGCCATGCATTGTCCATGCATTTCTAGTGCTAGTTAACTGATTGTGAAGTAACTGAAGGTAACTGGGGGCTAATTAAGACTAACTAGTTCCAACTCCACCTAACTGATGGAGGTTGGTGTCGGGACTCCCAATTTCTCCTAAAATGTAGGTATTGGTCTAGGAGGCACCCAAACTGATGCATGCACATGTAGTAAGTGGAAGTTAAGCTCTAGCAGTGTTCCCCAAATTCTAGTAATTGATCTAGGTGGCCCCATTAGGCCAAGTGGGCCCAATGGTAGTAGTGGACCCAAATAATGAATTAAGGTTCCTAAGTTAGGGAAATATAATCTAATAGATAGTATAGTCAAGGGATGTAATATCCCAAAAATTTGTAAAAATTTAAAATTTTTCAAGTGACATAAAAGGTCTAAAGTCACAGCTAAGTACCTGCTAATGGTTAGTGGGAAATGAAACAATTTATAAAAGAACCTGTAAACTAAAAAGTGTAATCCTAAAAACTTATGTTAGTGTTATTAATGAATTAGCAGCTATAATTCTATCAGAGTTAGAAAAGGACTTGCATTTTGCTGCTGCTAGATATACTGATGTTTATCTTCTGTCAAGTAGGTAAGAATTCTTATGTGTGATCGGGGCTTACTTAGAATTCAACTAACTTCATTGGACTTCTGGTTCCTTACAAGTTTAGTAGGTAAACATGTGATCCAGTACGGTGTTATTTAAATTCAAGTCGAGAAGCTACTTCCCTAGCATGATTAAGATGCTAGTCTTAGAAATGTTTTAATATGATGCTTATCTTCAAGGAGGTAATGTTAATCTTTTTATGTCATTACAACTCCATAGTTTGCATTTATAACAAACTCCATAATGACATTTACCAGCTACATGAACCTGGGTTAAAACTTTGCAAGAACAAGTACTATCCAAAATTCCACCAATAAACTAAATATTTTACATTTTAAAAATCTAAAGAACACTGCTATTTTTTTTACCGTAATGGTTGTTTATAATTTCCATAGTGTTCATATAGCTTACAGTTGGGATTAATTTCACTCCATACTATTTGGTGTTCTCACAGCTTCCTTCACTTCAGGACTCTATAAACATCCTTCTCTCAAAGAATGATCAAGTTACTTATGCTTTTAATTATAACTTCATCATTAAGTTGTTGTAATTTTATTGGGATTTCTTTAGCAGTTTTGGTCTTTAGTTAACTAAATACTCCTTCAAATACAACTCAAGGCTAAGCTCCAAGAGTCCATGGATATTCTTCTTACTATGGTTATAAATTGCACAAGTTCTTCTTACTACTTCCATCAACCCTAGCTAACAACATAACTATATAAATTGATTTATTAACAAAGGAATCTCTAAAATAAACATAAATATTTATGTTATATCCTATAGTCGAATCCATAAGTATAAATACACCATGGTAATATCAAATTATGGGCAATCATATAGTTTATAATGATCAATGGTTTGATTGTAAATCATTTTGCTACAGCGCTGACTATGGAACTCTACCCACGATGGGAGAATTATTTAGAAGGATGCGTGGGTTGGTTTTATCCACACAAGGGTTGACTTATAACTTCAAAACCCTACTCATTTGTTCTGTAGAGTGAGGGTTCCTCTATCTTGTTGGCTGAGCTGAGATCTTGCGGCCATTGGAGACCTGTAACTTCCTTCAAGTTTTGACAGCTTGCTTCCATTTTCAAATGATGTGACTGTCTTGAGAGAGGTCGTGAGTGATTTTTGGTCTTTAAAGGTTGAAAGTGGTTTCCAACAAGTGTAGATACTATTTTCTCTTTCGGACTCGAGGTCTGTGTTTGTATTGAGCCTACAAATAGATTGACAGAGCTCGAGCAGGAGTATTTCTTCATTCGGTTGAGTTGTTTTCTTGTTTTCCTTTGTAGTGGTGACTCAGTGTCTTCTTGCCTTCTATCCTGGTGCCAAAACGATCCAAGGTGGCTTTTTTATCTCAGATTCATCCTGAAACTTTAACAGGTAAAGTATTACAATTGTTTTGTTTTTAAGTTAGTTTCTGAAAAAGGGTTTTATAGATTTTACGAAAGACTTGTAATGATAATGTGGTTTGTAACCTTGCAAGTCCTTCTCCTGGCTTTGTAGGTGGAAATGAGCTTCTCCTTCAATGTTCCACTTGAGAAATCAAATGGTAAGCCCTGGTTGCAAATGAGGGTTTCTTCCTGCAATTTGTTGTGGTGGTTGGAAGTTAGGTTCTTTGCAGTTGAAAAAGAACGACCTTGGCGTACCTGCTAGCTTATTGTTTCCTACTTGCTTGTTCTGTATGAGTTCGAAACCCTTAGAGGGTACTTTGTGCTGGGAGGAAGAAGGATATAGTAGCCGTGATAAAAAGAATGGTTTTTATGTCTTTTCCTTTACATCCTAAACAATGTAAAATTCTTTTACTTCTTTTGATAGAGCTCAGCTCTAAGCCCTACGAGGCTGTCAACCTCTGTCTGGTTAATTTTTAGTTTTTAAAAATACATTTTAAGGGAAACAAAAAGACTGTTAATTAGTCAGGATATGTAAAAGAATTAAGGGTTTTTACCTATCCGTGATGTATGGTTACTGTTCGATAAATATTATTTTGTTTTAGTTCCGTTTTTAAGAGGCCTGAGCCTCGACCTTGAATTTTAAAGGCCATAAGCCATTACTTCTTAATCAATTTTGTTTTTAACAAATTATTGTTGTATTATTTTAGTTTATTATCATGCAATTAAAATGATTTACAGTGCATTTTAATTATGGAAATTTTTACTGTCTTAAGAGTATTATTATTACTCTATTTGGCTCATAAGGGTAAATTTTTAAGTATACCCTACAGTTTGGGAAAGAATAAATTTTACCTGGAAAATTCTTAGCTTTGTTTTATTATTTTCCTTTAATGATTTTTACAGCTGTTTTAATTCTTATCAAGGAAGATTTAGGGTAAATACTGCAAGCTTGAGAATAATAAGCTTAAGCTCTATAGTTCGCCTTGAATCTTAGAAAAACCCACTCACAGGTTTGGGGATTGCATATTAAATTCTCTGAAGTAATAGTGGTTGAGGTCACTGGCCTTCCTCAGGTGGGAAGAGCATAGTTTGGATGAAGAACCCCCAATCCTGCAGTAGTACAGGTTTTTCTTACGGAAGGGGAGCACATTCAACCATCACGGAGGGGGATAGCATTACATTCACTGCCATGCCCATGGAATCAAGTAGCAATTTTCCTCAAGAAGTATATCACCTATGAAGGTAAATGATCTATCACTCTAAATTTCCTTTATTATCTCATCTCTGTCATAGGATTTTGCTAAACATTCCATTTTATTTATTCAATGATTTACATCATATGGCGGGGTTTTTCCGAACCACCAAGAATACAATCTCTTCCCTTACCCACCATGGCCTCATTAAATTAATAATTTTATGGACCCTTGCTTAACAAAACCAAACCTGGGAGCAATTTACAGGTCAAGTTCAGAAACCCATTCTTCTTCCCGGTGTTTCAATAGAAGAATAAATGGAAGTACCTATACTCATGGGGCCCATTCAAAATCAAGAAGAGTCGGTCAATCCATAGTTTTGGGGAAATGTAGAGAAACAGGAGGCTTGAAGTCCCTCAAATTTAGTTGGGGTGGGAGATGAAACTAGATCGGAGGATCAGTCATGAGATCAAGCAGAACAATTGGGAGAGAATGTACAAGAAAACCCTATGGAAATACTAAATAATAGGATAGCTCTGATAGCAAAGGTTGAAATTGGAGTAGCATTAGATGCTGCGACAGTTGAAACCGAAGATGTTAGAGCTATGATAGCAGAAGAAAACATGAAGTTGGTGACCATTGAATCTTCCCCTGAATGGGGAGGAAACCTGATTAGGAAGAACATCCTGAAGAATAAGAAAATGTTGAAACAGAGGATGTCCCTTCCACATCAGCCGCAAATTTAGAAACTCCAGCACCATGGAGAAAAAGGAGGAGATCAAAAGATAAAATAAAGGCATCACCGCCAATAAGACAAAAAAGAACCAGGTCAGTCACAGCAGTAGAAGCAGCATGGGAAAGATGGGAAACCCTAGAATCACAATTTGAGTTCCCCATTCTTAGACCCAAAGCAAATGATGCTGCACAGGAACCGATCGCAGAAGAACCTCAAATTGAAGGAATTCTATATGAAAATGGGCTATTAAAATAGAGTGAAAGGAAGCGTGTAGAAAATAGAGTGAAAGGAAGATGCACACATTGGTTGAAGCTGCAAACCAACTAGAAGGATCAAATCCTATTGAGGCTAGTGATGAGGAAGAAAGAGTGGTTTGTCCTGTGTGTGGAGAAATATTTAACAAGTCAGGTTACAAGGTCATAGTTCATGCCTTTGTAACACAACAGCCTGCACCTACAGTTGTGGAAGAACAGGAACAACCTGATTGGAAATATTGTGAGGCTCACCAAGAGAGACTCCAACAAAAGGAAGAAGCAGATGAATAGGATGCTGATACACAAGAACCAACATCTTTGAATATCCCTGTTGAAATTGCCACCCAGATCGGGACAGATGAACCAGAGGATGAGGTTATTCCTGATTTTGTTGAAGAAGTTTGCACTGTGACCCCTGAACCTTCTCATGACATAGAACTAATAGGAATGGAACCCTAGCAGTAGAATGATGATGAGGTTGAATAGGACACTGATACACAAGAACCAGCATCCTTGAATATTCTTGTTCAAATTGCCACCTAAATGGGAGAAGAGGAACCAAGGATTGAAAACATTTTGGAATTTAACGAAGAAATGTGCACCCCCTTGAACCGTCCCGTGACACAAAGATAATGGAAATGGAACCCCAAAATCAAGAAGATGAGGAAGTGAACCAGGATGTTGCTACACAAGAACCAACATCCTTGAAATTTTGGTAGAGACTCTCGAGATGTAACAAGAATTCAACCTCGAATTGGATATCATTCCTGATTTGAATTTAGGAGAAGATGAACAAACGCAATCACAATCCTTAGGTGATACTGAAATCCTTGAGGAACATCTCCATATTGAAGAAGACATACAATCCCAGCAACATGATGAAAAAGAAGGGAAGGGATCTGTTACACAAGAACCAGCAGCCTTGCATTCCCCTATTGAAGTTGCAGCTGATAATTAGGTAGATAAGAAGATTAAAATTAAAGAGGAAGTTGTCCCACAAGAACCAACATCCTCACAATCAGGTACTAAAGTTGATATAGGAGAACCCCAGAAAGTGGATGCTGTTACACAAGAACCAGCATCTCCAGAAGTTGTTTTAGGAATACATGAGGCTGAATTTGTTGCAGAAGAAATTCTAGGAAGGGATGTTGTTACATAAGAACCAGCACCCCCAGAAGTAACTTCAGAACTGTAGAATGTTCAATGTGGCACATCAGGTGATAAGGTGTGGACCGAACTCCCTCAAAATTTTATTAATCTGGATTCTGATAAGGAGGAGCATCCCGAAGAAGAAGAAATCTTGAAGCTTATAGAAGAACTCTCGATCCTGAAAATGGAAGTAAGGAAGTGGAGGAGCCAAGTGGAAAGATACCAAGAAGGGATGGTTTCCCTCACTGAACATAGACAGACCATTAGGGAACTGAAAGAAAAATGGGCAGAAGAACTCATGACCCAGAAACTCCGTGAGGAAGAACTACAGAAGGAGTTAAGGGGATGAAAAAGTTCAAGTCTATGCAAGTGGAAAAAGACCAGCTGTATGCTCTTTCTTAGGAATTATTGGGCACTAAAGTACCATCTTCCTCTTACCCTGTCTTTTTATTAGAGTAGTTTATTTGGTTTAAATTAAGGGCTGTGAAAGAAGGGAGATCATATGAAATAGCAACCTCGACGAAATTCTTGGAAAAATTTCTGGGAAGTAATTTTGAAGACCAGAATTTGCTGTGTGAGCTTTATTTGCATGAGATGGCTTGTCCTTTGGACTGCCATTTGAATCTTGTTCCTTTTTTAGGCGATGTTCAACTGAGGGATATTGCCTCCTTTGTGAGCAATCATGTTCAGTGGGAAAGGTCTTTCCAAACATTTTCTCACAATGAAGCCCACTCTAATCTTTGGATCCAAAGTGAACCTCAGAATCCTCGTCTTCTCCTTGCTCAACATCAGAGTCTACTCTCATGTCCAATCCAAACTTGGTATATAATGGAACTACAGGAAGGGGTTATTTCTACTTGTACTAGCCAGATTTCCATACATCAACAAATGGCTTTGGAAGGTAGTCTACATAGATGGTAGGTTGCCTCTCCAACCCTCAGAAATAAGGACCCCTACTGTTATAGGAATTTTGAACAAGCACTTTCCAGGATTGAGGGTTATGTTGGATGCATAATGGAATGTGGGGTTAATTGACTGGGACTAAAATTTAAATTTCCTCTCATCTAGTGGCCAGCAAAATTGTACAAGGAAGATTTCTCATTAACCAGGGCATAAGAGAAAAAGTGTTGGAGATATTGGGTTGTCCATAAGGGATTTATAGAAAAACAAGGAACATCTGAATTCCCTTACAACTTTTCTTCTCTCCATGAACGAAGCATAATGCCAGATTCATATTCATAATAATGGAGGTTGTTGCATGAGGACATGCAACAAGACAGTTCAGGGGAGATGGTGGGCCCAGAAATGGCCCCTTTTTGACCACCCTTATCCACCTCTTTTTTCCTCATCCTACCCTATTGTGCATGCTAAACAGATGTTTTTCCCTCACTTAGCCCCTCAAGTCACAAAGGTATGGTTAATCATTGTCTTATTTTATTAATGCTTAGGATTGTGGTAATCAAGGCTCTACATCTTAAAATATGCTAACATATGATGGTTTATAAAGTTATTTCTAGATATAGAGAATGCAGGTGTAGCAGGACAAATATGCCAAGGGAAGGATGGACATTCATTTCTAAAGTTGATTGCCATCCATCCCATCATTTCCCAAAGAAAGCGGTCCCAGTGTATTATTCCATGTGAGTTGTATAAGGGTAGCTACAACAGATTGCAACAAATTTGGAGGCAACAGTGTGCCGCTGCTCAAAAGTAGTTGTGATCTATGGGATATCTTCTCAATCAATTAGGATCATTATTTCTGGGTCAAATAATAGCTTCCCTATATATTTTATTCTCATTCTACCATGACTGTAACAGTTATTGTAATTGAGGTAGCCTAAAGATCAGAGATCTTCATGGATGCCCAATAATAGGGATAGGATGTTATGATTGAAATTGTATAAATATGGGGCGCTAGTCTGAGCTAGGAGTTGAAATTTTAACCAAATTATTGTATCAGCTGTGATTTGGATTGCATGATTCATATGCCATCTATAATACAAGGAGTTTCATTTAGATCTCAGTGTTTTAATGTGTGTTACTTCCAGCATCTCTGTGTGAAGGATGGCTCTGCCTTCCCATAGGGATTGCTGAGTTAATTAGGAATTATATTTATTCTATTGTGTGATGTTGTGATAATTTCCTTTCCTCATAGTAAGCTGCAACAGTTATTGATTTACAGTGTGTTATTAATTGCATCTCTTGGAAATCTGCAGTGGTATGGTGTGTTAGTTGACTTCATAGGTTAATTGTCTTTTATGCAACTATGTGATAGCTGTGATAGCTATGTTCATCCCTAGTTCTTTTAATTGTTGTTCTGTAGATATTTGCAGTTCATTCCTTTCCGTCTATAGTTGCAGAACTTCATTCATGTACTTTTAATTTCTAGAATAGCTGAATTCAATTCATACCCTTTAGATTTCTAGAATAATTTGATCAAGATAATTGGGTCAGTCACTAGATGGTTTGGCAGTCGGGATTTCATTTTCTGCAAGAGCAATTTAGATGTGATTTCTTGAATCTTTCAATTCTAGATTAAGAATAGTAAAAGGTGATTGTGGCTGTATCCTTTAGAAAGTAAACTAGATTAAGTGGATTTTTGGGATGAGCGTAGCCGAGGAGAGAGTAGGATTATTTACTTACAGAAACTCAGTGTTAAAGCATATATAGTGCATATTATCCTTGAAATAAAATACTTCCCTGGGTTGACAATAAATATTGAACACTCTATATGTTAGCTTTAATTAACTTGCATATCAGGTGCCCAACAGAGATCCTTTTAGATCCCACTACCTTCTATAGAATGTGGTCCATTTTAGGGAGAGGATAATGATATTTTAAAGAAACCCTGTTCAGATTCCTAAAGTCAATGCATATCCTTACCTTTCCCTTCTTCTTCCTCACCAGGACCAAGTTGGCCACCCACCTTGAGAATCTAAGAGCCACAATGATTTTTTTCGTTGAAGAGTTTATTTATTTCCTTTTACACTAGGGTTAGCATCTTAGGTTTCATTCTCCTTATCTTTTTTTTGAAAGGAATCTCATCATTTTTTATTGGTATTAGTGTGTTGGATTATACTTGTGTCATAAGAATTCTGATCACTATAGCTCCAAGTAAAAACATCTGAGTAATCCTTCATCAGGGAAATGTATTTATGCTTGGATTCAAGTGTGTTCTTTAGATTTTGATGACCTTTATATGCTATTATGTCCCAATATCAACATCTTCCACATCCTCACAACATGGGACAAGTTGAGGCTTCTTAGCAACACCATTTGGGTCAAAGAGTTTTTCTAAAGGAAATAAACCCCTGGAGATAGAGTTAATTTTGAGATGCAAGATTTATTTTCCACATAGATTATTTATGTATTCATATTTAATATCAATCCCCTGCATTTATTCCCCAACAACATTTTCAGTATCACTTCCAACAACACCCTCAGTAGGGACAATGATATCATCACGTGGCATTTCTTTGGAAGAATCAGTTTGACTTTGCAAGCACTCTTGGGTGAGAGTAGACCCTCCCAGGAGCCTATTATATTCATCATTGATCAATCCATCAAAATACCAAGTGAGATTAAGGAATTTCTGAACTTGTTTGTCATCCTCAAAGACCTTCCAATTCTTAACATTATCTAGGACAAAGGGTCTATGCCTAACTTCAACTTTATATTTTCTATTGGGGTGCATGGGAATCTTAAAAACATCAGAAAAAGTGGCCAAAGAATCAGCTATACAATTCTATAACCTGGGAATCATATTGAAATTGCATTATTCAAAACACTTTATTAGGTCTTGGTAAACATTTTTGTAACTTCTCATTCTGGGATGTATGGCCTAATACTCACCTTGAATTTTTTTAATAATCGGTTCCAAATCCCCATGTATCACCACCCTCCTTACTTGGAAATCCTCCAGGATCTAAATTGATAACATAATAGCCTCATAATTTGCCTCATTATTCATGCATTCGAAGGCAAGTTCGTAGGAATAATTTAGAGATCTCCCTCTTGGGGGTCTCACCCAAACTCAAGCTCTTTCCCCTTCCCGGCATGCCTCCCCATCAAAACTTACATCCCATAGTCCCTCTAGTTCTTCCTGAGTAGGTACAAAGGAAATGTTCTATGGAATGCAACTGTCTTTTCCTCCTTCTGTAAAGAAGATAGTTGATCCCATATCAGTATCCAATGAATAGATGGGATGGTTGTTTGTCCTATCATCACTAGTCACCATGTATGCTAACTTTTTCTCCCTAAAAATCCTTCTATGTACACCAAATACATGGATAGTGGCATATGACATATCCATTTGAAGAGAACCTTTGATTTTGGTCACCTAAGATCTTGACAACAACATTCCAAACTTTGTAGGGAAAATTTCATCCACTACTACATCCATGGCCAGGGTCTTGGCAAGAATATGGGCCAAAGAGATGACTATATCTTTGATTAGTCCTAGGCACTTGAATTTGATGGAATCAAAGGAAAAAAGGTATTTCTATGGTGTGGTTACTTCCAATCCCAGTTTATGTATGATCATCCTAGGCATCATATTGTGGGAGTCTCCTGAATCAAGCATGGCATTGTGTAGGATGGCATTATGAATGCTCAGACTGACATAGAAGGGGGGATTGTCTTCATCAGATGGCTCATCTACATGGGGTCCGAACATAATGGTGGGACTATCATCTTGAAATTTCATATATTTCTCCTGGAGTATTTAACACGATTGTGATCTTGGAATGATATTCATAATTTTTCAATAATTTAGTAAGAGGGATAGATATTTTGATGTTTGCAATTTCAACCTCTAGGATAAAAGAGATTTGTCCCTGATTTGGGTTCCTTGGATTATCCTCCTTCCTTTCTTTCCCTTTGGGATCTGTTACATTCTTGGAGGGGTCCTTAAGGGGTGGATCGCTCTTTGATTTGCTTGTAGAAGCTTTGTTTACTTCCTCTTTATTTATTGTAACATGAACATATTTGTTCCTTAGAACAATATTCCTCTACAGATCCAAGACAACAAGTTGAAAACCCCTCTGAAAATCCTCGATTTCCTTAGCAGGAATCTCCTCTGCATCATGAAAGGAATCATCATTATCTTCTTTGGTAAAAAAAATAGAGTATGATTCAGTGTCCAGTTGGTGGATTTCCTCCTCATCTTTATTCCCATACTCCTGCTCTACATAGTTCTCATGAAATGGGGGTCTGATAGGTTGACCAATAGGTTTTCTATGATCTCTCTGCATGTTTTGGAGGACTTGGGGCCTTCTCACATTCTTGTTTCTATTTTACTACTCTTAACCTTCCTTGGGAGGTGGTCTATTGTCCACAATGAGCCTCTCCATCAAACTCTCCATGGTTTTCATCATCATGTCCATTCTGGCCTCTTGAGAGTTGGATGAAGAAGTTTGTTCAGGCTCTTTGTCCTTTCTTCTATGTCCCTCTTCTCTTCTCAATTTTGCCTCACCCCTCTTCTTCTTTCTAGCAGCAGTCAAGTTTACCTCTACTTCTATGGAATCTTTCATCATATAGGCCAAGGAGGTTGATCTTATTTCACTTAGAAACAATGTAAACTCACTATCAAAGGCTTCAACATATTGGAGTTGGGAAGATCCAGGGGGAGGTTTGAACTGGGAAGGGATGGAATTATATGTCTTCAAAAATCTATCAGAAAATTATTGTATAGATTCACGCTCCCTCCTCCTCATGGAATGGTATTGGGACAAATACTTCTTAGGATTTTTCTTGTCTTCCCATTTATCCTTGAAAGAGTCTTCAAAATATTGATAGTTCAGGATAAAGTTGTCTGGGAGATTTTTGAACCATTTTCTTGCTTCTCCAACAAGAGTTTGGGAAAACATCATGAATTTAACATCATCATGGTCTAATTCCTCCAGGTCTACCCAGTCTAAAAACCATCCCTCATGTTCCTTGGTTGAATATCCCCTTTCCCCATTAAATTGTTTGATCCTTTGGGAGTATCCCAAAGGAAGGTTGTGAAGAGGAGAAGGAAGAAGTATAGGGGAAAACCTATTTTCCATCCTGAGGTTTGCAGCAGGGTTTCCAGGAGGGATTGAAACTAGTGTGATAGAAATTATTGTGGTATGAGGGACTATGAAATTATGAGGGGATGTGAAATTGCATTATGCAAGTTTTTTAAGATTTGAAGTGGTGTGATACAGGGCTATGGAAGCAAACTACTATGTGGCAGAGGAGTTTAATGTTGTTAGTTTATGGAATAATAAGGGGCACTCTGGGAAGATAAGGATTGCATGTCCTTACCTAGATATTTTGAGCTCACAGGAAGCCAGGAAACATGGGAGAACTCAAATGCGGAGGGGTATAAAGATGCTTCAGAGAGGTTGGATTCAGACTTTGTCCTAGGGAATCTTAGCTCAAATTCTTCACTACAATGCTCAGATATATCATGACTAGAAACAGCACCTTCAATATGTAGAGAAAAATTTCTTTCTAAGAGAGGTATAACTAACCTTTACTGTATCTTAATCAAAAAGTTCTCAAAAAGTCTCTGCATCAGGATTGCTCCTCGTATTGGTCCTTCTGGGTGCTAGTACTCCCAGTGGAGTCACCTTCCAAAATATTTCAGTAGAGTTTCTAGAGCATATACAACCAACATGTGTCTATGACCGACTGCTCAAACAGATTGTAGAACTAGAACAATGTCGTTTCCCTAAAGAGATAATAGAATTATTCCTCGGCAATGGTGCCAAGATGTTATCACCTAATAGTTTTCCTATGGTTGTGGTGGGAAATCACTGGTAACCATTTCAAATCAATATTTAGACTGTATTCTGGCATATACAGTCAGAGAGGACACTCTCTTTGTTAGGATATCATTCACATACACATATAGCTTTAAGCAAGCACTCAGAAGGATAGATTTATGAAGGGGAAGGGTTTTTTGGGTTTTAAAGAGTGTAAGATAGACAAATATCAAATACCATTGGGAAATGGATTCAAATCCTGGAACATTCAATGGATTCCATCATAATGACTAGTGATAACCTTTGTAATCTAAGGCAAAACAAGTATTAATATTCAGTTAAATATATTTCAATAGATGGTGGGGGGAAAGGAGAAGAAGCCCAATGAAACAAGAGGCACCTATCTGTGGATGAATCTCCTGAAACACCTTTAGGAGAAGAAACAGTAAAGGCCAATAATTGAAATGGAGCATCTAACAGAGGATTAATTCCAATACCTTTACCATAAACACATAAAAAACACGTTATCTAATGAAAGGAGCACTTAATAGAGAACGAATTCCTTGCATGCAACTAGAAACGCATTATCAAAAACTACACATAAATGGAAATGAAGCATACAGGGGAACACAAGATGAACATTGAACACTATGATGAATCTCAAACACTTGGGCAATACATTTGCATTAATACTTCCAAGAAAAGTTACAAAGATACAAAACCAAGCACGGAGGCTTTAGAAATGAATGTCCAACCCTTTGTTCCTCTAATGAGGCTATATTTATAGAGTAATATGCTACCGAGAACAACCTCAAAACAGAGCTGAAATCAATTATGACATGGAAATCAAACCCACACACACAAAATTTTCACAAATCCCAACTAGTTAGATTCACCATGATCACAAGCAACTCAGGAAAACACACTAAGTTGCGTGTGATGGAAAAAATGGAAAAATTCACCTCTAGGACTTAGGATCGCTTGATGAAAATGACTATTCAAAGCATATTCAAGCATCATGCAACAATTTTATTGATCCTCACATTTTCAATAGTGCAACATGTACCTGGATCTCCCGCACTTTCCTACTGTTATCCACTAGTCTAGAATTGGCAAATCAAAGCCATTGATCTCTATTTTCCTTAACCAATTCTGCATATTTTCGCACAGGTTCAGAGTGAGAAATTTTTTTCTATGAAATGATCCTATACCATAGATATTTCCCAGATGAAATCTACACCATTCATTCCATATATCCTTTAACTTCATTTCCCAGGATTTCTAAACTTTGTCTTCCTTTCACCTTCACCCAGCAGAATCAATACTAGTCGTAGATCTGCACCTGCTTAGATATCAACCATTCAAGTTTTCCAAGCATACCATACTTCGCATATTTGGAAGTCTACTTAACCCATGCACAGGTCACCATTTTCCGCACTGTCAATATTATTCAGGAGTTTTTCGAGCCATTGATCTGATATCAAAGCTTTGGGATGCAGATCACGGAAAGTGAGATTTCTGCTTTTACGAAGCTTAATTTTTATCTTTCTACTTCCATTCTAATCCTTTCCATAGCATTTCTATTCTTTGGAAGCTTTCTGGACCATAGATCTTGCGGATCGTGGAAAGTGGGCTTTCAACTTTCCACAACCAAATTTTTTTTTTCCACTTTCCGCCTTTCAGATTCCACCTTTTTGTTGCAGGATTCTTCTGGAGCATCCAATATTTTGTAGCTTGGATCACCACTTTTTTTTTCTCACAAAGACTAATCCTTGAAGCATATTTTCTTCTTCTTCCTTTTACCAGCCTAAACTTTTGCAGGGGAATTGGTGCAAATGCATATGTAAAAATTGCCAAATTTTAGCATAGGTGCTAATAGAGAGGATGATTTGAAGTATGTTTCTTTCTCTTGAAATGATTCCCTTTGTTCCTTTATTTCTTGATAGTAATACAAAAATTTACTTGAAAATGGTATAGTGAAATATGTTTGACAACCGGACCAAAACAATGCATATGAAAATGTCGTAACTTTTGCATGTTATAAGCAAGAATGAATATAAAGTACATACCAAGTTGACTTGTTTGAGAATAAAAGTAAGGTTGTTAGAGTTAAAAAACATATATAGATAATACAACATGGACATGTTGATACAATAAATGGTAACACATAAAAGTAAATAAAAACAAATTTTCATTTGATGCAAACAGAGGAACATTTGATAAAATGGTTATTTTTTATGTTGAATTGAACCAATAAATGGTGGCACATACACGTAAAAAATACAGATTAAAAACAAACAAAGTCTAGTTGTTTGCTATTGTAGTAATACATTAAATAATGGGAACAAATGAAGTGTGAACAATATAAAAAATTGTGTTGATGGAAAGTATTTGTCGAGAGAAAATAGAGTACATGCTTAGAGAAAAGAAATGCAAGCTTTCAACAAAATGTGATTGTAAAGACTTTGAAGCAAGAAAGGATTCCTCTTTTTTCCTACATTGGACATAGGGATTGTCTTGCATTCAATATTATATATAAAAGGATAAAGTTGGAGATATGGGAAGGCCTAAAAGAAATTTAAATCTTGATATTGCAGTGAATGTAAGGCCTTGTCTGTCAATGCTTCCAATATCTATTGTTTCATTTTGTAGGGTCATTCCTTTTGTTTTATAGATTGTTAGACCCCATTCCATACAAAGTGTTGGTTTCCTACATGACCCTCTTGTTATGGGAGGGATGGGAACATAATTAGGATTAGAAGAATCCCATTGGGGTCCTTTTTAGTGGAGGAATTCAATAACAACAAAGGATGATAAGGTAGGGGGTTGATTGTTGGAGTTATAGAAAATGGAAATGACTTTGTCTAGCGATTTGTTAACATGGTTTGCTGCAATCCATAAGTTAGCAGTTAACATGACATGATATGGGAATCAAAACCACACACACAAAATTTTAACAAATCCTGAGTCGTTAGATTCACCATGATCACAAGCAACTCAGGAAAACACGCTAAGTTGTCTGTGACTGAAAAAAATGGAAAATTTCACCTCTAGGACTCGACCTCGCTTGATGAAAATGACTATTCAAAGCATCTGCAAGTGTCATGCAACAATTTTATTCCTCCTCACATTTTCAACCATGCAACATGTACCAGGATCTCCTGCACTTTCCTACTATCATCCACTCCTCTAGAATTGGCAAATCCAAGCCATTGATCTATGTTTTCCTTAACCAATTCTGCATATTTTCTCGCAGGTTCAGAGTGAGCAATTTTTGTCAACGAAATGATCCTATACCGTAGATATTTCCCATATGAAATATACACCATTCATTCCATATATCCTTTAACTTAATTTCCCAGTATTGCTAAACTTTATCTTCCTTTCACCTTCACCCAGCAGAATCAATACTAGCTGTAGATCTGCACCTGCTTAGATCTCGACCATTCAAGTTTTTTGCACGTACTAAACTTCACATATTTGGAAGTCTACTTACCTCATGCACATGTCTCCATTTTCCACACTATCGATATTATTCAGGAGTTGTCCAAACCATTGATTTGATATCAAAGCTGTTGGATGCAGATCACAGAAAGCGAGATTTCTGCTTTTACGAAGCTTAATTTTTATCTTTCCACTTCCATGTTTCTAATCCTTTCCACATCGTCGATATTCTACGGAAGCTTGGTGGACCATCAATCTTGCAGATCACGGAAAGCGGGATTTCAACTTTCCACGACCAAATTTCTGTTTTTTCCACTTTCTGCCTTTCCAATTCCACCTTTTTGCTACAGGATTCTTCTGGAGCATCCAATATTTTGTGGCTTGGATCACCGCTTTTTTTTCTCGAAAATTATAATCCTTGAAGCGTATTTTATTCTTCTTCCTTTTACTAGCCTAAACTTTTGCAGAGGAGTTAGTGCATATGCATATGTAAAAATTTCCAAAATTTAGCACAGGTGCTAACAGAGAGGATGATTTGAAGTATGTTTATTTCTCTTGAAATTATTCCCTTTGTTAACACCCAAAAATGGTTAACTACCTCATCTACCCCACTACATGGCTCATTTGTCCATTTGCCTACCATATTTCCCTGAAAATCCCACTAAAAAGCCTCCAAAAGGCCTAAAATGCCTCCAAAAGGCCAAAAAACCCCTTTTTTCCTCCAAAAATGTCCAAAATTCCTCTAAAATAGCAAAATCCCCAAAAGGGAAGAAAAAATATAAAATAATGAGGAAAAGGAGGAAAAAACCCTAAACAAGCTGCCCTAAACCATATGGTTTCCAAAACCATGGGCCAGCACTCCACCACTAAAAAACTATAAATAAGTGGTGGAGACCCCTCATTTAAGAATCCACAATCATAAGCATCCTGCCTCTGCCGAAATTATTCTCGAAACCCTAGCTTACCATCAAGCTACTTTCACCATTGAGAACTCTTTTGGCCCATTTCCACCACCGGAAAAGGAAAAGAAGCAGCTTGGAGCTCGAATCCACCGACATCGGACCAGCGCAACGGACTCCACCAACCTCCTCATTGGAGGTAATATCAATAAAACTCACCACTATACATTTCTTTACTATTTTTGCTTCATGTTATTTACTTTTTACTGCTTTAGCTTAGTCTTTGTTTCCGTTTATTTTTGTTTACATCATTGAACTGCTACTAAGGATTCCAGATTCCTTAGTAGGTGCTCATTCGCACAAGCTAGGGTGAAAACCCTAGCTACACCCTTTGTTCCTTTATTTTTTTATAGTAATACAACAATGTACTCGGAAATGGTATAGTGAAATATGTTTGACAACCGGACCAAAACAATGCATATGAAAATGTCGTAGCTTTTGCATGTTATAAGAAAGAACGAATGTAAAGTACATACCAAGTTGACTTGTTTGAGAATAAAAGTTAGGTTGTTAGAGTTAAAAAACATATATAGATAATACAACATGGACATATTGATACAATAAATGGTAACACATAAAAGTAAATAAAAATAAATTTTCATTTGATGCAAACAAAGGAACATCTGATAAAGTGGTTTTTTTTTTGTTGAATTGAACCAATAAATGGTGGCACATACATGTCAAAAATACAGATTAAAAACAAACAAAGTCTATTTGTTTTACTATTGTAGTAATACATTCACTAATGGGAACAACTAAAGTGCGAATAATATAAAAAAGTGTGTTGATGGAAATTATTTGTCTAGAGAAAATAGAGTACATGCTTAGAGAAAAGAAATGCAAGATTTCAACAAAATGTGATTGTAAAGACTTTGAAGCAAGAAAGGATTCCTCTTTTTTCCTACATTGGATGTAGGGATTGTCTTGCATTCAATACTATCTATAAAAGGATAAAGTTGTAGATATGCAAAGTCCTAAAGAGATTTAAATCTTGATATTGCAATGAATGTAAGGCCTTGTCTTTCAATGCTTCCAATATCTATTGTTTCATTTTTTAGGGTCATTCCTTGTGTTTTATAGATTGTTAAACCCCATGCCATACAAAGTGATGGTTTCCTACATGAACCTCTTGTTATGGGAGGGATGGGAAAATAATTAGGATTAGAATCATCCCATGGAGGTCCTTTGTAGTGGAGGAATTCAATAACAAAAAAGGATGATAAGGTAGGGGCTTGGTTGTTGGAGTTATAGAAAATGGAAATGACTTTGTCGAGCGATTTGTTAACAAGGTTTTCTCCAATCCATAAGTTAGCAGTTAACATGACATGTTGATCAATAGCAAGAAGGAAGTTTAAGGGAAATTTTTTATCATCTATGGATTGATGGACATGTTGATTCCTTCGTTTTGCAAAGCAATGCACAATTGGTATGTTAAGGTGTTTTAGCATGTGTTTGTTGTGCAATTAAACATAGCTATTAGTGGCATACAAGTGGGTGCAATATTCAAATGAATATTTCTTTGCATGTGAAAGGGATGAGGTTTTTCTTGTCATGAGGAGTGCCCAATATTCAAGAGTTGGTGTCACATTTTGAAGGTTCAATAAGAGTTAGTGAAAGGAAATTTGAGAAGGGCTATCTCCTTGTTGGAGAAATATGGTTGAGATCATTACAAAAGTGTCGAATGTACTCCAAAGATAATTTCCATGTGATGAGCCTGCATACATGGGGAAAATGGCCAAATTTACCAAGAAAGATCATGGAACAACCACCAAAGGGGATTTTTTTGGGAAGTAAAAGCTTCATGTAAATGGGCATCAATACGAGTTAACAATTTTGTGCCAATAAAGATCATTTCATCAATGATAATGTAGCGAATATGGTAGATTTATTTTTGAAAGTTTGAAAGGGATTGGACTTCAAGAGGGTGCATTTCAGCAATGGGTATTTGAAGAGTAGAATGTATAGTAAGTGCATGTATGTTAAAGGAAAAAACACCCATTGCATCTAGGAGAAGCAAGGGGGAGACATTTTGGACTTCATATTTTAGGTAATAAATTAGGCAAGACTTTCCTATTCTTCACAACAATATTTGAACCCAAAATCCGATGACATCCGACAAAAAATAATGTGTTGTCGGATTTCACTTTCAAATTATTTTAGTTTGATTAATTTTTTTTGAATTGATAGAATTACCTATCATATTTTTCAGTGTCTTTTAGGTCGAAATTTCGATGTCTTTAAGGTCATATCTTTTATGTCCCTACAATCGAATTTTTGACTTCTTGTTGGTGTATTTTCGATGTCTCGTTGTCATATTTTTTACGTTGGTGGTATCGCAAGGTCATCAAATTCATCATCATCATCATCATCATCTTTTTTGTCATCATTACCACCACCATAATCATCATCGTTGTCGTCGTCATCGTCATCATCATCGTCATCATAACCCTCTTCCTCATCAACATCTTCATCATCATCATCTTCCTCATCATAATCTCCATCATCATCATTGTTAGTGCCATAAATTGTTCTCGGACTACTAAAGAACAAGCCAACACAATCTCATAAAACAAAATTAAGTAAAACAGGTTTTTTAGGGTTTTGGTTTTGCAGTTTGTAAACAAGAGGGTAAAACTCATAAGGCTAAAAAAAAACTAAATCATGAACAATATAAGATTGAGATGTATAATATATGTAAAATAAACCATAAAAGCATAAGCACATAACTGAGTTTCATCCACAGTTGATAAGCATTCCATGAGAAACAACCTTAAGCAAGAAATGAATTCATAAACTGAGTGATCACACTAATCATAAATGAAACCAGCATAGAAGATAAAATGGGCTTATAGATTGCATATATAACATAATCAGTAATCCAACATGCATAAGAGTTTTATGAAACTTAGCTCTGTATAGTATCTAAAAGCCTCCCCTTGTATAAAAATTTAAACCTGCTATCATTCTTTAGTCTTACTTTTATCTTAGTTACCCAAAAACAGTTACATAACTAAAAAACTATTTTTTAGGTCATACTACCGAATTACTTAACAAAATAGAGTCATACATACTAAAATAACTTCTTTACAAAAATTAACTAATAACACCTATCATTTAAAGCATTTTACAAATCTTTAGCAGCCTTTGCCAAAAGAGCTATCCCTTCCAATGCTTGAGTCTTTCTCCTTGTTTTCTGATGGTCGGCTTCTAGGTCTTCGACTCTTTTTGAAATTTACTGATTTTGTTGTGTTATGTCTTGAATAACTTGCTTCAATTCTGCACACAAACTTTGTGTCAATATTTTTCTCTTCAAATATTTCTTGGAGACTACAATTAACTCTTGGTAATGACTATGGATGTCCTCTAAATCCTCTCTTAATCTTCTGTTAGCAACTATTAACCCCTCATTTGTTTCATGCAGGTATTCTATTGATACTTATACTGTTTGATGCTTCTCTGTAAGTTCTCATTCTCTGAATCAATACATTATCTTCTGAAGCTGAATGCATTCCTTCTGGCATCCAAGAAATCTTCAATTTCCTAAATATCTCCTCATCCTCCTCTTTCTACTCTGTCATTGTTACAGGAGCCCCTGGAGACTCATTGACTTCAAAACTGCATTGACCTAATGGTTCTGCAATCTTTTCGTCCTCTGCACAAAAAGTTGTCATGACTTAGTGTTGCTTCATTAAATCATCCTGATGATGGTCTAAATCTACTTTCTTTTGAACCTCTTTTAATAGATCTAAGATTTTAGTTTTAGTTAAGGCTAACTTATCCTTTAAAGTAACATGTTTCTTTCCTTTCATCTCTTTTACATCCAAGGCTTCATCCCCTTCTAACTCTTCTTGGAATGAAGATTCTTCTATCACTGCGATTTTCTTCTAAGCTAACATAGGGTTTAACAGCTTTTTCATGTTCAATATCAATTTATTCTTGGGTCTGGTCTTAGGTCTCCAACCTACCCCAATCTCTCCTAGCATGCTCAAAGTTTTTCCTTGGTGTTTTATGGATGCTAACTGAAACACCTTTCTTTTGATTCCTTGTGACATCAACTTTTCTTCAGACTGTTCCTATAAATATTGTACACTGTCAACCCTAGATTCATCAATCAATGGACTTTTCTTACCTTCTAACTATACTCCTATAGGGACTTGTTCCTTTTCTAACAAACTTTCATCTACTCCGTGATTTACTTTTTCATGAAGGCTATATTCTACATGATCTAAATCCTGCATTTGACCCTTTGATATTTCATCTTCATCAACTTTATTCTGTTGTTCATTTTCATCATTTTCATCCCTTTATGTCACCGAATTTCCTTGCACACTATCTTCTTCTATCTCAACTATGACCTCTTTCTTCAATTTCTTAACTAAATTTTGTCCTTTGTTTAGCTGTCTTTTCTTTGATTGGTCTTCTTTCTCAGATTGAAACCTAGACTAGAATAGAAAATAGTCCCATGTCTTTTTCTTCTTTTGGAGCACTGTACTTATGATTGACTTTATCAGACCATGATGAAATATGGACTGTTTAGTATGATCTTGATGCTCTTTTACTCTACTAGACATATTTTGCAAACTCTTTAGGAAAAAGAAAGGAAGGTTCATCTTTGCTTCAATATTTAGATGCTGCAGAAACCTAAAATGATATTTAAATACAAATGCATATCTTCCTTCACAAGTTACATAGCGTTGCAGAATTTTAATTGGTTCTCTCCATTCTAGTTTGAACTTCTGTATATGCACTCCTTTACCCCAATCTGCAACAACATTTGGAAGAAAGTAATTCTATGAATCAAAGGTAAAAGGTACCTTCTTGAACCAATATTCACCTTCATCAATAATTCTTGTAGCCTCTACTATTAGCTCTCTAGTCAACTCAATCTTTAGGGTGTCAAAAGTAACTATGTCATTGTTCAATCCCTGAGCAAACTTATATGAAACTTTTTTGTGATGTCCATGAATCTTCTCAAAATAGATTAGTCATCCTACTTCTGAAAATAACCTTGCACAGTCATGGAAAGCTTGAACCCAAGACATATCTGAGGGTTCAACTCTGTTTGTTTTCCCACCCCTCTTTATTATGGATGATTGATCTTAAATGTGCTTCCTTAAGTAAATAGTTTAACACTATTTGAATATTTGCAAATTTAATAGTCAATCATATGCTAAGAAAATTAAACCCTTGACATGAATTTCACTTCTCAAACTGATAAGTATTTCGACCCTACTGATAGAAAAGATTTGACATTGAGCAAAAATTTAGTTTATGAACTGGCATTCTTAGTTAATCTCAATAACTAATCCTCTGTCAATGTGAACCAGAACTCATGGAACATGTCAATAATTCACTTCATACCTGTTTGAATAATGGATTCGGTTGATAGAAATCTTCTTTCCTATCTTCCCAGGTGTCCAATTTCCTTCTTAAGTCTATCTCTGGCTGCCACGACAGTGCTAAACAGTTACCCTGCAAACCCTAAATAACTGACCTTCTTCAATCTTCAATCACAAACTGCCAGGTATTCCAATGACATCTATGATATTCATGCATTCAGGAAATGCGTAGCTAATGGTGAATTTTCCTCATCGTGCATAATCATTATCATTCCACTATTCTGTATCCCATAACCTTCGGACAACCACTACTCACCCCAATGATTCTTTGACTGATCTCACAAAACTTGTCACAATGATTAATGTGGCTGAAACATGTATCAAACTCGTCGACAGGCATGAAATACTTCTCTTATGCACAAATTTTGAAAATTATAAGCCAAAGTCATGATTTTTCAGATAGCACAATTTTCTTGTAGCACCCTTGTTTACCTTTTCTAAGCTTGCGCTATAAGAATATCTGTTCTAACAATTTTTAAATCAAAACTCGCAACAAAGGGTTAAACTTTAGTTAATAGTTTTAAATAAAAATTTATGATATTTTTTAGAACCTTTAAGTCATATATACATTCTACAAGCCCCTAAAAACCATGAAATTCACTAAGTAAAACCAAAATTGAAAAAAAACCTATTAAATCAATTATAAGTATAAGCCTGAAATCAAAGAAAAATTTAAAAGAAACTAAAGTCAAAACTTTAAAATAAAAGAAAGACCATACTTTAAAAACAAGAGAATGCTTTAAAATGAGAAACAAAAAATAGGCTATAACAATCATCATCATCATCATCATCATCATTATCATTTTCATCATCATCGTCATTGTCGTCATCATCATCATCATCATCATAATTATTGTCATCATCATCATCATATTTTTCGTCATCATTACCACCACCACCACCACCACCATCATCATCATCATCATTACCATCATAATCATCGCCATCATCATCACTGTTATCATCATCATCGTCTTCGTCGTCGTCATCATCATCATCCACATCAGTGTCATCATCATCATCATCATCATCATTGTCATCAGCATCATCGTCGTCGTCGTCGTCGTTATCATCATCCTTTTCCTAATCAACATGTTCATTGTCATCATCTTCTTCATCATCATCACCATCATCATCACCATCATCATCATCATTCTTATCATCAGCATTGTTATCATCATCACCATATTCATCATCATTGCCATCATCATCATCCACATCGGTGTCATCATCATCATCATAATCATCGTCGTCATCATCATCATCATCATCCTCATCATCATCATTGCCATTGTCATGATCCTCATCATCATCATCCTCATCATCATCATATCATTGTCAACATCATCATCATCAATGTTATCATCATCATCATCATCATCATCATCATCATCACTATTATAATTATGATCATCATTATGATTTAATTTCAAGTGGTAAATCTCTAAAACACAAGAGGTAATTTAGAGCAACCATGAGGGGTTTCCCAATGTCACCAAAACAACACCTTCACTCTCTTTATGCCAAGTCTCCTCTAGCACAAGAGTGGTATCCCTAGAATATGATTTATAAATCTATACAATGGGGGATCAAGGTGATATGAAGAGTTGAAAATGATGGAGGAATCATACTAGTGCCTATCCAATCTAGATAAAGTAGAGTTAATCCCTCAACCTAAAAGTTTGTTTTTATTAAAAGGAAAAAAAAGTTGCTACATCATTCCATGATCAGCCTTAAATTGCTATTAATCACTTAAACCCTTCCAATGGAGTAAATATACCCTTAAGAAATAGCCATGCCAAGTATTTGAATCCTCAAATATTTTTTGTAGCAAGAAATGATATGGTCTAGAAAAATTAAATATAAGCATTATAATTGTGTTGTTCTTAGCAAACTGGCATAAAGCCATCTTCATTATGGACTATTAAGCATCTTAATAAAAAATTATAAAAACTTTGTGAATTAAAGAAATAATCCTTTCTATAATAGTAATAGTAATAATAATACAAATAATAATAATAGGCATTAAAATTACTAAAGATATATATATATATATATATATATATATATATATATATATATA
>LPNX010122166.1:186546-322484 GCA_001517045.1 Pseudotsuga menziesii
ACATGAATGGTATTTCTTGATATGGATGTTTCTCGTGAGGAGCATAACCTAAACTGCATTTTGATAGAACCTGATCCATTTCAAGAGCACTGTAAGCCATTTCAAGGAGACCACTGTGATTCATGAGCCATTTCATTGGTCCACCATGAGCCATTTTGAGGAGACCACTACGAATAATTTCCAAACCACTGTTAGGCATTTCCTGATCGCCCTATGATCATTTTGATTAGACCACCATGAGGAACTTCAACACCACCGGACTGATCCATTTCAATACCATCATTACACATTTAGAGACCAACATTACACAATTCGAGGAGTAGAGCATACCAACAGAGCATGGGATACAAACAACGACAAAAAAGTGGCATAGTGTATTTTCTAATCCCTACCCTCATTTGTATCTCTAGGTGCAATGAGGAATTTAGAAATTTATGAATCTCTTAACAATGGAACTTGTGCATAAATTTCTATTACCAAGGAATGTTGGATAAGTGTTAAATTGTTTGTGAATTTGTAAATCAACCACTCATGTCAATTGTGGAGTCCTTTCATTTTATCTTTTTGGTTGAATTGGAGCATGCGTTGTCCAATAATATGTGGACCAAATAAGGTTAGGGCTGTCCCAAACCAAACCCTAACAAATCCTCATAGAATTCCAACCGTAATATTGTTAATTCAGATCTAGATACTATCTGCTTGAAAACTAAAGAAGCTTCTAGTTCTACTACGGACAAAGTAATTACAAAAGAGCACTAAATGAGTCCAGCATAGCAACATTACATAACCAGTAGTAATAAAAAATCGTAGGGAAAAGAGTTAATTGGCATCTCTTCCTGGAGGGATCGAAGACTTAGTTGATGCATTCCCCTTATTCTGATCCACTTCCAACTTTGCCACCTTCAGTGAGAGCTTCTCAAGCTTAATCTCTAGCTCGACTAGATGCGCCAACATTTTGTGTTCCGAATTTGAAATGGATCCATCCATCTCTGCATGGATCCATATTATGTCATTTTCCACCACCTCAAACCTATGACCACGTTCTTCATCAATGCACAACAAAAATGTCCTCTGTGCTTTTATATCCCTTCGTACCTCACGTAGTTCATCAATCGATGAAGGGGGAACGAACAAAGGATTAACAGACTCAGAGCTTAATGCCATGGAGTCTTCAACTATCCCACTATTCCAGAGCATGAAATTCACTTCAAAGAACCGTATCCTCTACATAATAAAACCCATCTCCAGCATTACGACATTTCTAACCTTATCAAAACTATTAATGTCGCCTGTCTTACCCATCTTTCCCTGAAAAATGTCTAGGTTCATCACATGAATTGTCATGACAACATGTCTGAAGTGAAGTATTCAGGCACACACAGGGATGATCTTCTCTTCTCTTAATTCCCTTAACATGCTCATACATGATGAACCTTTTGTACCTTGATCCAGAGTCCCAGGATTCGCATGTTGGAAGCCACGAGTCTACATGAGGGGATCCATCAGGCCATGTGACTTGTGTCCCTAAAATCACCACATTTCAACCTCTTAAAAAATCCCCAATGTGTGGTTCTATGGTAGAGGATAGCATAAGGTTTATCATTGATTATTAGGGGCATGCATTGTCCTATTCGAAATTTCAATCCATTGGTGATAACCTTTTTGTAAGACATGACTACTGCAATGTTGTGATTGAGTGTTCACTGCTCTTGTGAGTTATGGAGCAGGTTCTTTCTATGATTGAGGTGCTTCTCTATAAGAAAATTCAACAACCCATGTTCTCTTTACTAAGACAATTTCATACAATTATGATTCGCATGAACCACACCCTACATATTTTGTTTAAGAAAGGTCCAACTCTACATTTTCCACAACATGTCAACCATATCAACACCCTAACCATTGTGATTAGAATCATTCTCATTCTCCATCTAGGTATCGAAATCCTATTACTATGCTAGCAGGATTTATTGCATATGTTTAGTGAGTAAGAGTAAAGGGAAAAAAATGGATAGATATTGACTAGTGTATTGTGGTCAAATTTATGAATGGTTGTGGTTCAATTTGAGCACTTGTTTGAGGACCTCTTATCAACTTATGCCAACTATAGTACATTTGTACAATGCCATCATTCTCATTAATTGATTGACCATCGTAGAAGTATTCATTTTGAAGTGTCTTTAGATGGAAACATTATTTGTTTCTCTTCTTTGGCAAATTTAGATATTATGCCCCATAAACTATGGGAGGACATGGGAAGTCCTTAGCTGTTCCAAAAACTGAAAAATAAGACTTCTATGGCCTACATTTTGGAGAAGATGACATTTAATTCCCTTATAACCAAAAAATAATTACGCATGGAATGGTTGGGAGATTCTCACCGTTGATCTAGTTAGGAAGTGCATGAGAATCAAGAACGGAAACAGAAATGGTATGCTCCCTTTCCTAGTGTCAAATTGTTACCTACTGCTTCCATATGTGATGTTTTGATTTGGTTAGGTGTCCATTTCATCAATCTTTTGATTCTTTTCTTATGTCACTATAAGACCAAACATTACTATTTGTTTTATCCTATACGAAAAAAAATTGTACCTTGGACTGTACATATGTGTTTTATTAATATATATAAGGAATCATTTTATTTGGACAAAGAAAAGTGACTTATTTGTGCTGCAAATAACATTTTTTAATCATGCAAGATCCATCTCAACTAGAGAATACTTGCAAGAGTTCATGAGTAATATTGAAAAACATTATGAGTAAATATTTTATCAATTTGAATGAGTGAGAAAATATATGTAGTAAATGAACCTTTATATAGTTCTTAAGAGATACATGCCCTTGAATTTCAAACAGGAAGGTCCTTTTTTTTACCTTGTGCTTATGGTGATTTATTTTTTCCCTTTTACTCTTTTCTTAATAGTTTTCTCTGTAAACTTGTAGAATCTATGTGCTTTGTCAACATGTTTTTGCATGTTGGATCAAATTCAATACGACTTTTAAATATTTTTAGACATATAAGGATGTGTTGTCATTCTAATTTTCAACCATTCATGATGTTCCAATAAATGGTTGTTATTGCAGCACAAGGAAAATTTCCTTCGAATTTGGCTTTAATAAATTAGCCTAATAGGGATTTAAAAATGCATGCAAGGGGATGAATCGATGTAATATGAACCTCTAGGGATGTGAATATTCCTCCTATTTGTTAAAATATTTAAAAGTTGGTTTGAATTGAGCCAACATTCCCATTCATGATATTGATCCATTAAGTGGTTGTTGTTTCGACACAAGCTAAGTAGGAAGTCAAGATTATTCCCTCATTGATTTCTTGTTGGCTTATGCAAACTAAGGAGCTTTAGGTGAAGTGTAAATCCCTCAAGGTGACACCACTTTGATATGAAGTTTCAAGACCAAGACTTGTTCCTACTTTCCCTCTATTGTTTGAGAAATGGTACCCATAGTTTCTTGCCCTAGGTTTTTCTCAAGTGAATGCAAGTGGGAAGTATGCTATGGATGTTTATATTTCACATTTATGATGAAGCATTGATGTTAAAATCCTGTGGTCTACCATAGATCCTTTAGATATTCTTGTTACCAACAATTTGGACACATTTGTATGAAAAGTGGGATCAAATGCTCGAGAGTCAATCTTTTGCACCTTGATTTAATACAAACTACTGAAAACAACAAATTTTTTGAAACAAATGTTTTCCAAAATGATCTCCACGTACAAGATACTTTATGTCATTGACTCATTATTGCTTCACCTATGGTAACTGTATCAAAATAGATGGCAAGGTCTAACTATGTACTATCATGTCTTATGCAAGCAAAGGTAAATAAGCACCGGAGAACTTGTTTTACAATAACAGTTAGAAAAATTTGTAGTAGAGTAATGGTAGAATTAGGCTTAGACCTGCACCTCTTTACGTTCATTAAAAAATTAAAGAGTTTCATTTTGTGTGGGACATGACATGTTCTGTCTGTTTGGATTAAAAGGAAAGACAACTTGCAAAGTTCCATGGTTTTCCGAACCAAATTTTCTATTGTATTGACATGGTTAAGGAGAAATAAGAAATCTTCTTACAGGATATTGCTTGATGAACAAGTAATATTTGAAGAGAATTTTTTATTAATATAGGCTTTTCATCATCTGAACATTGTTGAGGGTTTCCACCCCTCATCCCAAAACAACCCAGCATGAGCACAAACTCATTGATACCGAAATCCAAAATTGAGTGTGCATGCATCATCCTATCTAGGGAAAACTCCTTCTTAGTGTATGATGAACCAGGTATTTTTCCTTTTTATATGTAGGAATCATATGGTCTTTCACCAATTATTCCAATCTCAGAGAATTTGTGAGAGGCGTTCACCTACAAAAGGACAAAGTTATTTTGAAAGTTTTAGTGCAAGGTTTATAATTGAGAATAAAAAACTCTAAAGGTAATGTCAAGATCAATTACAATGATATAGAAACTTTAATTGAGGAGGAAAAACTGTTACCAAACTCATTTGAGTCAGATTGGAGCACATTTCTTAAGATAAAGTCCAAAAGGCATATTCATATGCATGCACTTATTTACTTTATCCTCGTTCAAATTATAAAGGGTTCATCTCCATTACTGGGCCCAGACATGCCACCCTTCCAAAGGATGCATAGCTCCGCTGGCATAGGACAACAAACAATTCTTTTCCACTTCTCATTTGCATGTTGTCCATATCTGTGCCAAATAGGTTATTCAATTATTGGAATCTACTATCAATAGTCATCACTAGTAAACATTCCTTCAAGGGTATATCACCATACACATCCATTATTATGTGCTTGGAGATCAGCGTTAGGATCTACACCAGCATTTTGTGCAGTTGTTATAGGTCTAAAAGTAGCTAGACCATCATTTTGGTGTAATGTTTTTCATTAGACCCTTCCAAGAAACCATATATTGTGATGTCTCTCCCCTTGAATTGTAAGAATTACTCCTTGAAATAAATTATTAGTAATAAAAGAGTGATCGATATTATGCTAACAACATGCTTACCATGTTTTGAAATACAACAAAACCTTTCAACTTAATTCTATTCCATTTATTTTTCTCATCCTACTACCTATTAGCATGATAGTTTGCACAAACGTCTCTCTCTCCTCCTTTAATTTTACTTATACCTACTACTAGAAAGATCATATATCCACAATAGGCCAATCCATTTCCTATTTAATTCTTTCACCCTAATCCCACATACAATCCCTGATATCCATTACAATCGTTAGTACTTCTCCCTTTCATGCACTCTACTCATTCATTTTTCCCTTAGAGTCATAGTTTTCTCAACAAGTACAACTATGAAATGTGATGTACATCTGCAAATTTATATGAAGAAATATCTAGTATTCCTATTTGAGGTAATGAACAATGAACACATATAGAATTGACAACTCTTCATACATTAATTGGCTAAGGATGCACTTTTACTCTTTAGGTAGTGGATGCAACATATCATAGGTATACATTTTTAGTTATCCATTGTTTTGTGCATCACAATTATAATCCCATGCGATCATATTGGCATTTAATGCATAGACACTGTCTTTTTTTTAATATGACTTGTCAACTACACATAATGCATCCTCTCTAGTTAAGAGATCCATGGGTTTACAATATGATATGCCATCCTCTAATGCATCTGTCCTCTTTTCTACCTCTATTTCATAAGGAGGGATATGCAGAACATCACATTATTTTCTAGTGTATACTACAATTCATTTTATAGATATATATATTCATGGCATGTGTAATTCATGAACCTATTCTTTTCAATGGGAATGCAAAACCATCACTCTCATATTCCTAAAATATATTATCCATCCCTATACCATAAAATCACATATAGAGGTGGATTAAAGGAACTGCAGCCTAAATTAAACACATCTATTCTATCACACACACTATACAATATACATCAACCAATTGTAGCATCATGGAATGTGACTATTTATGGATATGTCATGCATGGTTGTGGCATGGAAGCCCTCAAACTATTTGAACAAATGCAACATAGTGGCACAAAACTAGACCCTTCCACCTTACTTTTTCTTTTGCTCGCATGCTGCCATGTAGGCTTAGTGGGTGAGGGCCAACACCACTTTCTTTGCATTAGTGCATTATATTAAATCAAACCTGAAATAGAGAACTATGTTTGCATGGTTGATCTTCTTGTCCATGCCAACTAATGGATGAGGAAAATGAGTTTATCAACAAAATTCTAATAAAACTAGATTCCAATGTTTGGAGGTGTTTGCTTGGTGCATGTAGAATCCATATTAATGTAGATCTACGATAGTATGTGGCAGAGAATATTATTGGGTTGGAACTTGATAATGATTCACCTTTTGTGCTTCTATTAAACATCAATGCTATAATTTGGAAGTGGGATGGCATGAATACGATATCAAAAATTATAAAAGACAGGAAGGTGTATAAACAACCTGGATGTAGTTGGATTTAAGTTGATACAAATGTGTATTCTTTCCATGTAGAAGCTAAGTGAATCCTATAATTGTAGAAACATTTTTGAGACTTAGAGAGGGACCTGGTTATGATCTTGACATAGGATTTTTCTAGAAGAAAGAGTTTGTTTATCACCATATCAATACAATGCATATTGCATTAACCATAAAGTTTGCAGTAGTATGCAATTCAAAAATATGTCTTAGATGAACAAAAGTTATTCTTGACATATTCGATGGATTCATTGAATTTATTTTTACTGAAGAAGACATAATATTATCATAATCATGCTTCTTCTAAGGTATTTGTGAGTTAAGAATCGATAAATTGTTAAGATTTGTAGTTGCAGTCAAGCCAAGTAATTGTTCCACCCCTTTAGGTTTGTAAAAATGGATCATTCAAAAATATTTGGTCTTAGAGTAAGGACCTAAATGTTGTGGAGGGGCTTCAAGTATCGAGGAACATAATCAAGAAAAAATCTAATGGAGAAATCGTTTATCTAGAAGAAATAGTTCTAATCAGAGCTGCAAGGGTACCCTCCAAACTCACATATCTCATACTCGGAGTTCCAATCACTTATAAGTACCTTTCACATATGAAGTATATTTTCTTCATTAATTAAAATTGATAAAGTTTGTTGATGAGACACTCTATTTTTTGTGTTTTTATAATCTCTTATCTATTCTTTATATCAACTATAGTCTTTTTTTAAATCTATATTTCATTTCTTTTACAGTAATTTTGTTACTTATCATTATTGATAGAGAGCCCATAAATGATGGTTAATTATCAAAGTGACCAATGGGAGTTAGAAATACTATAGGGAGCATATTTCCTATTTGAAATTTTGATGTGCATTATTTTGGATATGTCAATGTCATCAGAATGTGAATCCTTGTATCATAAGTGTTATTATTGAATTGGAGAAATTGTGTACATATCACTGAATTGTTCATGATCCATCTTAGAGTGGGAGTTGTATCCTAGAGAATTTATATTGATGCTTCAAAGTTATTTATTAAGTATTGGATGTGGATATGTGCTTTGAGTTGACACATCTATATGCAGGCTAGCCTTGTAATAGTATGTCAAACCAAAATCACTATACTATATAAAACTTGTTCATACTGTATGTCACTTACTCAAAACTGTAGATTCCAAGGACATCACTACCATTCAAGCTTGGATAGTTTGAGGAAGACACCAATGCTTGTCATCTTTAGAACTGTTTATAGGTGTTCAGTGAAGTTATCATGTCATAGACATGGAGATGTATTTTTTGTTCATTGTATACACTTAGGACTATTTATATCATCCAATTTACATCAAAATTTATATCTGGAAAACACCATCAACTTACCTTTGTTTATATCATCATCATAAATCCTATCACTTTGTAGCATGCGTCAATATACAATTTAGCAGTCAATATTTTTCATACAATGTTGTATGTGACTGTGTACTGATACTACTTATAAAATGGTTGGGATTACTAGGATCTCCTAAGAAACTAGGATAGACTAAGATGTATGTTCCTTATCGATATCATATTTGGAAGACTCTTTGTCCATCTGTAAATCTTTAATTTGTGTTAATATTGTTCTTCTATATCAAGATGAAATAAGAAATAAGTTGTTTTATTTGTTTTTACAATCATGGTATTGAAATATTATAACTCAATCATATTGGAGATACCATAGAAATATAATATTACATGTTATACCCACTTTAAAGAAAATATTGGGAGCATTATTGATGTGGAACTTAAGGGAATTCTTCCTAAGGACAAGTCACTAACTCTATGCAACCCTTAATGATGACTTTCCAAATTGCAAGCATAAATTATATATGGCTAGTTTCATATTTTATCCTTCAAGCTATTTGCATATGCATTGTTTATCATTTCATTTATCTTTTGAGGTGCTTGCAATTGGTTTATTATTTCTTCTAGTTTTTGGATTGCATGAAATTAATTAAGGATAAAATATGTGGGCTCTATGTAAAACTACAAATAGGCCTTTGAAGAGATGAATAACTTTAGGAAAACATTTCCATTGTCTCATTTCTTTATTATTGTGGTTTTGTGTTGTGAATGTGGAAGTTAGTAAGTATAACTTAAGCAGTAGATAAGAGTACAAATAGGGCATGAAATAATGGGAGTGGGGTTGGGAAAATGTGTATAGGTAGTTGGTAAATCATAGGGAGCATATATGTAGAGTGCATGCACTCCCATGTCATATAGGGAGCATATATTTATGCACTCCCACCCAGATATTTCTTGGAAAAAACACAATTAATGTCTTCTTAGGACTTTTTTTTAACCTCCAGTTCCATTGCTTCAACACCCACCTAGCTCTTTAATTTCAATAGAAAATATGATTCATTTGGAGGAAACCTTACCACCCTAAAAACAATATATGAAATTAAAAATAATATAACATATTCCTAATAACTCTCTAGTAGTAGCACTAGTGTTTTTATAGGTATCCTTCCCACCCCAACACTTCGTCTTTTCAAATATGGACATTTTTTCTCATGTCATATGCATCTCATCAACCTACGGATCCTCTAATTTAGTATTTGCATTTTTCCCATAACTCTTTCACACAATGTGTTCTCAAAGAGAAGCTTCATCATATGAGGATGAATCTCATATATCTACCATTGTTTAGGATATAAACAGTTCTCTCATAGGTTCCTTATAATGCTAGGATAGTGTTCTTACCTCTACTTTCTATCTTAGTACCTACACTTCGTTCCCCAAATATGGTAAAATCAAAGGTAATTTGGTAGGCTCATTGCTACATAATACAATTGCACATTTCAATATGTGTATAAAGATGAATGAAAAGACACATTTTCTTCTTGTAGGAAACCACTTAATCTCAGTGGAAGTTGGATGAACAATGAATTTGGATGAACAATGCTAAATATGGGTATATTTGGTCATGATATATCATTTTTTTTTTAATTTCCATAGCGCTGTCGCATTTTCGACGGCAAAGGGATACCACTGACGACTGTCCTTGTCGGTTCTCCAACCCCCTAAGCAATGAATTTTGTAGAATTTTCTTGTCGCATCTTCCATAAAATCTGACAGTTGTGACATACCACTGATGGCTTGGCTTGTCAGTTATCTGAATTCCTATGCAGTACATGCCATTGGATTTCCAATGTCCATTGTGTCATATTTTCGATGTCCTGTTGAATATGCGATGAAAATATTAAAATATTTTTTATCGGATATCTGAGGCGTATATGTCAGAAACTTGATGGAGTTATTTTACTATCGGATATCCACCAAAAGGAAATCATCGATTAAAAAGGAAGTTGATTGTTGAATGGTCGACAACATGATCTCAAAAATTAGACATCTATGTCATCGGATTTTGGCTTCAAAAATGCTAGTGCCTACAATACCTTGAATGATCATTTTGAGTGGGGTGGGGGTTGTAGAATTTCCAAAGTGGGAAAGCACAAGGCCAAAGGCTATGCATTATGTGGGAGAGAAGGAATTGTTAGATTTTTAACATTAATCTAGCATAACATTAGGATCTTTAACTGAGAGAACAACAATCATAGCAATCAAACACAAAAGACAATGAACACAGTTTTTTTCCTTAGGGAAACCATAAATGGAGAAAACCATGCAACTTCCTCAGAGACAGAATCAGCACCAAAAGTAAAACCCCAAAACAGTAAGATGATCTCTCAATAGCAGTAACCTCTTTCTTCCTTTCCCCAGTGTCTTTCTCTTCCTCAGCTATGTGCTACAACTGAGTGTGAGTGAGTGTGTGATAAATAGAGAGGCTAGCTCTCTATTTATACTAATTCCCGACTTGACTAAACCCAACTAGGTCCAACTTCACTAGGTGAGTCTAATAACCCTAGTGCCCCGGAACTGCGGGGACTTTAACCCTTGATCAATAGGAGGGTTACCCACAATGACTTGACATGACTTGTTTACATTATAGAACCTCCTGATAGGAACATCGGGGCATGAAATGACTCAAGTACATCCCGGAATAAACATCGGGTTACAATACATAAGAAATACAAGTGAATACATTCCAAAGTTACAATTACATCAACACTCCCTCTTAACTAGGAAGGTATTCTCTCAACACAATTTTCCATCCTTGGTATACTTCTCTGGATCATCTCGTCATCTGCATATTCAATTAATCTTCATCTTCAAGTCATATTCATCTTCAGGTTATCTTCATCTTCATGTCATATTCATATTCGAATTTGGATCATCACTAGACATCATCATTGGATCTGGATCATCACTGGATCTGGATCATCACTGGATCTAGATCATCACTGGATCTAGATGATCACTACTGCATCATCATTACTAGATCATCACAGGTGCTATCTCATGATTCTTCTCATCACAAGAAGTTCTACAGAGCCAACCCTTTTTCATGTTGGTTGTATTCCTAGCCTTCATGTAGGTCTTCTTTAGTGCTTACATCTGACACCAAGTCAGAATGGCCCACCCAATAGTTACATCTGACCATGAGAGGAACACATCCAACACCATGTCAGAAAGGCACGCCCAACACTCACATATTATCATGTAGGAACCAATCCTATAATCACATCAGAAAGGCCCAGCACTCACATCCAATCATGCGGGAACACATCCCACAACCCTATCGAAAATTATCAGTACTTATATTTATCAATGCAGGAACACATCCTACAACCATGCTAAAAAGGCTCTGCACTTACATCCAACCATGTAGGAACACATTCTGCAACCATGCTGGAAGGGCTCTGCACTTACATCCAACCATGCAAGAACACATCCTGCAACCATGCTAGAAGGGCTCTGCACTTACATCCAACCATGTGGAAACACATCCTGCAACCATGTTGGAAGGGCTCTGCACTTACATCCAACCATGCAGGAACACATCCTGCAACCGTGTTGGAAAGGCTCTCAACCCTAGGTTGAGGATTCCTAGTAACTGACTAGGTTCCTCCATTCTCCAAGAGAATGGCATCAGCCCTTATGTCTGATCAAGTGGGAACACATCCCTCAATCACATCAGAATGGCCATGCACTCACATCTGATCATGTGAGAACACATCTCACATTCATATTAGAATGGCCCTCAGTCCTAGACCAAGTATTCCTGGTAACTGACCAGGAACCTCCATTCCAAGGATGGAAATAGCCCTTATATTTGATCATGTAGGAACCAATCCTACAGTCATATCAGAATGGCTTAGCACTCATATATGACATGGAATGAACCAATCCTTTCACCATGACAGAATGGCTCAGCCCTTACATCTGACCATGGAAGCAACCAATCCTCTCACCATGTCAGAATAGCTCACAGACTCATCACTTCCCCTTGGAAGGAACCTCGATTTGGAGAACAAAAGCTTCTCCCTGAAGCACTCAAACTTCACTCTGGCTAATAGATTTTTCAACACATCAGCTATTTGTTCATCTGTTGCAACATACTAGAGCTTCACTCCTCCCCTCTGCACTGTATCCCTGATATAGTGATACTTGATCTCGATGTGCTTTGACTTGTCATGGAACACCGAGTTCTCCGACAGCTTCACACAACTTTGGTTGTCGTAATATATACAAGTAGCATCTAACTAGAGATCAAATAAATTAGACAGTAGCTTCCTCAGCCATACTTCCTCACAACTAGTTGAACAAGCTACGACATACTCTACTTCAACTGTACTCAGTGCCACACAGGATTGCTTCTTGCTAAAACAAGAGATCACACCTGATCCAATACTGAAGTAACACCCAGAAGTGATCTTCCTATCGATGGCACTGCCTACCCAATCTGAATCAACATAACCCTCTAGGTTAATGTTCTGACTTGCCTCATACTTAAGCCCATAATCAACTGTACCCCTTAGGTACCTCAGAATATGCTTCACAACAATCAAGTGAACATGTCTCGGATCTGTCAGGAACTGGCTCAAGTTGTTCACACTAAAGCAAATATCTGGTCTCATGTTCATCAAGTACATCATGGACCCAATCATCTAATGATACATCATAGCATCAACCACTTCTGATGAAGCATTACTTAATAGCTTCAGGTTCGATGCCAGCCTTGCAGTCCATCATCCCAAACCTCTTCAGGATATCTATTGTATATTTCCCTTGTCCCAGGGAAATTCCATCTACATTCTGCCACACCTCCGTGCCTATAAAATAATGCATCATACCCAATTCCTTCATCCCAAACTCGGTATCAAGATTCCTCTTTGTATCAACAATCAACCCATCCATACCTATTACAAACAGATCATCTACATACAGTAGGAACATCACTGGGTTGCCATCTTCAACCTTGTAGTAAAGGTTGGAATCTTCTTTACTCTTAGTAAAGCCCAAACTGGATAGAAAGCTATCAATTTTTCCATACCATGTCCTGGGTTCTTGTTTCAAACTGTACAGGGATTTCTTCAATCTACATACATGATACTTCCAGTCATGTGTCTCAAAACTGAGTGGCTTCTCCACATACACTTCCTCTTCTACTACACCATTCAAGAAAGCAGTCTTGACATCCATTTGGTGTGTCTTCCATTTCATCACCGCAGCCAGAGAAAGTACTGATCTGATGGAAGTGTATCTGGCTATAGGTGCAAAATTTTCTTCATAATCTATTCCTTCTTTATGGGAGAAACCACGAGCAATAAATCTTTCTTTATATTTTTAAATTCTACCATCTACAGCATGCTTGATCTTGTAGATCCATTTGGAAGTTCCAACTAACTTCCCTTCTAGTCTTGGGACAACATCCCAAACATCATTCTTCATGATAGATTGATACTATTCAATCATAGAATCCTTCCATTCTTTCTGTTCTACTACTTATTCATAATTGGAAGGTTCTTTATCGATGAAATCACATAATAATGCTATATACCCAAAGCAAGATCTAGTCCTCTTTCTTTCTATGTGATTTTCTTCTAGATCCCCATATATTTCCACACCTTAAATAGCTTCTCGTACCCAAGCAGGTTTAGTCTTGTGATGATTCTTCTCCTGAGGTGGATCTACAAGTCTTTATGGTTCTTCAAATTCTCGATCTTCTTCTTGAGTTTCTTTGTTCACAGTTGTGTCGTGAATTCTAGGTGCTTCTGCTTCTTTGGGTTCTTTAGTAGGTTTCTTTCTAGATTTGTTGTAAGCTATGTCTTCATCAAATGTCACATCCCTACTAATGTCGATTTTATTGAATCTTGGGAAGTATATTCTCTAAGCCTTTGAGATTTTAGAGTATCCCACAAATATGCCCTTCTTCCCTAAAGGATCTAATTTTGTTCTCTCCTCTTTTGGAATGTGAATGTATACAAGACAGCCGAATATTTTGAGATGGCTAACTTCTGGTTTCTTGCTGGAGAAGACTTCTTCAGGAGTTGTGTTCTCTAGTACTCTGTGTGGAGTACGGTTCTGTACATACACTGCTATTCTAGCAGCTTCTGCCCATAGATGCATAGACAGATCTTGATCATGAAGCATTGCTCTTGCAGCTTCCATGATAGTTCTATTCTTCCCTTCTGCAATCCCATTCTGTTGTGGATTGTTTGGAGTGGACAACTCCCTCTTAATCCCTGAGTCTTTGCATAACTCTTTGAATTCATTTGATGTGAATTCTCCGCCATTATCTGATCGAAAGGTCTTGATCTTGTTTTAAGTGTGGTTCTCAATCGAGGATTTGAATTCCTTGAACTTGTTGAATACTTCATCTTTGTTCTTCATAAAGTAAATCCATGTCTTCCTAGAAAATTCATCAATAAAAGAAACATAGTATACATACCCTCTTAGTGAACTTGATGACATTGGACCTCATACATCGGAGTGGATGATTTCCAAGATTCCTTTTACTTTGCTTTTGCTACTTGGAAATGTCTTCTTTTGTGTTCTTTCCTTTCATACATCCTTTGCAGACCCCATCATGTTTTTCTTGAATTTCTGGAAGACCTTCAACAGCTTTGCTTGGAAGTGGTAGTGCTCTGTAATGCACATGTGCAAGCCTTCTATGCCAAAGTTCATTTGGCTCTACTATGTCATGGACCAAGGCTTGTTCTAGATGGCCCTTTAATATGTACAATCCTCCTTCTTGTTCTCCAATCACTACTGCATCATAGATAGTCTTTCCTTTTGGGCACATAATGACTTTACCATCTATAAATGTAACCCTCATTCCTTTTGCATCTAATGCAGATATGGAGAGGAGGTTCTTCTTTGGTCCTGGTACAAACAATACTTCCTTCATTGTCATAGAATTTCCAGAGTCTAGCTTATAGGAGGATTCCCCACTACCTTTTATTGGATACTGGTAGTCATATTCGAGCTTCACCTTGTGAGGTGATTCATGTTCTAAGAGTTTCATAAAGGGTTCCTTGAATCCTGTCATGTGCTTGGAAGCCCCACTATCTATAAGCAAATCATTGCTTCCATGAGTAATGTTTCCCATAAGAGAGAAAAAAAAAAACATAATCTTCATCACTTGAAGAATCTTCACTTTCATATTTGGTTCTCTTGGTGGAAGGTTCATCATCCTCTATAGCCTGAGCATGATGTATTCTCTTGTTTCACTTCTTCTTATGAGAGTTAATATTGTTTCTAGGAAATTCTTTTGCAAAGTGTCCTCTTTCATCACATGTATAGCATCTTAATTTAGATAAGTCCTTGCTAATGTTATCTTTATGGTGAAAGGTCTTACCTCTGGATTGATGAGAGTTTATTCTGCCTTTCTTGGAGTGAACTATGAGAGCTTGATCTTCACTTCACATCTTCTCTTCTCGAGCTACTATCCAAGCTTCTTCTTGAGATCTTTCTTCCCATAGTCTGCTGAATTTGACTAACTTCTTTCTGGCACAGATTCCTTGAATGAAGGAGTCCCATGATCTAGGGAGACCATTCAAGGTGGTTATTACAATCTCTACATTTTCCACTTCTTCATCTACTACTTCTAGCAGTTCCTTGATCTAAGAGACCCTTGTAAAGTAAGACTGGATGGTCTCTGCATTCTACATCTTTACATTCTTCAGTTAGCTTCTCAGAGTCATCTTCCGGTTTATGTTCTTCCCTTCAAACAATTTGGTTAGGGCATAAAACATAGCTTTTGGTGTCTTTAGTGAGGACACTTGTGGTATGAGGTGATCCTTGATTGAATCAGCAATGATTCTGTTTTCCATAATGAACTTCTTCTTATGTAAGGCCTTTTCCTCATCTCCCTCTGGAACTAGAACCTCCTCACTGATATAGGAGTCCAACTCATTTTCTTCCAGGACCAAGGAGATCCTATATTTCCATGCTCAGATGTTATTAGCTCCCTTAAGATTTTCATCAAGCTTGGTATGATGAGACATCCTAACTAAGAACCTCAAATGGAAATACAAAAGATTTAGATCTTACCAGGTCAATATGTCTAATCTAGATTTGGAGCTGAAATTATGCAATGCTGGTTCAGGAGCAGATTAGGGTTTTTCTTTTCTGGAGTTCTGTCCAACAAAATGCTTTGATTTTGATCCCTAACTTCTATTTTGAGGAGGAGATCAATCCAGGCCTGGGCTCACTAAAAAATTCCACTTCTGTTAAAAGCCCTAATTTCTGACAGCGGTGTCGGGTCCAAAACTGAAAAACCTCAGAATTGGATTCTGCTTCGACAAAAAGATGCGCCATAGGGAGGAGAGTTATTCCAACCTTCTTTTGCTGAAAATATGTAGAGGGAGATCCACAAAGTAGGAATACCTAGTTCCCGCAGCTGCAAAGTGTCTTCTTCTCAGGTTAGCTCTGATTCCATGTTAGATTTTTAACATTAAGCTAACATAACATTAGGATCTTTAACTGAGAGAACAACAAGCACACCAATCAAACACAAGAGACAATGAACACGGTGTTTTTCCTCAGGGTAACCATAAATGGAGAAAACCCCGCAACTTCCTCAGAGATAGAATCAGCACCAAAAGTAAAACCCTGAAATAGTAAGATGATCTCTCGACAGCAGTAACCTCTTTCTTCCTTGCCCCAGTGTCTTTCTCTTCCTTAGCTTTGCACTACAACTGAATGTGAGTGAGTGTGTGATAAATAGAGAGGCTAGTTCTCTATTTATACTAATTACCGACTTGACTAAACCCAACTAAGGCCGACTTCACTAGGTGAGTCTAATAACCCTAGTGCGCCGAAATTGCGGGGACTTTAACCCTTGATCAATAGGAGGGTTACCCACAATGACTTGACATGACTTGTTTAGATTATAGAACCTCCCAATAGGAACATCGGGGCATGACATGACTCAAGTACATCCCATAATAAACATCAGGTTACAATACATAATAAATACAAGTGAATACATTCCGAAGTTACAATGACATCAACAGGAATCAGGTGAATTGGACAATGAAGAGGTGTATTTGTGCAGTTGGGTGGATAAGCGATTGAATTCAATGAATGATATGGTTATTTCATATAAATTGTAACACCCTTGTTTTGACCCCGTGGTATTTAATTGCATATGATGTGAATATTGTATTAAATCATGTTGTGGAGCTCAAGGCAAAGGCCCCACCATGGGTTTAGTGTTTGATGTTTTCGGCGATTAAAATCGATGCCGATGGTTTATGTGCTAGCAAGGCACAATGTGTTTTGAGACATCATGTAAAATGAAAATTAATAAAATACCACAACTAGCTATGCATTGCAATGTTAAAGGGACGGGGGCATGATTTCACAAGGAATAGGGAGGGGGAATTATTCAATGTTGAGCCATTGGGGAAAATCCAAATGTCTAAGGTAAAACCCATAGAGTGGTCAACTACCCCTTTTTGTATTTTGTGTCTAGTCACATCTAGGTTGGTGGAGAAAGTTATTTCCTTGGGATGGGGAAGGTATGGAGGTCAAATTCTAATTTAGGAGGTCACCCATTTTTGGAAAGTGTGTTTTTGACTTGTGGGGCAAGTAAATGCTTGTGAAGGCATGCCCAAGCCATTAGGAACCCATGCCTTTCATTTCCTCACCCATTCCATTCACATGGAATCTCTCTCAAGTAGTAGGAGGTGGATGGAGGTCTCTCTCTCATGTTTGGATGTCGTTTCTCCATTTCGGCATGCCTAGAAATTGGTTTGGGGTTTTACCGAGTGAATGTGCAACAATGATGGATGATTCGAGGGTTTCTAAGGGGCATTTTGTCCTTCTCATGTAGTAAGAGCTTGCTGAGTAAGTACCTCCACGTTTTTCTATGGGTTCTCTATTTTTGCATACCCATATTTTCGTTTGTGGAGTTGTGCAGTGAATGGGCAAAGGAGACCCATGATTTGGGCATGGATGGGGGTCGTATCAGCCTCTACAATGCCTAGAAATGTTTGTGAGATAGGATTTTACTCACAGGGTGTTTTTCCCCAATTTTTACCAGTTTGTTCATGGTTGCAAAACCGTTTTTGGTTTGTTGTGCTTTTTCCCTCACATGGGCAATCGTTTCTTTCAATTTCCCCAGATTGGGAATTCATTTTTGTAAAGATCGATGGGTGGATTCCCTCCCCCACGATTTGGATGCATTTCCCCTTTGTTTCCAAGCTGGAAAACATTTTGTGGTAAGGACGGGCTAGTGGAAGAAGAGACCCACGTATTCTTAGGTGTTGTTGAGTCCATTTTGGCCACATTAGGGACAAAATGTCCCTAGAAATCGAAATTACTGTCAGGGGGTTGTTTTACCCTTGTTTCCTTTACTGTTTTGGTTCCCTGGAATGTTCTGTTCATACCCAACGGTTTTGTATGACTGTCTTTGATTAAATTGGTTGAGTATGTGTTTGATGAAATCATGGCTTGGCTGGAAAGGTCCAAGGAACCCATGTATTGTTGGCTAGTTTCCTTAGCAGCCTGTAAAACCCAATTTCTTATTGGCTTGGTTAGGCAGTCTGTGAAACCCAACGATGCGTTGGCTTGACTGTGGATGATTTGGTTTTGGGCTATGTGTGAGCCTGTTATATCCTTAGTGCCTCATGGAATCATGACCATCTCGGGGGTGGAAGTGATGCTGAGAGGTTGATGAAGACACTGGCCTATGGTTGGGTAGAACGTTGCAAGGACATAGCTAGTTGCAGGCCAACTTATTTTCTAGATAAGTATTCTCTTGTATTTAACTCTGTAAATGTATTTCCATCGTATATTATCATGAATATGTTAAATGCTTGAACAGGATGAACATTGCTTGTTTTAATGAGTATGAACAACATGTATGTTCATGGGGCTATTTCTCCTGATTGATAGCAATGGTGCGTTGGTCGTGTCCTCTCCATCATTGGTATGAGGAGTGGGGATGTGACATAAATGTGAAGGAATATTGTTATGTTTCCAATTGTGATTTTTGTCAAAATCACATTGTACAAGCATTTCAAGGTCATCAATGTGGATGTCATTTCCAGGGTGAATTTGAAAAAGAAGTTCCCGTTCAAACATGGTAGGGGGAAAGGGAAAGGGAATTGGATCACCGGTGGAATTACCAGCTGGAACTGTAGAGGGATATTTTGGTACCTATTCAACATTCCATAGAAGATACATGTCTTTAATGTGATTCCAATGAGAAGTAATTTCAAAACTTGTGGTTCCAATGTCATCAGGGATGGAACAAAAAGTTTTGTATAGAAGACATTTGCTCCAATAGAATGGTACAAAAGACGAAGAATCAAAGGGAGGAATGGAAGTGAATTGCAGAAAGACTCAAAGAATCTTGGGACAAGAGTTTAGTTTCCATGGAGATGTTTTCCTATGAGGTGAGAAAGACCAAGAATGAGAAGCTTCAATAAGGATTAGATGTTCAAGGGAGGGGGTCTTTGTATGTATGTGAAAATTAAGGGGGGGGGGGGCAGTTGGGGGGGGGTTAGTCGGGTCATTAAAAACACATCAGAAAACACTTTGGCTCACATTTAAGGAAAAAAATGAATGACTATAAAGGACANAGGACAAGAGGATGTTTTTGGAGCATGTGGCAAGTCTATTGTGGCAACTGTTTGTGCAATGAATCGCCTGATTGGTTGAACTACATGTTCATCAATTGGTGTTGTATGTGCAAGTTGAGAAATAATAAAATAGTAGATTTATGACTTTGGATTTTATTTTGATATATACTTTGAAATGTATTTGAGGAAAACATTCCTAGAAAGAACAAGTTGGCAATCAACATTGGCCTTCCATATTGAAAGCATGGTTGAGTTGTAAATATTTAGAAGGGAATCATTTCTTCAAGGATTGTAGGTTTTACGCCCATTTGCATTAATGAACAAGGAAGAGGTAGCTTATAGTTCAAAGGGGAATACATAATGACATTTAAGAGACGTTCCTTTTTTACGAAGGCACGTTCATTTTGAACATTTTATGTGTCTTTGAACACAATTTACAAGTTCTTCATAGTCAACCAAGTGTTTTGATAAAAGTATGGATGGTGTTCCAAGAGTGCATGGACCATTATTTACAACAGATTGATGAGCACATGGGTTCGCAAGTGAATGGAACAGGGCTCTAGGATGTAACAAAGTTGTCAAAGTAATGTTTTGCAACTCAAGTGCAACAACATCTCCCTAGTCCAATGTGTCCATATTTGGTCCATCGACCAACCATATGAAACCATGAATGTGTGTGGATACTATATGTTTCCATTCATACCTACATGGTAAGAAAAGAAATATGTTAGAAAGGAAACGTTTTAAGTGGCGAACATCGAGAGAAGGATAATAAATAAGAGGTAGTAATAGACCTAGACAAAGAGTCAGTTATGTGAATTCCTTTTTGAAGCACCTCTTCAAGGAATATTTTGAATCTATTGTGCATGTATTGCGATGCAATATTTTGGTTGGATATGATGTTGTGAATCTTCCATTGATGGTGTTTATTTGAAGTGGTGGGAGGCTGAGTAGGCATTCGAGCTTGCAAATCTGTCCATTTCTTGTCAGTTGCGCTAACGGTGAAGAAGAAGGTTGGTGTACCTTGTTGAGTGATCATATTAGTGATTTCAACTTTGCTTTTGTTCTAATACCAACATGTCCCACATAGTGCAGATCTTGTCGTTAGGAAGGTCTTACAATTGATTGAAAAGACCAGGTATTGTGGGGGGGAGTGTATATTCAAGGATATACTTGACAAAAAAATAATCAGTCACATGAATATGATGTTGCATAATGAGGTTGTATATATTGTAGTAGCGAAAACAAGGGTGTTGGGACAAATATGTTGTCATGGTAGTGGATGAGTTGAAGTGCATACTCGTGCATCTCAATTTGATGAATGTGTGGTTTTTTAAGCGTTGTAACACCTGTGGGAAACAAGGATGGAAAGATATTCGAAAAAAAATCCTTCTATGCTGTACTCATTGATAGGGGAGATGCCTATAGTGGGGAAATCAATGGAAGGTGGGATTGGGTCATCTGGTATGTGCAAGAAACACCTACTTTCCTCAACCTTAGTTCTATAATTTGTTTGTGTTGAAATAAAGGAGGATGATTGTAAGTCATAGGGTTTAAGATAATTTGGTGCTTGCATATTAGAAGGTGAGGTATGCTCATGAAATTGTGCATCATGGGTATTGACATGGTGAACTAGAGGGAAAATGTATGTTGAATCAAGAGGAAAATATTATAATGAAATTGGGTTAACTCGAACATCCTTGTACTAGGGATCGCTAGCCATTTTGTATTCAAGAGAAGTAAGAACACGTGTTCGACTTACAAAGAATTCATATGGTTTGTTTGTAGGGTTGCATTTGCAAACAACAAGGATATCAAGGTTTACTATTAAATGGGGGCTGGATGTCGCAATATTGGAAATGTATTGGGGGAAGAAAATAGTATGTCCATAATTCTTCTATTGACCACCACGGGCATTAATGACTTGCATAATTAGGTTGGCACAAAAAATGAACAGTTCTTCAACTTGTGTAAGTATGGAAAGGACATGTGGTTGTATGTCGGGTTCCATATTGTTTTCCAAGGAGAAAGGATAACCTTTTATTTCTAAAATACAATGAGAGCATGCATATGTACCATGGAATATTTTGGTTGAAATGCCAAGGTAAGATTCACTACAAATCGAGCATACATTGATGTGAGATAGTTGGTCCAATTTTGTATGAAAAACATTTAAGTGCATAATTAAGGGGGGTGCTAGATGTATTTTGCATGGGGGATGGAATGGATGGTGTCATGGAAGGTTGGCTAAAAGAAAACACATAAGGGATATGCATAGCTTGACGAGCAACTCTATAAAGAAGATGTTGTTTCTTGTTGTTGTTTTTCTATTATGTGCATATACAAGTATTCTTCGTGCGTTGGCTTGTTCATTGTCATGGTTGGGGATAACACCTACAAGAAAAGTGTAAACTTGTTACAAACCTACAAGGTGTCATTGGTGGAAGGGACACATTTTGTATATCTATCAATTGGAAAGTCTATGGATATAATAAGTGAGAGTTAAAGGAAATGTAAAGTAATTGCATATTCAAAAGCAACCATGTAGGTTACAAGTAACATTTAAGGAAAAAAATATAATTTGAAAGTTCTATCTTGCTAAGTGGAAGAAAGCAACAATATAAAAGAACAATTTTAAAATGACAAAGCATGTACGAAACAATAAGTATGTAAGGCAGTAAAATTAAGCGGCCATGGAAAATAAGCATTGTTGAAACAAAAAATATAGTAAATGTAATAAATGATTTCTACAAAAGTATGGAAAGTTGTTGTAAGAAAGTGCAGATCTAGGGAACTTATTTTATAAACAAACATAATAGTAAATATGTATTGTATTCAAAAGTGACTACATAGGTTTCATATAGCATTTAACTTCAAAATGTTAAATGATATCTTATACATTTAAATTCAAAAGTATTGATGGAGTAAAACAAGAAGGATTATATGTTGAAACCTGAAACAAGGATAAGTTTGAGAGGTGGGGGAATCATCACAGAAGCTAATGAATGCATGAGTATGAAGTGTAAATCATGTCTGCAAACAAATATTTAGGGAAGACATTAGCATAAATTTTGGGAAGGAAGAGAAGCAGGTGAAGTTATCAATGAAACGTATTCAACCATGAACATTATGACCTTTAAGCATGCAGTTCCAAAAAATATCTATGTTCTGATTGAAAGGGTGAAAATGAATTATCAAGTGCAGATAGTGCGAGCTATTTTAGCAAGGGATGTTTCTTCAGTCAAGAGGAGGCATAAGTCTTTTGCAGAAACCCCCATGAGTTGGTTTGGAGCATCATCAAAGTATATGACACCGTAAATTTGTCCATACAAATCCTCAAATTCAACCCTTATTATGTAGCGGTAGTCACATTCAAGAAATTCCCGATCACATTTAGCACAATGCCAAACGTTTCCAATTTTGTGGGAATTCTTTTTTCATGCATTGTATGCCATCAACAAAAAGAGGGCATGCAAGGAAATGAAATTCATCCATGTTAACATTTGTGATGGTTGCAATAACTGAATACCAAATTGTATTTTTCATAGGATTTGAGAGTTTGTAGCTCATTAATGGCGATGCGTTTGCATGGGGCATTATGAGAGGAATTGAATTTCTCACTCAAAGATGGAGAGGATGAATGAAATCATTTGTCATGAAACCATGTTTGGAGAAGGAAATTTTCTTAAATACTTGGGTTTATAAAAAGAGTTTTGTTGGAGATAATTCCAACAGTTTTCCCATTGAATTCTGTAGCATGACCGCCTTTGATTGCTAAAGTTGGAGAAGTATCTAAACATCGAAGGTTAGCAAGCTAGGCTGCCTGAATTTGATAGTGCTCTCCCCAAAGTGTTTTATGTCAATGTTGTATCCTGACATGTCTCATAGTCCAATCGTATGATGGACGGTCTTTGAACCATCTCTTTTTCGTATAGTTGATGCAGGTGAAACATAAACTACAAGTCCAAGAAGGTAAACCATGGAATTGACACGTGTAGTTTGGATGTCCTGAATATATTTAAATGAAATCAATGTAAAGGTATGAAGGGTTATTCCTCTAAGAATGGTAAGATGGTTGAGGAGGAACCTAGGGAAATCCCGTGATGGATTTTCAAGTGGTTTTATGTTGGATTGGATGCTTTGACAGTTCCATTTGAGACTATGTAGAACATACTAATTTGTATTTAGTCGTATAAAGAAATTTCCAATTCATTGATTGCAAAGATATGTATTTCATCGTGTGAAGGATTAACAAGCTGGTTAAAGCCAAAAAAATTTGAAGGCCTTGTTGATTATTATATTCATGAATGTTTATATTGGCGATGAATTGACCTTGAATGCTCCAAATTTTTTTAGAAGAGGTAAGTGATGTGAATGGGATAGTATATGTGATAAGGTCAAGGTTTGTATTTATCGAGGTAGGGTTTGCAAGTGAAGGGGTGCAGGGTTCAAGTAGGTTGTTCCTTGGGAGAGAGGAACTATCATGAGAGGGAATTTTTGTATCTAAGTGGTAAGATGAAGGCTTCCCAATAATCAGTGCATCCATTGTGACAACCTCAAGTGTGAGAAATGTGATACTCCTAGTAAAAATAAGTATGTTAGAAAAGAATGGGAAAAAAATACATTTGATGCAACAAGGGTGTAGAATCCCGTAAGTGGAAAAAATGTTAGGAGGAAATGAAACATATGTTACATTATGTACAACGTTGCATGTACAATGAGTGACTTTTATTATATTTCCTTCTTTCAATTGCCCATTTTCTACACTACTATTACATATAATTGGAAGCAATTTCTTGTGCTTGTGAATTCCATATGAGATAGAAATATGGAAGTGAACGGTTGATGAGTTTAGCGAATTCACTTGGTTTAACAAGAAAACTTGCACCAGTGGCCACATGTTGACAGTTCCATGAAGCAAGAATGAAACAACATTTTCGTTCAACATAGTCTCCATAAGGTGATGGTTGTTATTTTTTGTGGAGTGAAATTGGGCCTAGAAAAAAATTAAAACTGCAAATGATAAAAAAGACGTGACTCGAACACATATTTCATTAAAATTGAAAATATTTTATTACAAGGACAACGCCACAATTGATTTTTTTTGGTTATTTTAGAATTCTAGATCCATTATTTATCTATAAATTTAATGAAATATGTGTTTGAGGGATAATTAGATGACACATATAAGTGTTCTCTAATTTTTATTTATTTAAATATTTAAGGTAAATAGATTTTGTAGTATAATTTTTGAGACTAATATGGTATTTGTATAGCCATAGAAAGAAGACCACAATATTAAAAACTGAATATGATGTAAGTTCCAATGGTAGCATATCATGAGTTGAATATGTTCCAATGTTATCAAGTGAGACTATGATGCCAAACATGAAGGAATTAGTTTTCTTATGTTTTGACATGTTGACAATTTATTTTGGTGAACAAAACTACATAAAACCTTCTAAATGTAAAATCTGGGACATAATATATATATATAAATAATGGGTGCAAGCTATTAATGTCACAACCATAAATGAAAATAGGCACATGCCAAGAAATTACCATGTATCCAAATATAATCATGCATAGTGACTTAAAATTAGCTCAACGAAATATGTAAGTGTATATGCTTTTTTTTTAATAGAACCTTTTCCACAAAAGGTACATGGTAAAGAAAGTGAAGAATTTCTTCTATAAGTTTGTTTTCTTGGTTGTGGCATTGAAATCAATCAACTATTGTATATCTTAATTTATAAAACACATATGTATAATATTCAAGATGTTTAGGGATGAGCATACATTGGCAATAAATTACATTAGATTAAAATAAATTTGCATTATCATATATGGAATCATCCTAGTAGAGTACATAAATTGATGGAAAGGAAAGACAACAAAGAGATGTCTATATATAGTATAGATATGAATATAGACAACGGTCATTGGCTTTGAAATCCACAAATATAAAGGAAAGTTTATATATAGCAGGAAAGAACTACAAATCATATGTGCAAATAAATATTTGCATTGTGATGTATAACGCAGTTCTCAAAAAATGTTCTTTTATAATTCCTTGGATGATTTTTTTTTCCAAATGACCCATCCATCAAAGGTATGGTAAAAAATATGAAAACTTTGTTCTACAAACTTTTTTTCCTAGTTGTGGCTTTGAAACCCAGGGATCATTATCTATCTTGAGATCTATAATACATAGACATAGTAACTCATCGCAAGAAAGGTATGCTTAGGGAAGAGAAGGCTTGTTGTAAGAGATTAGATAGCTTATATATGAAAGAAAATAACACTGTTAACTTTTCTCTTTAAAATAGTTTATTGATTTGTATATGTTTAAGCATGGATATTTTCAGGATGGCTATATGCTAATGATTTGTTTGTTGCTAGTGTGAAATGTGACATAAACCCTTATGTAGATTATTGTTGATTGTACTTAAACGGGATGGCTATATTTGGAGCTAGGGAAGAGAAGAATGGTAAGCCAACAACTTATACATTGCTCCAACTCATGGAGAATAGAGAAAGGAAATGTGTATATCTAAGGCATGTTAGATTACTAAAAGTGCTCACCTAAAGAACTGCCACTATTATATTGCATTATAAAAATATGGAACCTATTCCAATTAACAAGGATAATATGCCTAGATTGTATTATAAAAATAGGGAACCTATTCCAAAGTAACAAAGAAGTTATAAAAATATGCAACTTATTCCAATCTGTAAGACCAATTCTCATGAAAGAAGAAATATGGATTATTCATCCTCATTAAAAGGTTCCTACAAATGTCTCAATGTTTGGTAATGTGATCTATGTTTGTGACAAGGAGGAAGTAACATTGTGCTTTAATTGAAGTTTGTAAAGCACCTTGTTGAATCGTCGTGTGATAAAAACGTCTATTTGTAAGATGTATGACAAAACACAATGCTTATCTAGGTTTCACCTTGTTTTTAAACTCCAACGCTTTGCTATGAAATGATCCACTGAATTGATCAACATTATATGGAGAATTGTTTGACTATATAACTATGAGCATGTCAGTTTTTTTTGGTAAACATGGTTTATAAACTTTTTGGAAAACTTTTTCAAGGAATTATCCTTAGAGAGGACTACAATCTGGATTTGTTTATCACAATCAATGCATTAAAAAGCAACCATATGGAATAGTTTGTAATAACTCCATATAGGGAAAAGAAAGGAATTTTCTCCACATGAATCCATGTAGAGGGGTTGATGTATCTATTTGACATGTGAATCAGATGTTCCATTTTTAACTAATCAACACAACTCATTGGGAAACAACAAGTATGAACAACTTGGCCAGTGAAACACTGCAGTTGCCACTAAATGCAACAATTAATTCATAAATTTAAATTAAGTTTGCATTATATCTATGGAATCATCCTATTAAAGTACATCAATGGAAAGAAAGACAACACAACAAATAAATGTCTATATATATTATAGATATGAAGACAGACAATGGTTGCTAGCTTTTAAGTCAATAGGTAGAAAGGAAATTTTACAAAGTAGGAAAGAACTAGAAATTGTATATGCAAATAAAATCTTGCATTGTAATGCATATTGTAGTTAAACAAAAAAATTCATTTGTTGTGTCTTAAAAATACTTGTTTTTTTTTCAACATGACCCTTACACGAAACTTATGGTTAATAAAAACAATACTTTGTTCTAGAATATTTCATTTATTGATTGCGGTATTTAAACCTAGTGATCATTGTATATCTCGAGATCTATAATATATAGACATAATAACTTATTACATAAAAGGTATGGTCAAAAACTATTTTAGTCTAATTTGGAAACAAGTATGACAAATTTTCCAACAAAACTTTAGAATTCCCACCAAACACATTGCAATTCAAAGCAGAAATAAAAAACAACAAGTCAAAGTAGCAATAAAAACAACTAAAATGTTTCTAGTTTGGTTGGAATATTTATGGTTCGTGATGCCATGTATTGATGCAAATTTTGGTTTATGACACTAGGGATGTTGCAATTCTATGAGCGATAAAAGAGGCTGCATGTGTGCATGAGGTTTTGGGTGCATAATGTTAGATTTTTAACATTAAGCTAGCATTATTATGATCTTTTAACTGAGAGAATAACAAGCACAACAATCAAACACAAGAGACAATGAACACAGTGTTTTTCCTTGGGGAAACCATAAATGGAGAAAACCCCACANTAGAAAAGCACAAAATAGTAAGATGATCTCCCGATAGTAGTAACCTCTTTCTTCCTAGCCCCAGTGTCTTCTTCTTCCTCAGTTATGCACTACAACTGAGTGTGAGTGAGTTTGTGTTAAATAGAGAGGTTGCCTCTCTATTTATACTGATTCTTGACATGACTAAAACCCTACTAGGGTTGACTTCACTAGGTGAGTCTAATAACCCTAGTGCCCCAGAACTACAGGGACTTTAACCCTTAGACAATAGGAGGGTTACTCACAATGACTTGACATGACTTGTTTACATTATAGATCCTCCTGATCGGAACATTGGGGCATGACATCATGACTCAATTACATTATAGACACATCCCGGAATAAACATCAAGGTACAAGACATAAGATACATAGGTGAATACATTCCAAAGTTGCAAATACATCAACACTCCCTCTTAACTAGGAAGGTATTCTTTCAACACAATTTTCAGCACTGGTCTTCTTCTCTATATCGATTGGGTCATCTAGTTATCTTCATCTTCAAGTATTCTTAGTCTTCAAGTCTTCTTCTTCATATTTGATTCTTCTTCATCTTGTTCATCTTCAAGTCATCTTCTAAGTCATCTTCTTCATCACAGAATCTGCATCATCACAACTATTGGATCATCATTGCTAGATCATCATCACATCTGGGTCATCACTTGATCTAGATCGTCATCACATATGGATCATCATCAAGTCTGGATCATCATCACATGTTATCTCAGAATGGTGCTATCTCGATTCTTCTCGTCAAAGGAAGTTCTACGGAGTCAGCCCTATCGGCCTACAATTCATGTAGGTCTTGATCAGTGCTTATATATGACACTTAAGCCAGAATGGCCCTCCCATCTCTTACATCTAACATCATCTTGTCAGAAAGGCACGCCCAGCACTCACATCTGACCTCATATTGTCAGAAAGGCCAGCACTCACATCTGACCATGTGTAAACACATCGCGCCAAAATGGCTCAGCACTTATATCCGATCATGTGTAAGCACATCGCATGGGAATGTCTTTGCACTTACATCCGACCCCATCTTGTCAAAAAGGAACAACACTCAAATCTGACCATGTGTAAACACATCACGCCAGAATGGCTTAGCACTTATATCCGGCCTCATTCTGTCAGAAAGGCTCTGCACTTACATTCGACCATGTGTAAACACATTGCATTGAAAGGGATCTCAGTCCCAGACTGAGGATTCTTGGTAACTGACCAGGTGCCTCCATTCTCCCGGATAATGGCAGTTTCCCTTCTATCTGACCTACTTGTCAGAATGGCCAGCACTCACATCTGACATGGGAGGAACCTAATACTTTAACCATGACAGAATGGCTTAGCCCTTACATCTGATCAAGTGGGAACACGTCCCTCTATCACATCAGAATGGCTCTCAGTCCTAGACTGAGTTTTCTTGGTAACTAGCTAGGCACCTCCATTCCGAGAATGGAAATAACCCTTATATCTGATCATGTGGGAACCAATCCTACAGTCATATTAGAATGGCTCAATAGTCATATCTAACATGGAAGGAACCTAAATCCTCTCACCATGACAGAATGGATCAGCCCTTATATATGACCATGGAAGGAACTTAATCCTCTCCCTTGTCATATTGGCTCACAGACTCATCAATTCCCTTTGGAGGGAACCTCGATTTGGAGAACACCAAGCTTCTCCCTGAAGTACTCAAACTTCACCCTAGCCAATGGCTTTGTCAACACATCAGCTATCTGATCATCCATCGCAGCATGCTAGAGCTTCACTACTCCCCTCTGCACCATATCCTTGATATAGTGATACTTGATCTTGATATGCTTCGACTTGTCATGGAACACCAAGTTCTCTGACAACTTCAAACAACTTGGGTTGTCGTAATATATACAAGTAGCATCCAACTGGAGATCAAATAAATCAAACAATAGCTTCCTTAGCCATACTGCCTCACAACTAGCTGAACAGGCTACGACATACTCTACTTCAGCTCTACTCAGTTCCACACAGGATTGCTTCCTACTAAACAAAGAGATCACACCTGATCCCATACTGAAGCAACACCCTGAATTCCTCTTCCTATCAATGGCACTGCCTACCCAATCTGAATCAACATAACCCTCCAGGTTAATCTTCTGATTCAACTCATCATTGGGCCCATAATCAAGTATACCCCTCAAGTACCTCAGAATATGCTTTGCAACAATCAAGTGAACATTTCTTGGATCTGTCAAGAACTGGCTCAAGGTGTTCACAGCAAACCAAATGTTTGGTCTCGTGTTCATCAGGTACATTAAGGACCCAATCATCTGATGATACATCGTAGCATCAACCAACTTTGACGAAGTATCGTTCAATAGCTTCAGGTTTGATTCCATAGGTGTGGCCATAGCCTTCCAGTCCATCATCCCAAACCTCTTCAGGATCTCTACTGCATACTTCCCTTGTCTGAGGGAGATTCCATCTGTATTCTACCACGCCTCCATGCCTGAAAAATAATGCATCATACCCAAGTCCTTCATTTCAAATTTAGCAGCAAGCTTTCTCTTCGTATTAGCAATCAACCCATCCATACCTGTAACAAACACATCATCTACATATAGTAGAAACATCACTGGGTTGCACACATGAGACTCCCTGTCATGTGTCTCAAAACCGAGTGGTTGTTCTACATACACTTCCTCTTCCACTACACCATTCAAGAAAGTAGTCTTTACATCCATTTGGTGTATCTTCCATTTCATTACTGCAGCCAAGGAAAGTACTAATCTGATGGAAGTGTATCTGGCTACAGGTGCAAACGTTTCTTCATAATCTATTCCTTTTTTTTGGGAGAAACCACGAGCCACAAATCTTGCCTTATATTTTCAATGCTACCATCTGCAGCATGATTGATCTTGTAGATCCATTTGGAAGTTACAACTGACTTCCCTTCTGGTCTTGGGACAACATCCCAAACATCATTCTTCATGATCGATTGATACTCTTCGATCATAGAATCCTTCCATTATTTCCGTTATGCCCCTTCTTCATAATTGGAAGGTTATTTATCGATGAAATCACATAGTAATGCTACATACCCAGAGCAAAATATGGTCATCTTTCTTTCTTTGTGATTCTCTTCTGGAGCCTTGTATCTTTCCACACCTTGGATAATTTCACGTACCCAAGCAGGTTTCCTCTTATGAGGATTATTCTCCAGAGGTGGATCTACAAGTCTTTGTGGTTCTTCAAATTCTCGATCTTCTCCTTGAGTTTCTTTGTTCATGATTGTATCATGAATTCTGGGTGCTTCTGCTTCTTCAGGTTCTTCAGCAGGTTTCTTTCTGGATTTGTTGTAAGCTGTGTCTTCATCAAATGTCACATCCCTGCTGATGTCAATCTTCTTGTATCCTGGGAAATAGATTCTATAATCCTTCGAGCTTTCAGAGTATCCCACAAATATACCCCTCTTTCCTGAAGGATCTAATTTTTTCCTCTTCTCTTTTGGAATGTGTATGTACACAGGACAGCCGAATATTCTGAGATGGCTGACTTCTAGTTTCTTTTCGTACAAGAATTCTTTAGGAGTCTTGTTCTTGAGTACTCTATTTGGAGTACGGTTCTGTACATACACAGCTGTTCTAGCAGCTTCTACCCAAAGATGCATAGGTATATCTTGATCATGAAGCATAGCTCTTGCATCTTCCATGATAATTCTATTCTTCCATTCTGCAATCCCATTCTGTTGTGGACTATAAGGAGTGGACAACTCCCTCTTAATCCTTGAGTCTTTGCATAACTCTTTGAATTCATTTGACGTGATGTATCCACCATTATTTGATCGAAAGGTCTTAATCTTCTTTTCAGTGTGATTCTTGATCAAGGCTTTGAATTCCTTGAATTTGCTGAATACTTCATCTTTGTTCTTCATGAAGTAGATCCATGTCTTCCTAGAAAAGTCATCAATGAAAGAAACATAGTATACATACCCACTTAGTGAACTTGATGACATTGGACCGCATACATCGGAGTGGATGATTTCCAAGGTTCCTTTTGCTTTTCTCTAGCTACTTGGAAATGTCTTCTTTGTGTTCTTTCCTTTCGCACATCCTTTGCATACCCCATCATGTTTTGCTTGTATTTCTTGAAGACCTTCAACAACTTTGCTTGCAAGAGGTAGTGCTCTGTAATGCACATGTGCAAGCCTTCTATGCCAAAGTTCATTTGGCTCTACTGTGTCATGGACCAAGGCTTGCTCTGGATGGCCCTTCAATTTGTACAAACCTCCTTCTTGTTCCCCAATCACTATTGCATCATCAATAGTCTTTCCTTTTGGCCACATGATGAATTGACCATCTATGAATGCAACCCTCATTCCTTTTGCATCTAATGCAAATATGGAGAGAAGGTTCTTCTTTATTCCTGGTACAAACAATACTTCCTTTGTTGTCATAGACTTTCCAGGGTCTAGCTTATAGGAGGATTCCCCACTACCTTTTATTGGATACTAGTAGTCATCTCCTAGTTTCACCTTGTGAGGTGATTCATGTTCTGAAAGTTTCACAAATTATTCCTTGAATCTAGTCATGTGCTTGGAAGCACCACTGTCTATAAGCCAATCATTGCTTCCATGAGTAATGTTTCCCATGAGAGTGGAAATCAAAACATATTCTTCCTCGCTTGAAGAATCTTCACTTTCATATCTGGTTCTCTTTGATGAAGGTTCATCATCCACTGCAACATGAGCATGATGTCTTCTCTTGTTTTGCTTCTTCTTGTGAGAGCTACTTTTGTTCTTAGGACAATCTCTAGCAAAGTGTCCTCTCTCATCACATGTATAGAAAATAAACTTAGACTTATCTCTAGGCTTTCTAAAGTTATTCCTTTGATTAGAATACTTACTTCTGTGATGGCTAGATCCGGGTTTCTTGGATTGCACTGTGAGAGCTTGATATTCACTTCCCATCTTCTCTTCTCGAGCTACTATCTGAGATTATTCTTGAGAACATTCTTCCTACAGTCTACTGAACTTGACTAACTTCTTCCTGGCACAGATCCCTTGAATGAAGGACTCCCATGTCCTAGGGAGACCATTCAAGGTGGTCATCACAATCTCTTCATTCTCCACTTCTTCATCTATTGCTTCCAATTGTTCCTTGATATGAGAAACCCTTGTGAAGTAAGACTGGATGGTTTCTACATTCTGGATCTTCACATTCTTCAATTGGTTCCCCAAGGTCATCTTCTGGTTTATGTTCTTTCCTTCAAACAATTTGGTTAGGGCATCAAACATAGCTTTAGGTGTCTTGAGGGAGGATACCTATGGTATAAGGTGATCCTTGATAGAATCAACAATGATCCTCTTTTCCATAACCAACTTATTCTTATGTAAGGCCTTAGCCTCATCTCCCTCTAGAACTGGAACCTCCTCATTGATGTAGGAGTCCAACTCATTCTCTTCTAGAACCAAGGAGATCCTATACTTCCAGGCTCGGAAGTTATCAGCTCCCTTAATATTTTCATCAATATTGGTATGATGAGACATATTCACTGAGAACCTCAAATAGAAATACAAAATATTTAGATCTTACCAAGTCAAGATGTCAGATCTGGATTTGGAGCTGAAATCTTGCAGTGCTAGTTTAGGAGCATATTAGGGTTTTTCTTTTTCGGAGTTCTATCCAACCAAATGCTTTGAAATTGATCCATAACTTCAATTTTGGGGAGGAGATCAATCCAGGCCTGGGCTCACTAAAAAATTCCTCTTCTGTGAAAAGCCCTAATTTTCGGCAACAGTGTCGGGTCCAAAACTGAAAAACCTTAGAATTGGATTCTTCTTCGACAAAAAGATGTGCCCTAAGGAGGAGAGTTAATACAACCTTGTATCATGGTTGTATCCTTGAGTTTCTTTGTTCATGATTGTATCATGTTGGCCCTAAAACATGTTTTATGATGACATGAGTAAAAACATGGCAAGCCAAGTGATTTCTGATTTTACAAGATTTAGATCCTATTTTGCGCATAGCTAGATTGGCAGGGTGACGAATGTTTTTTGGAAATATGTCTCATGTGTTTTGACAAGGTTATATGATATGTCCTTGCTACATACAACCTATTTTGAGTAAATTTCTAAAGAAAGATGGACTTGATGTCAGAGTAGGGTGGCCAAGTGTGGAAATGTCGGATGTTACTCTTCAACAAGTCAATAAATATTTTGAAGGTAAATTTTTTTAAATGAGAAAGTTCCTTCAGAGTCAAGAAGCTTCTCTAAAGAATCCCAATAAATATCTAGCAAAGATTGCAACAAAAAATGAAGATTCAAGGGAAAATATAGCAATAATATATGTTCCATAAAAGGATGCAGGTTGGAATACTAAATTGAGTGTGGTTTTCCCGTTTGTTGCTTTACGCTCCGTCACGTGCACGATTGGATTGATAGCCCGAGTGATTTTCGATCTTACATGATTTAGGATTGACAGGCCAGGGAATGGATTTTGGACAAATTTTTTGCACATTTTGACTGGTGTTTTGTTAATTGAGGTTTCATGCAGCCTTATTTGGATCTTTAAGAAAAATATGATAAGGGCAGGAACTCTTTTTCTCATGATCAAGCGATATCATATGCTTTCAAGCAAATTCCTATTGGACAACTTGTTGATTTTAAGATACTTGTTGTTGCAAGAGCTTAGATAGCTTATATATGCAAGAACTAATACTGTTAATTTTTTTTTCATAGATTAATGATTTGTATATGTTTAAGCATGGCTATATTCAGGATGGATATATGCTAGTGATTTGTATATGTTAATGATTTTTTTGTTACTAGTGTGAATGTGGCATAAACCCTTATACAGATTATTATCGATTGTACTTAAACGGGATGGAAATAACTGGATGAAAGGAACAACTCCCTTATTATATAGACTTCAATTTTTCCATCTTCAACTGGAAGGAGGCTACGACCCCCTGATTTACAGGTTGTGACCTGAAGAAAGCTACCACTCCCTAGTTTTCCGGCTTCCACCAGAAGGAGGCTACAACCTCCTTTCCTTGCCCCGTCTTGCCACCCTGATAAGAAGAATATTTCTGAACCTATGGACCTGTCAAATACCAAACCATGTACTCTCTGCTGATATCATCTGCACTCTGATCACTGCCAAATATTCTCTGTAGTCAATACTGTCACATCATCTTTCTGCTCATGTTATCACGGTCATGCTGATCAAGCTGCTCATCAATCACTGCTGGTTACTATCAAGTCATCAACATCAAGGGCTGAACATGTCATCATCAATATCTACTCATCTCATCATCATCATATAGTTCATCATCAAGGATATTGCTTTATCAACAAGGTCTATGAAAAATCAGTCTTTTGAACATCATCATGGGATATGTATCATCATCATAAAGTGTGGGAGTGTATGTACATCATAGAGTGCATCATCATCACATGCATCATCACATCATCATCATCATGTATCATATCAAGAAATTCATCATCATGTAATGGATCACAATCTCATACTTCAACTTGTGCATTCACTTGCACATTAATACCACCATACATACCACTTGTACACCTAAACCCTTGTACACTTACTCATACATATATATACACATCTCTATGCACATCATTGTACACTATACAACTTTACTTACTGTTGTACATATATACACATACTATTTTATAGTATAATTTACATACCCATGTAAATTCCACTATATACACATTTACTGTACATATATGTACTTCATATCACATTCGTCAACACATCTCTGTATGTATAGATACAGCTTGTTCATACTCACTACATAATATATGAATCGATACATTAGCAACAAACATACCTTGTAGAAAATACTAAAAGTGTTGACTATGTACTGCAACAGAAGGGCTCGCATCCCAAACCTTGGACTATTTTTGCCTGAACAAATTCGGGACTGTCATAAAGAAGGCATCAGGAAGACTTGATCAGCAGTGAACACCAAGCATCATCAAGTGCAAATATTGAACTGCATGTTGTTTTAACCCAAGAATGTGGAGAATTCACGAGAAGTTTTAACCAAAAAAGATTGAACTCTGTTGCTTTGTATCCACGAAAACTAGCAAAGAAAAATCTCAGACTTTTAACCCAGCGAAAGCAAACTGTTCATTATTCTAACTCCAATAGAAATCTTGTGTGAAAAAGGGTCTGTAATATCTAGAAAAACTCGGGACTATTCAGGAGGAGGGCAACTAAAACTCAGACCAAAGAAAAACCCTGTGAAAATTTTGGGTCTGCTGCTGCCTGAGGAAACTCGGGACTATTATTTTATTGCTGCTAAAAACTCACAAAAAATAGAGTCTTGCTACTCCAGAACTCGGCCAAAAAAACTCGGCCAAAATAGAGGACCCTTTTTTTTTTAATCCCTGAGCAAACTCTGTGGAAGAATTCGGTGGTGGAAGAAGGTGTTGCCTTACTGCTGCCCATGAAAAAACTCATTCAACATTATCCCGGCCAAAACTACCTCGGTCAAAACTTATAAAACAGTGCATACGATGATAGTTTTATTAAATGACAAAATGTTGTATGTTTATAAGCATTGAGGTAATTAATTTATTAAGAGAAAATCTAATAGTTTGGAGCTTACTTTTAGGGAGACACTATTCTTTCCTTATTATAACAATTTTAATATTTAATCATTTAAATGTTTTAATTTTTGAGGGTTTTATTTTTTTCTTATTAAATATTTAGAATAATTTTAATTACTTGCCTTAAGGATTTAAGGAAATGGTAGAAGGTTTCAAAGGAGGGTCAACGTTGGATATATTATATAATAAAAAAAAAATTAAAGGAAATTAAACACTTTCGATTAAGTATTTTTCTTAATTAAAAATATTTTATTTATTGAAACATTTTAATCTTTAAGTATTAAATATCATGATTTAATTTAGGTTACTTAAAGGTTTGGATCATTTAATTTTATTTTAAATTAATTAGTACTTTAATTATATTTTAGCTCTTTAATGTGGGTGCTCATAAAGCTATTTCGTCATCCTTGGAGGAATAAGGTGACTTGTTACAAATTTTATTTGGAATTTATATGTTAGGGTATTACTGGTGGTTTAAGGACAAGTTGGATTATTGGGGTTACTACAAGTGAAGACATATAACCATTAAGGTGTGGGGTGCCTAGGCTTCTCCTAGGGTACCATGAGACAACTGGGGAACAATAAGACAACTTAGGGGTACTTAAAAATTCTACAGGGTGTACAGGGCTTTTGTCATTGTCCCAAGGGCTCCAAGGGCTTCAGACATGGGCTTGGACAAGGTCAAAAGGTCTCCTTTGACACTGACACTTACTCAACCCTCAGAGGCTCCTCAAGGAGCACCAAAACACATTAACACACACCTGTTGGCATCAATGAAAATTTAGTCAACATACAATCCTATAACAAAATCTATAAAACTGATATGTAACAATTTGGCATATGTTACTGCATGAATGTATGTATATGGCACTATACTAGAATACAGTTCCGTTATGATAATTTACTTTCTTCTAAAATTTGTTATTCCATACTTGACTTCTTGTAATTTACAATGGTGTTCTTGTGTTGTTTTACCATAAAATGGATTTGTCATGTTTCATTATTTAATCCCTCTTCTTGTAACCCTATTTCGATGTGAGGGTTTCATGGCTAAAGGTATTATCTTCTTGTAATCTAACACAATGTTAAAAATCCTTGTATTAAAATGCAGGTGTTTTCTTTTCAAAAGAGGAATAGCCCCATAGCAACCCAGACAACTAAGGAGCTAAGGGTGACAAGCATCAAAGTGATAACCAAGACTAAATAACAAAGAGTTTAAGAATAGTGACCTTCACTATAAAAGTGATAAGTCATTCTTATGCTAAGCTCAACCTAGATTAACTTTATTCATAACAAGAAGTTGAAATTTGATTGAAAACATGTTCAAAACTATAGAGAAAGTATGGCCGTGAAATATTAATTGATATGGAGGTAGGTGAATGTTTAAATGTCCAGTGTGCACCCATGTGAAATCTCGTGGTGCTTTCCAGCTGGACAAAAGGAGTTTAACCTTAAGCAAGCTCTAGGATTTTGGTCATTCTGCATTGTTTGGACTGTGAGGAGAATTGAGGGCTCTCAACCCTCTCGGCCTTGCTTGGCCCTTTCTATGTTGGAATGATAAGTCCTTCAAATAACAACACTGAGAATGTTTCACATGCCACCTTTGTTTCTCTTAGCTATGACAAAGGTTGCGGTATTGAACTTCCACCATTTCACAAAGTTGTTCGCAATGAAGGTAGATTGTTTTGCAATTATTTTTATCTGTTTTAGTTTTAAGCAAACATTAATTTATAAATGTCAAGTTTTAACGTCTATTTGTTTGACTAGTAGGAAGTTTTCAGCAGTTTCTACATGGCTTGGAAGAGCTTGGGTCGATGGTGGTCGGTCGTAGTAGGTTCTAGTAAGACCTAATTCTTGAACCCTGTGGTCCTTGATGGTGTGAACAACAAGCTGGAACATGTTTTTCTTTTGGTTGGATTCATTTTTGGAGATGCAAGGCTTTGCACAACTCCTCCTTCTACTAATGGTATAAAGTCTTATTTTGGTAGAGTTGTGTGTTGTATAAAATCCCTTTGAGTTTTCAGATAGGGTTTATACAAATTGGGTTAAAGTCTACAAGGTTTTTAAAAGAAGAACTGGAGGAATATTGACTGTTAATTATCTATGTATAACATGTAATACTATATGAAACTATATATTCTATAGTAATAAGGATAATCTATAAATTTGAATATGAAAACTACTTATCCAATAAATTCCATTAACTGATAATTTATATTTTAAAAACAATAAATAGTTCTGGAAACTTTCATCATATATAAATCCTTCAAAATTAAATAGAAAGGGAATGCAAGATAAATAACCATCAACATTATAAAACCTGTTAACTTTCGAAGTGGGAAAACACCAAAAGAATAATGTTCCTCTCAATCGTCTCTTGAAAGAAGCCAAGATCACTTACTTTAGGAACCCCAAGACTATTCACTGAACCACCAAGATGAAGATACTCTATAGAATCCTATTCAGTACTCTTTGTAACTTAGCAATCCATCTTGCAATCAAAACTCTTAGCAATTCACTCTAGCTTCCCCCTCATTGAATTTCCTCTTGTGTGCCTAACTTTTCAATTTCCAGCAAATCCACAAGTTCTAATATCTAAAAAATGTAGTGATCCTCCTGATCATTCAATGGTATATATAAGATTTCCTAGGTCTTTGGGCTATTTTTACAATTAAATGAGCCACCTGCTCAGTTCCTCTTTTCTTAGGAACATGACCACAATTATACGGATGTTGTCTCTTGCAACAACTAGAAAGTGAATCTTGTTGTTGCCATTTTTCATGTTTTCCTTCTACACTAAATCATTCCTCCTAGTGGGTCAGTGAACACTCTTCAACAGTATTCTTTGGATATGTGTCTCCTCTTTTAATTATTTAATAATAAAATATTAAATCACAGTCATCGTTGACCATCCTTGGTCAACAACATAAAAATTTACAATAACTTTTAAAGTAATGTATTTTCACAAAAATAAAATTGTTTTTAGTTCTAGGTGGGTTACACGTATGTATAGACCTTCGTGGAAGGGTCACTTTTACTTCATTTGTTAATTTTCCTAAGAGGTTTAAACTATTGTGAAATCTTACTTTCTGAATATAAGGAAGGTCCCAATTCACCAAGGAATTTATTGAATTTGTTATTTTTCGTGTTTTTTAGAATAGTAATCCAATCCTTATTACCTTGGTTTATACCTTAGTCAATTTCATTTGCTTCTTAGCATTAAATTGTTATGGTTTAGACTTAGGGAATTAGATCTAGGAGGTGAACTAGTTATTTTCAGACTTTTCACACATGCACCAGCACTATATTTGGTCAAACTAACACATGTTCACCCTTATTCAATTCCTTATAGCACTATATCCTTGATTTGGGTGATCCATTTTTGACTAGAGGTGCTTATGTGTATTTTTCTCCATTTTTTCTCTCCGAGAAGAATTTATCGTCACATGGAGCCTCCAACACACCTATACTTGCTCACCCACACATGCCTTGGATTCATCATTTCCCTAGAAAACTTCATCCATGTCCACACCATGATTTGTGTCTGTTTGGGCTGAGTTGGGGTTTGTTTGGTCCACCTGTGGGGAGATTGAGGTCGATTTTGGCCATTTCACATGTACACTCACATTTGGCTTCCTAAGACTCATAAATTGTTCCAAATTTAATATAAACATGTTCTAAACATATTCAGATGAAATACATTTCATAAATATATACTTTGTGTTCACACATGTTAGCAAATTTGTTTCTCCTTTCATGTTTTTTTGTTGGCTTTGTAAACTCACTCGATTTGTGAGAGTCTCTTGCACTCCTAGACCTAATTATCACATGGTATAAGATTTTGTTGGAGTTTCAGATCAATCTTCAGTGTTTGAGCTGCATATTCAGATATTTTCTAGATAAAATTTGAATGTTTTTGCAGGTACTTTAAGCAAAATCCCACCACTAGCACAAGAAGAGATGGATAAAAACCACATATTGCTCACTCCATTCAATTACTTCAAATGGAAGGCATATATGGTCATCCAAATTAGATATAAGGGTCTCTACAAGGTCACCTTGGGCACAGAAGTGGAGCCAAACTCTGTAGTAGAGAAGTCGAAATAATTCAATAGACTTGATGAAGATTTTGGACTGCTATGTCTAAGAATTTCAAGAGATATCCTATTTCATGTTGAAAATTTGACAACCTCAAATGAATTTTGGGTTAAGCTCGAAACTACCTTTGGGAAAACTGATGAATTGATGCAACATCACCTTGAAAACGAGCTCATTAGCGCGCTCCCGGTGCATTTTGACACCATCTAAGAGTTATTCATGATTTTAACTATCTAGTACTTCAAATCAAGTAGTTTGGATGCGAGAATAAGAAGGACTAGCTAACATTGTCAATCCTTTCAAAGTTAGGCCCATAATTCTTAATGTTTTTTAGCACCTTCCATTCTAGCAAAGTGACCATTCGAAATTGGCAAATGAAAACATTAGCAAGATTCATGGAGTCCCTCACCCAGGAGGAGGACAATCTAGTTCAAATGGGCACCATCAAAGCGAGCAGAGATCAAACTTTGGCTATGGGTTTTTTGAATGCCTCCAAAGGAAACAAGAAGGCAAGAGATTCAAAGAAAATAGAGAAAAGGAAGCCAGATAAACCCAAACCCACTAATGGGGGTTTGAATCCTCCTAAGGATAAGGACAAGAAGGGAAAGGAGAAATCCAAGTGCACCTTTTTCCATAAGGGATGGAATCTAGATATCTCCTGCATGAAGAAAACCATTGATAAGACGACATTGTTGTTGGAGAAAAACAACATCCCAATTCTAGATAGTGCAAGGAAGAGGGATGGTAGCTCAAGTTATGACAACAAGGAGAAATTCCATAATTTGGTAGCAGGTTCCTCAAATCCCTCCACCTTCATCATTGATTTAGGAGCATCCATACATATGGCTTCCACCAAAGAGATATTCTCCTCTATGCATTTGAATAGTTCCCTAGTTGTTCGAATGGGAGATGACTCTAAGATCCAGAACAAAGGAGTTGGAAGGATCGACCTTGACCATGGATATTTCAATGATGTCCTCTATGTACCAGACTTGGCAACAAATTTTCCTGTTAGTATATGAGATGACACATACAAGAGAATCCAAGAGAGTAACATTTACTCCATATTTTCTTGAGAGAGCAGAAGTCTCCTACAACAAAGTTGTGGCATTGGGATATACACATCACCAAGCTAGAATGCATAAATTTTCAAATTTTCTTCAAAATTCTAGAGGACAAGCACTATTTTCTAATGCAATGAGACCTCCAAGCTATGGCATGATATTTTTGGACATATGAATTACAAATACCTTCAATCACTGAACAAGGATGGCATGGTGGAAGGGATTCCACCTATCAAGTCTTCAAATGGTGCTCGCATTGGATGTGTAGTGGGAAAGCATCCAAAGTGAAGCTATGAGAAGGGGGAGGTGAGGAGAGAAACATAGACACTTGGATTTGTACATTAATACCTGATTGGTCCTCTTCCCACTCCCTCCTATGGAGAATAAAAGTATGTTCTCACTATCATAGATGATTATTCGAGGTTTTTTTGGGTTTACTTCCTTAAGTTAAAATCAGAAGTCTTTGAGACCTTTAATATTTGGAAGGAATTAGCTGATAACCAAAGTGGTAACAAGTTTAAAATCCTAAAAACTAGAAATTGGAAAAAATATGTCAATAATAATTAGTAGCACCTATGTGAGGAATGTGGCATTCATATGCAACTTTTGGTCCCCTCCACACCACAACAAAATGGTGTGGAAAAGAGGAAAAATAGGGCTCTCAAAGAAATGCTACATGCAAGATTGAGGCCAAGGATCTGAGTCCAAACATATGGGATGAAGCCATCAACTGTGCTGAACATATTCAAAATAGGGTATTCCACAAATCAGTCAAAATAAAAACCCCCTACAAGGCTTGGTTTGGCCACAAACCAAACATCTCAAATTTCAGGATTTTTAGTTCAAAGGCATGGGCTCGAATTCCATCAGAAAAGAGGAATTCATTGCAGACATAGAGTAAAAAATGTATCATGGTTGGTTATGGTGAATACACAAAATTTTATAAGCTCTTTGATCCATCCACACTCAATAATTTCATTGATAGGAGTGTGCAATTCAAAGAGGAACCAATACCATATTTTGAGCTTGCACCGGGGGAATACTCTTCTCCTCAACACCATGATGATGTAAGTGATTATTATAGATTTTAATTTTGTGATATTTCTGATAATGACATGTATGAATATGAAATTTATTTACATGACTCACCCTCAAGCCCCAAGTGGACAGAGAAAACAATAGAAGCTGCTGGGGATTTAGCAGGAAATCTTCTAGATCCTAGGAAGACAAGGTCCCAATTTCACAATGCTTATTTTGCAAGTGATATTTCCCTTGCTGATAAGTTATATATGATAGTTGTATCTGATATGAAAACATATCAGTAATATTTCCATGATCCTAGATGGCAATCAACCATGCAAGAGGAATTCAATTCCCTACAAGAGAATGAAACTTGGGAATTGGTTTCCTTTCCTCCCAAAAGGAAGCTTGTGCAATGTAAGTGGGTCTATAGGACCAATATTTCAGCATATGGTTTTGATGTTAAATACAAGGAAATATTAGTTTCCATGGGATTCTCTCAACTCCAAGGAGTGGACTATGCCGAGACCTTTGCACCGGTTGGAAAGATGGACTCAATCAAGCTAGTCTTAGCCATTGTTGCTTGTGGTTCAGAGGTTCACCATATGGATGTCAAGAGTGAATTATTACATGGTGAGCTATAGGAAGAGATATACATGCAGAAGCCTGAATTTTTCCAAGATGATCCTTCACTTGTTTGCAGGTTGAAGAAATCAGTCTATGGCCTCAAGCAATCCCCAGGGCCTTGGTATGCCAAAATGGACAATTTTTTTCTCTCAATTGGTTTTATTCGATGCAAGTCTGATCCTAATGTGTATTTTAAGAAAAATGATGATGTATTGCAGGTTATTGTACTATATGTAAATGACCTCTTAATTACTAGGATCTTCACCAAGGAAATTGGATCAATTAAAGTATCTCTACATAGTGAGTTTGCAATGACTGATCTAGGATTGCTAAAACAATTTCTAGGATTGGAAATTGATCAATTTGAAAGCGGCATAATTATCAGCCAATATAATTATTCTTCAGACCTGCTAAAAAAATTCAATATGGTTGAATTTAAGGCAGCCAAGTGCCCATTTCTTTCTGGCATAAAACTAGGTGAATTTGACGACTCTCCTTTAGTAGATTGCTCATTGTACAGGAAGCTAGTTGGTAGTTTGATGTATCTTACACATAGAATACCTTATTTAGAATATGTTATTAGTGCTATAGAGATATATATGCAACATCCACATGAGATAGATTGGAATGCATCAAAGAAGATCCTACAGTATGCTCAAGGCACCAGGAGTTTCAAGGTACACTATGCAACTAGTTCTCCACTAGAGCTAGTAGGATTTTCTGATTTGGATTGGGATGGAGATCCCAATGACAGAAAGTCCACTTCAGGTTTTGTTTTTATGCTTGATTATGGTCCAATTTTTGTTTGTCAAGTAATAAACATCACACTATTTATTTTTCTTCAGATGAGGCCGAATACAGGGGAGTAGTGAATGCAACAACACAATATGTGTGGCTACAAGGCATTCTTCGAGAGCTTGACATTTCACTTGATTCACCCACTATCATTTGGTCTAAAAATAAAAGTGTAATATATATATATATATATATATATATAGATCTAGTACATAGGAAAAGGAACAAGCACATAGATATCCATATGCACTACATTCGAGGCTTAGTGCATGATCGAGTGATTTCCTTGTAGTATTGCCCATCCACCGAGCAAACTGCAAAGATATTCACCAAGATTTTTACTGAGAAGACCTTCACTTACTTGGGATACTTGATTGGAGTGAGTGATGGATGGTGATGGATTCCATTCACCTTCATTATTCATTCCCATGTCCATTTTTTAGGAGAGGTTTTGTTCCCATTTGGTTTTCCTCTTTTCCTTTCCTTTCATGGACAAATAAATTTCTGTTTCTAATGAGGTGACTTGATCCTTTGCTTCCAATGCCTCCAATAATATTTTGATGATTTTTACTAATTCATGGTTAATGGGGGTTGTTAAAACATTAATACAATTCTTAGTAACTTGGTTTATAAATTATTGAATTTCATTTGCTTCTTATCATTAAATTGCTATGGTTTAGACTTGGGGAATTTGGTATAGGAGGTGAACTCATTATTTCCAGACCATTCACACATGCACCAACACTATAGTTGGTGAATACAACACATGCGCACCCTCATTTAATTCCATAGAGCTCTACATCCTTTATTTGGGTGATATGGGTTTGACTTGGGGAGCTTATGTGTATTTTTGTCCATTTTGGCTCTCCTAGGAGCATTTATTGTCACCTATAGCCTCCCACACACCTCTACTTTCTCACCTATGCATTCCTTGGAGTCATCATTGCCCCAACACACTTCATCCAAGTCCATGCCATGATTCGTGACTGTTTTGGATGATTTGGAGCTTGTTTGGTCCACCTAGGGGGGATTGAGGTCAATTTTGGCCATTTCACATGTACAATTAGATTTGGATTCCTAAGCATCATGAATGGTTGTATATGTAATATAAAACTATTATAAACATATTCAGATGATAGACAGTTCATAAATATACACTTTGTGTTCACACATGTTAGCAAATTTGTTCCTCCTTCCATGTTTTTTTGTTGGTTTTGCAAACTAACTTGATTTGTGAGAGTCTCTTGCGCTCCTATATCCCACTATAGATAAAATTCTCATTGTTTTGTGTGTTAACTATGTTATTGTTGCTACAGTTTTCTCAAATTACTATTATTGTTGCTACTACTTTGTTGATTATATGTTTCCACTTGTTTAATATGTATTTCAATTTTAAGTAAATCATATTTGAAAGTCACAAATTTGAAAGAGATGAAAATTACATTTTACTTAATATCATATCTACACTTATCTATTGTACTTTTCTATTTTCAGTATTATTCTTGTACTTTTGTTTTTCATATCTACTTAAAACCCATTTTTAACATATCGCCTTATAATAAAAAACAAAACCAATATCTAATTGTCACAAAAATGTAAATTTTGATTTCTTTAAAACCATTCTAGATGTTCTCAATCATTTTTCAAAGCATTGTTTGTTTGGTCTTATGGAAATTTCCCAAAAGTAGAAAGTTCATCATAGATTCATTGTTACACATTTAAGTTTATGTCCAAGGGATGTAATGAAAAGATGCTCTTGGAGACTTGTTACAAGTTGGAAGTCATACTCTATTAACTTTCACACGTGAACCATGGTAAGGAAATTATTTAAATTTTATACTCTTATTATCATGTTCATGTTTTTGTTGTGGCATCATTTAATAGAGTTTGCATTTTGCAGATGCAAAAACAATTGGAATTTCCATAAATTGCGTCACACTCAAAAATCAAACATGCAAGCTTTGATTTATTTCAATTCATGCACATGAATCTTTACACTATCACTCATTAATCCTTACTCTTTCATGTTCTGTACGAATATTACATATAAAACTTACCATGTTATGATTTATTTCATGTTCTCTACATACTTTCACAAATGAACAAATAGATTCACTTCTTTTTTCACTTGGATAAGAAACTATTGACTATTTGTTTATTGCAGCAGCAAAGATGACTATATCTTAGACCTATAGCTTGTCCCCTTCATAGTATTATTCATGTTCCCAACTAGGCCATCTTCCATTGGTGGTGGACTTTACATTTTGAACTAACGTTTATCCTCAACATTGTTCCATGACAAAGAAAGCATGCAGGTGTTGTTGAAATTCCTTTACCTGCACAAATACTAACACTAGGTCAATTCTTTTTCTTGCTTCATATATTCTATACATGTTTCTTATTAGTTAGATAAATAATATTTTATGTAGGATACATATAAATAAAATAGTAGAGAAGGTAGTCCTACATGTTCTAGATATATTGAATATGAATTGATAATTAAAACAATACGACTATCTCATTTTTTTTTGTTTTTTATTCATTTACTGTTGAAGACATTTACCTTCATACTCACTCCTTCGGTCAAATTGGCCTAGTTAAACCACTATCCTAAGTTTAATTGACATCAGTGGAGCATTAATTACCATCATCCCAGTCACTCCCACGCCTACCTACAGTCAAGGAGGCTAACTTAGCCTTTCCTACAGTCAAGGAGGCTAACTGGAGCACTCCAGGGGTGATCTGTGTGACATTCATGCACCTAATTGCTAACTGGGGGTTACTTTCAGTTCAACCAATCAGTTATAGTCAGTTAAAGCGCCTCCATGCATTAAATATATTATTAAATGATTATTTAATGATTATTTAATATTATTTTAATGAACTGGAGTGAACAAGGCGCCTTCACAAACTTCTGATGGTCAGTTCAGCTTCAGTTAACCTCATCAGGGTTTATTGGAGTCATGCAGTACTAGCAGTTGATGATTGGATTGCTATGACATGTGTTTGATCTCCTTTAGTTGAGATTAAGTCATTTATTGCACTCCAACTTTAGTTAGGGTTTGGTGAGTCAATTAGGGTTTTGGTCAAGTGGTTAACTGAGTGAGATTGCATGGCAAAGAGTCAGTTAAGCTAGACTCACTCATTGAATTCGAATTGTCCCTTAGGTATTCGTATTATTCATTGATTTAAGCCATTGCTTATGCATGGTATTGTAATCCTTTATTGTTTATATAAGATACAAAGAGGAAACCTATTTGGTATTCCAATTATTGCTAATTCATGTGTATTTGTCAATTATTCTTTGATGATTTTGATTCCTAGTTCCTAGATCATGTGCAAGAATTAATATGGTATCAGAGCATGCGGCGGGACAAATATCAATCTCTCAAGAACAAGATTTTTGACAGATTTCTCCATGAAATTTGAGCAATAGCTCAAGAATCCAGCACTGCACCAGAAGCCAAGGCTTACCACTTAATACCCCAAGTAAAGAACTTGTTGATCAAGCTTGCTTGATTGACTATGCTGGGTGTGATGAAAGTCTAAATGTGCAGTCTGTTCGACCTTACGATGCCCCTTTTGTTTTGATTTACAGGTTTTATCAGGTACAACTTCGAATGGACTCATCAATCCCTCGTCTCACCCCATTCACAAGCTATTCGGAATGGAAGTTGAAGATGATTGCATATCTCAAGAGACGAGGTCTCTATGAGGTGTCTATTGGAATTGGAAGAGAGACTTATGAGAATGAGAATTACTAGATAAATGACAGTCACAAAGCTTTTGGATCAATAGCTTTGGCCCTTGATTGTAGCTTGTACTTTGTTATTGATTTTCCTGGATACCCAAAGGAACTCTAGACACAATTGGACAGAACCTTTGGCAAGAAAAATGAGGATCATAATAGTACTTTGGAGATCACAGCCAGCACCACAAGAGTTCTTTACTCAAAAGTCTCAGCCTCTACTCTCTCTGATGAAGTTGTTCAAGATGAAGATGAAGCAGAATCTTCTACACATTCGATTCGAATTGAAGCAAGTCTCCATGAAGTGACTCCTTCTCCTGATGCTCCGGAAGTTCATGAGATCTATGATATCTCATCTTCTCATATTGCTGAAACAAAAGAAGACATTCGAATCTCTGATATTGAAGAAAAACACTGCTGCACTTCCATGCAAACATTCACCGGTGATTTTCCTTTGAATTCTGTGCAAAATTTACCAGTAATTGCTTCCGAAAGTGAAGATAAATTTGATTTTTCTTCCGCTAATGTTGCTGCTGGTGTGCAAATATGTAAAAACTTGGATATTTTGGAAGAAATATCAGATTATAAGAGTGACACATTCGCTCCCCATGATCTATATCTTTTAGCAAATTCCTACAGGATTGCATGCACCAAAATTCAGAATTTTGAAGAAGAAGAAAACTGTGCATCCACCGTCTCGGTTGACCATAAATTTGGATCTGATATGAACCTAATTGGATATGATATGATATTATTTGGATATGATATGATATTTCTTGGTTCAAAATTTCAGGTTCATAAACCTTCAGTACTGCTTGTAGCTGTTCTCATCAACGGTGTGAAGAAACAAGTACCGCAAGTCTCCTTCAAAACTGCTGCTGGGGATTTGATTTCATTTCACAGTTTTGGATCTGTTGTGAACTTATTTAGATCTAATTTACATTCTGATCTGATATTATTTTTTTCATATTTTAAAATTCAAGAGCTTTCAGTCATGCTTGTAGCTGCTCTCACCAATTCCGGTGTGAAAAATCAAGTACCGCAATTCTTCTTTAAATTTGCTTATGGGGATTTGCTGTTAGTTTCCTCCTGTGAGGTTGATGATATTTTATTTTGTGAATCATTATATATTTATGAAGCTATATCATATTATGGAGCTCAAGCATTCGCTCTCCAGAGTCCCAGGGATTCTCTACCTTTGGTCACAAGCTCATCTCCTCACAGAACTAGTAAAGAGGAAGACATTCTGCATCCGCATGGACACTTGCTCCTAAGATTTGGGGCTGATTTTACCAGTAATGGTTTTCTGTTCAAGGCTGCAACATATCAGTTTCTTGAGTGTTCCACACATGGTTCAAATCCTCAAGAACCTTTGCTCTCTCTTCAGATGATTTTAGTTGCTCTACATGGGTCCAGTTTTCACCGTGCAGTTGTTTATATTTCTAATCCAGTTGAGTGCATTGTTATTCTTCCAAAGTGGAAGATTCCTCCAGAAATATTCACCAAGATATTTTTAGAAAAGAAGTTCACTTACCTCCGTTCACTGTTGGGGGTGAGTTCAACAGGGTGATCCAGACTACTTTCAGTGTTCAGCTTGAGGGGGGGTTTTTTCCCACTGGGTTTTCCCTCTTTTCCTCACTTAGTTTGTTTTGAGCATTGTTTCAGTTGCTTTATTGTACAAGGTGACCTATGGCCTTTGTTTCCAGGGCCTTAGAATTTTATGCATCTATGTTTTCTAACTCTTCCTGAGTATAGCTTAAGGGGGGGTGTTGGAGGCATTTACCTTCATACTCACTCCTTCGATCAAATTGGCCTAGTTAAACCACTATCCTAAGTTTAATTGACATCAGTGGAGCATTAATTACCATCATCCCAGTCACTCCCACGCCTACCTATAGTCAAGGAGGCTAACTTACCCTTTCCTACAGTCAAGGAGGCTAACTGGAGCACTCCAGGGGTGATCTGTGTGACATTCATGCACCTAATTGCTAACTGGGGGTTACTTTCAGTTCAACCAATCAGTTACAGTCAGTTAAAGCACCTCCATACATTAAATATATTATTAAATGATTATTTAATATTATTTTAATGAACTGGAATGAACAAGGTGCCTTCACCAACTTCTGATGGTCAGTTCAGCTTCAGTTAACCTCATCAGGGTTTATTGGAGTCATGCAGTACTAGCAGTTGATGATTGGATTGCTATAACATGTGTTTGATCTCCTTCAGTTGAGATTAAGTCATTTATCGCACTCCAACTTTAGTTAGGGTTTGGTGAGTCAATTAGGGTTTTGGTCAAGTGGTTAACTGAGTGAGATTGCATGGAAAAGAGTCAGTTAAGCTAGACTCACTCATTGAATTTGAATTGTCCCTTAGGTATTTGAATTCTTCATTGAGTTAAGCCATTGCTTATGCATGGCATTGTAATCCTTTATTGTTTATATAATATACATAGAGGAAACCTATTTGGTATTCCAATTATTGCTAATTCATGTGTATTTGTCAATTATTCTTTGATGATTTTGATTCCTAGTTCCTAGATCATGTGCAGGAATTAATATTTACTTATGGAAAAAATATATGTTTATCTACTTCAATATTAGTTCATGTCAAACTAAATTAGATGAATGTAATTATTACAATGTTTCCCTTTGTTCACTACAATTCCAATGTTATGTTTGATATGAACATATATGGAATGAATTTATGAAGAATGATGGATTTGCAGTCAAAGCATTGTGGCCTAATGTGGACCTTCCTAAGCTAACTTTTCACCGAGTGAATATTTGTAGTGGCATATATTTGCTAATGAAAATGGAAATTCATTCAAAATTTCAGAACACAATTACAGTGGGAAAATGCTTAGAAAGTCCTTGAAGGTACGGTTCTATGATATTTGAGCACTTTGGGATGAGTGAGCACTGTCTCCAATTTTATGGGGTATATAATATGAACTACAACTATTACTTTTCTAGGATATATATTATTAACTATGAATATTAACACGATCATAACAAAAGCATTATAAACTACATTTTTACTATATAGTTATCAAATACGAGTAGTGCCATATTTCTTGCGCTATCTATGCCATAACACTTTTAATACCTTGTACTAACCCCCTGCCTTTAATATGGAGTTATTGTATATGAGTTATAGTTATGGCTATTCAATTTATGATATTTATCCCTATATGTAGTATACCATATATGGGCCTAGCATGTGTCCATCCCAATGTAACGTACTGATACTACGTATACACCATGGTGTGATGTCTACAACTTAAGCCATGTTATGTGGATCGATATTATGTATGCACCATGTTGCATTCAATGAACTGTCACTTCGAACTATATTTTGTTTATGAGATAGAGTTTAGTTGAGAGTAATATTCCAAATATGATTTCATATCATTTGATCGCATCTATGTGTATCCGTATAGATGTGCATTAGGGTGATCACCACTTTACAGGAAAATGCTTTTCCTATGTATACAATCTAATATTTGGTTTAATTATACTATGGGGTATATTTGGTTTACTTGTTTGGACAATTGCTACCAAATAAGTACTTGAAAATATGCTCATGTTAAATATTTTGTTTACAAGACAAAAAAATACCCCAAGCGTTGAATAATTAATTCGAGTTGAATGGGCTCTCTAAATAGGTTGTTTTATGGGCCAGAGTATTAAAGTTCAACATGTGCCTTTAATTCATATGTGCATCTTTGAACCACATAATTTATAGATTAGCTTAACAGAATGTGACACATCTTTTACCATTACACTATGAGTGTTTACCTATAGTCCCATTTTATCATAGTAACGTTAGGGTTTGATACTTCTATCATAGTATTATTTGTTGCATCTTTCCTTCAATGATTTGAACTTGTTATCATTACTTAAATATGGAATTCAATTTTCTTGAGGTATTTTATTATTGATGTTGTAATAGTCAGTAATTAGCTCTTCAAAAATTAACCTCTGGCCACAAGATGTCAAGAACAACCTTTAGGCCTAAACCACACATGTTTATAGAAACTTCAACCATTGTCCCCATATGAAAATATGATACATGATTATTAACCACAACCTTCATGGATGTATCATCCATGAAGTAGGTTATGGTCCAAGATTTTAAATCTAGGTATGTTAGTTTTCATCTCCAAGGATTTTATTATTGCCTTCCATGTTTTAGAGAATTTGTGCAATATTTAATGACATTCGATACAAATGTCTTTCTGGAAATTAATATATACCTCAAATTTTTACCATGACTCTCTGTATGATATGAAATTTTTCCATATTTGTCACATGAATATGTAGCTTATATCGATTTACATTTACTATCCCCAGCTAGTAGTCGTATTCCTTTAAACCGTAGTAAACTCGGCATAAAATCTAAAAATATGTTTGGAAACATTTTTAAGAATATTATATGGAGTTTTAAATCAAATGACTCTAAACATCGTGATGAAATTTTACTTTCATTTCATGCTTGTTTACTAGTTAAACTAAACATTTTTTTCTTCCAAATGTGGAAATTAAGCCCAAGCTAGGATCAATTTAACTCGCAAAATTACTTGAAAAAAATGCATAGATCCACTCAAATTGGAGACTGAAATTGGTGCATAACAAAAACTTGTATTGCATAAGTTTACATCATCCAAAATTATAAAGTAATAGGTTTTCCAAATTTATAATTACATCAAATATTCGAATTCCTAAGGAGGCAAGTTGAATCCTCACAAAAGCAGGCTTATTAAAAGTAAAAAATCCCCCTTGGGTGGATAAAACACTTTGAAAACTAGTCAAGGAGGTCATGAATTGGATGAATGAAGTGTATCAGATGATAAGTGATGGAAATTGAATATACTCATGCTTTCAGGAGAGACAAATATGGAGGATGAGTTGTGCAAATAACAAGGAAGTTTCCATGTGACTAACTTTCACCTTTTTCCTTAAAAGCAGTCAAACTCAGGATAAGGAAAGAATGCACACTTACTAAAATCGGAATTCTTTTGATTTGTCAAAATCTTATCTAGAATATTATGAAGGCACTCTTGGAGGAATTTGAGGCAAGTTTTGACCAAGTGGTGCAAGTGGATGCCAACTAGCTAGTCTGGAACCTAGGAAACTAATCAAGAAGATTAATTATTTTATCCTAAGTAATGGGTTTTGGTTATTCTAACACCTCCTCTTAATCTTGAATGATGTGAAATATCAAAAATATATTATAGATATAGGGCCTAGAAACAAGGCTTAGTCACCCTCTGCATACTGCTTTTCCATACAAAACAAGGAAAGAGGCAAAACCACAAGGGAAAAATCCTCCCTTAAACATGGACATGAAGAAAATTTTGGGAAATATTGTCTTCAATCAGTCTTCACCAGATCAGATAACACCAACAGTGATTCGATATTTCTGAATTTCTTCTCAAATAATTCCTTGGTGAAAATGTCTGCAACTTGCTTAGATGATGTGCAATAGTGCAAAGCAATTATCTCATCATGCACAAGCCTTATGATGTAGTGCATGTAGATATCTATGTGTTTAGTTAACTAAATATATACAATATATGTTGATATTTTAATAGTAGTTTGGTTTTCACAATAAATTACTATGGAAGTGCCAGATTCAATCTGAAACTCTCCAAGTATACACTGCAACCACAAACATTGAGTAGCTACATTCACAGCTCCTTTGTATTCTTCCTCCGTAGAAAAAAGTGCAATGGCACTTTGATTTTTACTTGAAAATTTTATTGGTCCATATTCAAGCATAGACACATATCCATAATTTTATTTTCTATCAGTGTTACCACCTTCCCAATCAAAGTCAGTAAAACCAACTAACTCTAGGTCATATTTTGCAACATAGTGAATCCCATGTGTCTTTGTTCCTTGCACAAAGTGTACGATGATTTTTTCTTCCCTCCAATGCATTTAATGTGGTTTATCCATGTCTCTATATGACACACTCACTACATAATAAATATCGGGTTGAGTATGAGTCAAATAGAGAAGAAAACTAACCAGTTTCCTATACAGTGTGTTGTTTATGAAATGAGTTGAAGTCACTTGTTCAAGCTCAACTTTTGAGAGGAAATGAATCTTGCTTGGCTTGAAATCCTTCATGTTGAACTTGTTTAGAATGTATGAAGCATACTTCAACTGATGTAATTTTATTCCAATATCTTACTGAGTAATCTCAATCCCCATAAATTGGCTCAAGAGTCCCAAATCAGTCATGGATAAGGCATGACTCAATGCATCCTTCAAGGAAGCAATTTATTTGATGGAACTTCCTGTGATAAAAAGTTCATCCACATAAAAACCAATAATAATGATTGAACCATGAATAATCTTGAAATAAACATTTAGATCATACTTGCATCTACTAATGTTTTGTGATAGCAGAAAGCCATCAACCTTTGCATACTAAGCTCTAGGAGCTTGTTTTATCCCATATAATGATTTCTTCAACCTGAACACAAGAGATGGATTAGTAACAAAAAATTATGGCTGTTGGATATAAATCTCTTCTTTGATATCTCCATGTATAAAGGAACTTTTCACATCCATGTGATGTACCTCTGTTGTATAGGAAAGTGTTCCTGTGGCTGGGGTTTAAGAGGCCACCAACATACTAGTGTTTAAAGACTAATGTATGAAGTTCTACAAGTAAACATAAACAAGAATCAGAGGTAAGAAAGGCTTGTACCTGATTCATTGAAGGCTAATCCAATATTTCATGTTTCTCTCCTCCTTCTCCTCAATCCAAGAGACCTGCAAAACAAGTTTCAACCTTCCTCAAACCAATTTGACTATATGTAAAGAAATGATAATCAAAATAACATGAAACCCTAATCTGATTAACATTGACATATGATCAAAAATAGAGGTATAACATACATTAGACAATGATTTGGAAAAGGAAGATCAAATATTTATTATCAAGTGGAAGAAGTACAAATTTTACCTTCTCCTCAAGATAGGAACCTCACGAAACCTTGATCTGGATCGCTTGCTTCTCTTATCCAATGATCTCAGCCTCCAAGCTATGCAAAATGAGAAGATGGAATATAGGGAAAAGGCAGGGAGGATGAGAGTCCCAGTTCCACTAGTATAATAATGAAAAGGTTAAGTCCCCTTTCATGGACCCCTCTCCCTCTCTTATATAATTTTCTGAAGAGTTTGGGTCAAATAGGGATCATTTACAACTGCAAGATCAGTTCCAAAACCACCCCTAATTCAAGAATTTCCATAATTTTATATTTGTTTTGCCAATTTAGGGGAAACTCATAGGTTTTATGAAGTAGAGTCATAAGTTCCAAGGAAAACTCACAGGTTTGCTTAAGCAAACTTGTGAGTGGGTCAGAAAATATATTTGTTAGGGTATATACATGAATTTTCATGGGTTGGTGTCTTCTGGAAATTTTTTCCTTACTCGGATACATTTTTGATGGTTTATAGAAGACGTTAAATGGAGTTACAAAACTCTAGATATGGATCCTCCAATAAAGGTGTTTTTTTAGTGACTAACAATGACTTTTCATGAAGTGTCCTCATGGAAGTCTCGACATGCGGCTAAAACATGTGAAAGTGATCATGGGAAGAGATGTGTCATAGATTCCCCCTAATGTATGAGGTTAGAGGGGAAGATGATAACCGAAATACATTATAAAAAGGAAACAGCTAATGTGAGAAGTCGAAAAGGTGGAGGATCCAAGGTCATAGGATCGAACAGAGGTACCTAAAAGAGAGATAAATGATAGACAAAATCTCTAGGACATACATATCCATATACAAATGATCTCCATAAAGATACAAGTGGGTCCAAAATTTCTATAAATAATGTAACTATCATGGCTGCACAATATGAAAAAAAGGACCCATATCAAATCTAAAGGAGTCATGGCCATAAATTAACAAGGTGTATCCATGCTCAATAATTGATCATAGCCACAAGAATACAAGGTGGATCCATGTCTCAACAGATGTCATATGAAGTGTGACAAGGTCTTGTGCAAATTGGGAAATAGGAAAAGAAGATGATGCTACTATTGACCCAAGGTCTTCAATACAGACATCCCAAAGGTACATTTCATAACCATGTGAATAAATAATATGAAGTAGAACATGGAGTAAATCATTTGATTACTGATCATTGATGAGAACCATTAAAAAACATGAGGGAAACCACCATTAATGAAAATGGTCCCCAAAGTACCTAGTACATTTTAAAAAGTGGGAACAAATGTTATTAAAGTCGAACACCTGAATAATCCATCAATTAGGACACATTAACGAATTCCCACTACCCAATAGTGAGGTAAATTTCCACAGATGACTGCAATCCCCAAGGTATTGTCATAAACTCTAAATCTCATTCCCAGAGCAAGATATGTTGAAGTCGATAGGAAGAGATCCGTTGGAAGGAAGGAATTAAATCATCCTCCATCATCCAACATGAGCTAAGTCAGAGATTGATTGGATATGGAACTGGTACAAATTTTTGCAACAAATAATGTTGAACACTTGATGTAATGAATTGATACTAGGGAGTGACCGATTCAAAATTTGAAGGAAACAACATAATGGTCGATAAATTTTTATCCTTGAACATTGAACATGAGATAATAGTGACTAAGGAATATTTGACATGAAGGGACCAATGATACAAATATACAATGTACGATACATTGACAGATTCCCCGCATAATTGGAAAAGGAGCCAACGGAAAGAGTAAACTCTCAATCGAGATAAGGTAAAAAACTAGAACCCAACTCTTAATAGGCTCAAGAATGGTTCTTTGTTGAAGGAGACAAGACTTGCTTCCATGATGTAAAATACATTTGAATTAACTTCCCTTTCCCTCTTTCTTGTAAAGTTTTGGTGAGTCAAGGAAAACTCAGGACCTTCTTCTTGTTGGCAAGCTCGAAGAAGAGACAAAATAATGCTTAATAAAGCACTGATCCGTGGATTTTATGATCCTGAATTAGTGAATGATCATTAGCATTTTCATAGTTTTGAGAGTCTAAAAACTCCAAAGAAGACTCTATGGGGGTGATTTTTCATAAATTTAATCTCCTGAGTCCGAAAAAGTATGAAACAATCCAAAGGAGAACTCTCTTAGTCCAAAGAACTAAGGTATGCATTTTCTGTAGTTATTCAGAAATGTCTAAAAAGGGGTAAAATATCATTGTATCGATGCTCCTTCAAAAACAAGAAGAAACACTTCATCTTTAACGAGTGTGAAGGGAAGCACAATTACTCAAAAAGTTCCATTTATTTATGAGAATGGTACAGACAACAGTAAACACAATTCTTTGTACTAGGGTTTAATAAGCATGACAATGGCATAAAGAACACTCAAAATTGTTTGAGTCCAAAGCACGAAAAAAGAGAAAATTAAAGTAAGATAAAAAAGGGTTCCTTTTCCGTAATTCTAGTTCTTGAGGCCTAGAAAAGAGATAAATCTATACCTGAAGATACTCTTTTAGATTTCAAAGAAAATAGAGTATTCATTTTTTGTAAATAATCCACATGGCCTGAAAAGGGGTGAACTTATACCTATGTGGATGTTCCTTCACATCCTTTAACAAGTTTGAAGGGACAAGCAAACTCGGCAAGTTAGTCACATTTAAGGAGTTAGATCAGGACTTGAAGATAACTCCATATCTTTCCTGTAAAGTTTTAATGAGTCCAAAAAATTCAACTCGCGACCTCCTTACTATTTTTAACAATATCGAAGGAAAGCAGGAAGAATGCTCTAAATACGAGGAGACGAGTGTCATGGGTATGTGAAACTAGTTCCAAGTGCAAGGAAAAAAAATAGAATAGTGCACGGAACATGAGAAAGATAAGGACAGTCGACGAGCATCTCCTCCAAGATAAAGGATGTCAAGTTGGAGTGGAAAAATGGTACAAAGCTGAGCAGTGATGAGAGCAGAGATGAGGGATTATATAACGAGATAAAAGCGTGGAAGCCGACATCAAGCTCATAAGCGCATGAAGGGTGTAAGAAAATGTGGTTACAACTTGAACAACAAGGAAAGGTCAGTAAACAGTTCTAAATTTCACTAAGAATATTGTCTCCATGAAATAACAGTATCAAGATCATATTCAAAAGAAAATGTCTGATACTGGTCACTTTGGTAGAAACACTTGCAACTTTTCCATACTCTAAAAAGGGGTAGTCAAGGAATAAACGACCGAAGAATACTCTATAGTTCCAAGGCCTGAGGATTTATAATCAATAATATCAAACCCAAGAGGAGAGTTAAAGTTGACAGTGGTGATAGATTCTGCAAAAACAAACTTGGTGTCATTGGAGTCAAAAAATATACAAGAAAAATTAAACTCATCAGGATCACTAACTTGTTGTGCAATGGGAGAGTCCAAAGAATAAACAATGCAAACATAGGAGGATCTATCGTTAGAAAGTTCAAACTCACTAAGAAATTCATGGTTGGATTTAACTATAACTGATTCAACATCCATCAGAAGGTCAAACTGTATCAAGGACTCTAGGAATAATTCATATGAAGGTAGGAGACTATCCGAGATAGGAAACATGTCTAAACATTCAAATGGATCAATGGGGAGGAGAGAAGGATCCAAAGTACCCAATGGGAAAATCACCTAGTCAACTCTTGGGACCAAGTCCTACGAAGGTAAGCATGAATCCATAGGCTTTATCTCGGTAGTAATTGAACGCGAGGGATATGAGGCCACATAATTCACTCGTGGTGAGGGAGTGTCTACTGAAACACTAGGAATCAATAAAGGAAATATTTTCTCTATATGTGGGTGAGGAGGAGTATCAATAAATGATATATGATTGATAGTGACAATTCTTTAGTTATTATGGAAATACATCACACGAAAGAGTGTAGACACCACATATTTCATAGTATAGATGTAATCATGTCCAAGGGATCCTCAATAACCATGAAATCAACTAAGACAGTATTCCCACTCAAAGTAACAGATAATTGAGAAATAATTTCCTTAGATTGACTAGTTCTTTTATCAAAAGCCATCAAGTGATCATCAATTGACATAAGGCTGGGAGATCCCATGCCTCTCCAAGCATGTTCAGATAAAATAATAATAGAGGATCTATCATCTGCAATACAATAAGTAATCATGTAGTGTTCAACTTGAACCTTTATCTGGAAAAATGCAACCAAAGAAATGGGACGTGGCTCGGATAGGATATCCCAATCAAAGGAATCAATATGATAACTTGGTGGGGGTTCATTTGAAACGAAGTGAGTGCCCTCTTGTTCAGAAAGTTATGAATTGGAAGTGAATAAAATGTGACTAGGAGACACTTCAATCTTTGAAGGAAGAGTGGGATTGATCAAAGAAGGCATCGATTCAACCACTTGATGAATGTCACTCTCTGAAGGAGGAATGGGATCAACCAAAGATAACATTGGCTCAATCACTTGGTAAATGTCACTCTCCAAAGGAAGAGTGGGGTGAACCAAATATTTCATTGGTTCAACCACTTGATCAATCGAAGGTTGAATAGGAATTTTAGAATCTACAGGATGTTCATAAACAAGATTTCATTGGAACCATACTCTTTGTACCTATGCAATGGCAAGGCAATGGTGAGTAAGGTGGTCTCCTTCGTAAATATTACAAGGGAACTTGGGCTTGTGTGTTGAATGGACAGTATTTTTTACAGTGTCAACATGACTTGCAGTGGCCACACTATTTCCCCCTAGCATGACGTCTATAGGATGAGATACTGGGTCCAACTTAACTAGAATATGAAGGTTCTTTCCCCCCAGCATGACTTCTAGAGGATGGGTGGTTAGGATCAACATGCTTTGCATAGGTTGAGTGTGTGCCCCGGGCATGAATTTTAGAGGCTGGGTGGTTGGATCCAACATGACCTGCAGAGGTTGGATGGATGTCCACAACATAACCTATAGAGGCTAGGTGTTTAGGGTCAACTTAACTTGCAGAGGTTGATGGAGATCCTGCAGCATGACCTGTATAGGTTGGGTGATTAAGGTCAACTTGAATAGCAGAGGTTGAAAGGGTGACCCTAGCATGACCTGCAGAGGATGGGTGTCTGTCCCCTTTCTTTTGTGTCTTCTTCCTATTCTTCCTTATTTTACTCCTTTTAGACTACAGGTTACTAGTATTAGAAATTTCACCACATGAGGTAGAAGGAGAAGGAAAGGCTTCTAAAGGAGAAGGGGAGACATTGTTTTGATTCCATTGATATAAGGTACTTTCTTACAAATATTTAGAAGAATTCAGGACATTTGAAGTGGAGAAAAACCAAATCGGTATCCCAAGGGTGAATCCAGGTAGATTCAAAGTGGTCATCAAAGGAACACCAACATTCTCGATGAAAGGAAAAGCACAAGAATCCCCTAACAGGGGGGTATATAGGTTATTTTTTGTAGGGGTGCTAGCCATAGTTTCTGACAAGAATACAAAATATAAGTTCAACATGCAACCAATAGAACAAATATCACACCGCTAGCAAAAAAAACCTAAGTATCAGACTAGGAACAAAGATACCTTCCAAAGAAGAGTCTAGGATGATGAGGGCTCAAAACTAAACAGTGAAGGGAAAAAGATAGTTACATGGCATCCCAATACAAGTTCTTTGGGTGCAAGCACTTAAATCACCAAAAACCCTCCCAAATTATCATGTGGGATTTCCTCCTATGTCTACCCTAGGTATAGTGGAAATATCCTTCCAATGACACCCATGTAGAGTCCTAGAAGACAAGATACCAAGGCTACCAAAATCACAAAGAGATTTCGATGAAACAATCAGCGGTCTAACCGATGCACATGGGAAGGGTAGCTAATCCCTAAAATCAAAAAATACCAGGCACCCCACAGGGTCGAATGAAGGTATTGAGTGATTCCCCAAATGTGCAACAACTCTAGTGTATGCTCTATCATGTATAGCAGGGGTATCTCCAAATATCAGTATCGCACAACCTCATTCTTGACTCCTATGTTAGAGGATATTTCCATTGTCTTTCTTCATGAAATTGGATTTCCAGAATGAAAATCTAGTAGGTTTGAGTTTAAAATTTTTGGCAGTTAAAGATGTCCCTAACCAAAAACACTATCCTAGACTAGTCTGTGTCTTCCCTAAAAATAAACGGTTACTAATATATTTTAGATATTAAACGTTATTTTAAGGGTTGTTGATTACTCAAAGGTAGCAGAGGTGAAACCAATGGTGTTTGACTCAAAAGTAGAAACAAGATGACTAAACAAAAGAGAAATTGAAATGCAAAAGCAAACTCCTACTTCTCTTTTCTTTTCCATACTGAAATTGAGAGACACGAAAGGAAAAGTTCTTTTTATATTTTCAAGAAACAAGGACATGCAATGCATTTAAGACTAAAACCTAATCTACATGCATATAAAGAAACTACTTGTTCTTTTTACTTTTTGTTTATGAATGCGAAAGTAAAAACAACCTACAAACTAATGCATTTAAGTAATAAAAATAGAGTAAATAGAATTCTTCTCTATACCCCACAAATAGGTCCTAGGATTCCTTAAAACCAGATATAACCTCACTAGAAATGGAGAATTGCAAAGGTAAACAAGACAAGAACTTTGGCATGGAGAAACTAAACAAAAGGATTGAAAGAAACAAGGGTCCAGAAGCTCCAAGTTTCATCCTTGACCTGCAAACAGAGGCTGCTCAGCACCTTGCCCAACAAGATCAAGCCAAATAAGGAGGTGGGGGAGAAAGCAACAAAACAAGCTTAAAGAATTGAAAAGGACTTACAAATTAGATGAATAATACCATAAATACATTACTTCCCTAGGGTCATACAAAAACATGGGACCCATAAACACCCTTCAAACAACCTTAAAAACACCCCAAACAAGACCATAAATGATGAAAACACATTGTTTCAAGGAACTCATGATTTTCCTTAGGAAAAGTCATGAGTTCCTACCCACAACTCATAGGTTTCCTTACATAATGTCACGAGTATATCATGAAATTGCAACTGTACAATGTAAAACTCGTGTGTGGGTGTTGGAAGGCCTAATAAAGGTAAAAAAATTCCCTAGAAAGGTAGAGGAGGTGTCCTAACAGGTATAGTAGTTCCTCCTAACTTGAAAGAAGGACCTTGTTGAAGCCCCAACTGTGTATGTGGCTAATTAGAGTGTTTCAGGCTTGCAACACATGAAGAAAACCCAGCCAAAGGCTTCAAACGATCCCACATAGGTATTGTTCTATCCTCGAGATGTTTGGGATGGTAATCTCCCACAGATACTTTAATAGCCTCCACTGGCTTATTGATGGATTTGAACCACAAGGGGATCTGTTTTCCAAAATGGGAAACACAGAGTTATGAAAAGAAAAGGAAAACTAAAATCTAACTAGGAAGAAGAACCTAATCTGAATCTAACTACTTCAAAAGGTGTTGGATGATTGACAGGTTGTCTTGAGCTATGTAAAGAACAGGCAATTCATCACATTGACAGAAATTTAAATAGAATGACACTGTACTTACTGAGATTACAAATTGTTTAATGAAAATTCAATAATAGTAAATCAGAATTAAACCATTCAAGATAACCTGCAAGCGCTCAGCTTAGTTGAAAAACCAACTTATAAGCTACAAAACTCTTACTGCTGAAAAATTTGCAGAAATAGATAAAGACAATTCATAAAAGAAATTTCATGAAGTTTTATCAATGCATTAATAATTAACAGACATAAATCAAAGATAAATAAACAAATTAACCAATTACAAATGAACCACAATACTATCTAATCATTCGGAATAAGAAAACTAAAACCATGTTAGAGAAATTTGATAGATCAAGTTACAAGAGATAAGAATTGAAACACTATATTATATTCAGAATTATCTATAACAAATTACATAAAAGACCTTTAGCAAAGGCTGAAGTGTTGTCCAATCCCTTGTATCAGTCTCCCTTCCAAAAGTCAAAAGTTTAAGAGCCCTTGATACATTGGAGATCATTTACTTAAATAATTATTACAAACAATAGAATTTCCCCTAAAGGGGATCCAAAAACTAAACAAGGCTAATATCCTGGAAAATCTTTCCAGACTCTCCAAATTCATAGCAGCTCCTCGATATCAGGATAAGTGGCTGATTCTATGCCTAATTGGGAATTACTTTTATAATCCTCGACCTCATTCTTAGCCAACTTATGCCGACCTCCGATGTAGACATGGATCTTTCTTTGCACTGCGAATGGTTGTTTGATTAACTGCTCCAGGTCATGTATGTTGATGTGGTCTAGTTCCTTGATCTTCTCCTCCTGGTCATCCCTTCATTTCTCAACTTGCTCGATCATCAGTCCAGGTGGACTTTCCTTTTCAATAAGTACAATGGTAGGAAAGGATAAGTGAGTCATGATATTATCAACTGCATACCATCTTCTGCCATAGATAACCTAAGATTTCTTTATAGCTTCAGCTATTGTATCATCCAATTCTTCCCAAGATCTCAGAATAGTTTTGGCTCTTTTAAACTGAAAAGGAGTGAGAAGAGTGATATTATCAGGCCTCTCCTTCATGTACCTCTGGTAATCAGTGACTTCATCATAAGCTTTTGAGGCCTACTGTCTTTTCTCAATTAGGTCCTCCAAAACCACATACATCTTATCAAACACTATATGAGTATCAAATATGTCAGCTAGAGTTCCAAACAACTCACATACTAAATCAAAATTTTCCCTGTTAGTTCTAATAGCAAGATCCTTAAACTCTTCTTGGGAAAACCTGGAAAATGAAGATGAAGCTGCACTTGTAGTTGCATCTTCATTTTGCCTCTCTAATACTACAAAATTTTGAACCAGAGTGGCATTATCATTCTTTTGTCTCTATAACTCTACACTGAGAGTAACATTCTTCAGTTGAAGTTCATCCTGTTTGTCCTCATGTTGTTTCTTGAGCTGCTCTAATACTTCTTTCAAACTGATAATTTCCGCCTTTTATTAATCAAACTCTCTGTTTAAAGAGTTGACAGCATCCATATTGTCACCTATGAAGGATCCTAGAATAGAAGCTGCATCTGTAGCATAGGCTTGTGGATCACTTGATTTTGGTATCCATAAAACTTCATTCACTATTGACATATCAATATCCTTCTGATCTCTGGCCCTCTTCTTGCCCCATCTCACCTCTGATTTCTCAGCTTTACTATATCGATATTCACCTAAGGACACCACAAAATATTCATTGAGCTCGTCTCTCACCTCATCAATAGGAGGTATGCTAAGGCTTGTTGATATCAAAGATGAAGTATGAGTTCTGGTTTGAGAAGGTATAGCCATATTTGTATGAGAGGTAGCAGGGGAGGAAGTAACATTCTGAACAAGAGTCACTTTGGGGGCTGAATAAATGTCCTGAAAAGGAGATTCTATAGAAGGAATTTGCATAGTAGCAGCCTTAAGAAATGATATTGGTGATACTATTGCAATTTTCTCAGACATAGGAGATGAAACTGAGCTAATTGAAGGAATATGCAATGGTAATTTAAAAACTAGAGGGACAACAAATGAAGAAATAGGGATATCCATAGGAACATGTACGATTGATTCAGGTAATATAGTGGCATTTTGATAGAGCTCAGTAATAAAAGGAGTCACAGCTGAACCATCAAAAAATGATGATAAAGCCATTATTGATGAAATAAGTATTGCAAAAGAAGAGGGAAAAGACTAAGAAACAGGTTGAGATTGAGGAATAGAGGATGAAGGATTGCCATTGCTACCATTGGTGAGATTTTGGAAATCATTACCAGTCTCAACAGTAACAGGCACAGGAGAAATTCTTCCCTCCTCTTCCTCTGAATTAGTAAGGTCAATAGTAGGAACAAAATTGGAAATCTATGTCTTCTTTAAGGGATTGTCCTCAACCTGAGTTCGTTTAGGTAGAATCTTTTCAATCACATTGGTTATCACCTGACAAATTTTAGGTGACTAAGATGTTGCAACTTCTTGTGTATCTAAGGATGAAATCATTATACTCATCTTCTACTTTATTTGTTTTGAAGTCTGCAAATAATCCTTAACTTGTTGTTCCACAGATGTCTAGGGAATTTCTCCCACGGGAGATTTCCCTTTGTCCAAGTTTGAGACGGTTCCCACAGATGTAGTTTTGGATGCAAAAGCTTCTTTTCTTGTAGCTCGAGCTTCTCTTTCTTCCCTATCTTTTGCCATCCTTTCTAGGATGTCCAACTCCATAGACCTGTAATGATTTACTCTATCCTTGATCTCCTTCTAATACTGCAAGATATGGATTTGCTCTTCTTTGCTCTTAGCTCTTGCCAAGACTTTAGAAAATGTATCTACTCCCTAATAAATGAAATCATCTGGATTTTCCTCATGAACATAACCTATTTTGAAATGATTCTGCATCAGGTGTAAATCAACAATCCCTTTAGGATCATGCTGTATTTTGCTTGCAAAACAAAGTTTAAGTGACATAATGTGGTCACTCAGCTCCAATGCCCAAGTAGAAGTGGGTACACTCAAGGATCCAAGTATAATGGGAAACCTTGGCTAAAATTTTCTTTTTGTTGCAGCACATTTCTTGTAGATCTCCTCTATAACTATTTGAAATGAGAGCTCTTATGGGACCAACCTGTCTGGTACGAAATTAGGCAACATGTGAGTTGCGTTGCTGCAATAAAACCTGATATAGGTGAAAGATTCACCCACATACCAGTCCCCCATAGTGGATATGAGAGCTTTTGCTTCTGGTGAGAATGCAAGTGCTTCTTTGTTGAAAATCAAAAAATATACCCTGCCAAGGAAACTTTCACATATATCATAGAACCTAGCCACATAGTTACCATCCCAGAGCTTGGAATGATAGATATGTACATGTGGGGCTGGTAATTCCCAACTCCATCCCAAATTAGGGTAACTAAAATCAGCACAGAAGATGTCCACAATGAAGGTGGTAAGATAAAAATTGGGCTTTTTCTTAGTAGCGACTTTCTGGAACTCTTGGATGGCATTTTTAAGTTCCAGTGATAGAATTTAGGCCCAAGGGAAAGATTCACCTGTGGTAATAATGTGATGAGTGATGGGAGCCCATTCCTCTTTGAAGAAAGAATAGTTGGGAAGGCCATAATTCCTGCACAACATCACTTCCAGTAGGGAATAAGTCTCTTTGAACCACTCGACATGATATAATTCATCTTTCCTCTTGAAAAATTTGTGGGGTTCAGTCATCCAGGATTTGAGCATTTGGTCGAAATTGAATTTGGATTTGGCAGTGTTAACAAAATATGCATAGTAGGAGCTGGGTATAAGGTTTAAGAGCATAAATCCTGACAAAGGTTTCAAAGCAAAAATTGGCTAGCTGAATCTTGGTACTAGTATTGAAAGAATGAATTTTCACATTGGCATGGTCTATAATCCATCGCACAACATCGTTATAAGGTAGGATGGTCGGTCTGGAAACAATCATATGCAGGCCAGAATCTCTAATTCTCTCATAAATAGTTTGGTTACTTTGCAAATCTGAGAGGTCATTGTTATCAAAAATTGAGTAAACACAGGACCAATCTAAATGGTAAGTTTTAGTCACTCAATTGCTAGTATCAGAAAAGACACCAAAGTTTGGGTCTTTGGTGAACATGTCCTTCTAAAGGTTTTTACTCCTACTAAATCTAGGGGTTTTGGATGTCTCCATGTGTCGTTTTAAATATTTATACCAAAAATTAAAACTGTATTATATAGTAAACACATTAAACAATTCGAATTTGCAAGATAGCAATTGGGAAACCAACCTAAAATGGTAGTAATCAATGTCGAAATCATGTGGTAAATTATGGAGGTAAAATCACACAATAGAACGAATTACAACATTAAAAACAGTAAAAAATCGTAAATCCAAACTATCATATTTATAATTCCTGAGAAATAATATAGACCGTCAAATGAGAGTAAGAAGAAAAAGAACGGTCAGGCTCAGTTTGGCGAGATGCGGAATCAAAAACAAAATTGCAAGTTTTATTAATCATTCTACAACTTGTGGGATCCGAGGTGCGGAATAGCAAAACAACAAAAGAAATTATTCAATCAGTTCCACATTCCGCATTCCACAGCTTGCAATATGTGGAAATATGCAAACCAAAACATGAACAAATGATGACCCCGCAACCCGCATTCCACAAGTTGCGTGATGCAGGATGCTGGTTGACTAAAGTAAACACATGTAAAAATCTCTAGCATCCACATTTGCAGGATGCATGATGCAGGTTTGGAAAATGAAATATTAAAAATAAAGGTTTCCCACATTCTACAACTTGCGGGTTGCCGGGATACAGGATGTTAAAACAATCCAAACAAAACTCAATCATTCTGCATTCAAAACAAAGAAATCAAACATGGTTTTTTGGAAATTTGGTTAAGTCAAGGAATCCCAAAAATAAAAATCTTAATGGAACCTTTAAATATTATGAAGAGTCTTACCAAGTAATCTTTGTATGTATAATTGGGATCCCATGTCAAAATGACATGGGATCTGTTGTAGCTACAACAAATGGCGACTGGCTGGAAGAACCAGTTATCTCTGCGAAAAATAATCCTTCCCAATCAAACTGTCAGTGGGCAAATAATTAACTCTAAAAAAATGTTAATATAAGAATGCAACCAACTAGAAACTATTAAAATTATTAACGAACTCCCAACCATGGTCATGAAAACAAAATGCACCTCTAATTCAAATGTCATCGGAGGATAGGACCATCTTAACTAAGGATGACATAGGCATGCAGTTTGAAGGTGAACCTAAAATCAGAATTTTACCACTTTGGTTTTCACACGAGGCCTCTTAAACCATCATTCATTCTTTCCCCCCTTTTATTATTATTATTATTATTATTATTTAAACAATAGCAAGATTCCAATGACCCAGTACCACTGCTCCATGTTCTGGTGATTAGTGCCATTCACAAACCTAACCTAGAAAATGAACAAGCTGGCTCGAGAAGGAGACCTCTTGTCTTCGAACTATATGGTTGAAAGTAGCTATCATGGCTTGAGAACCATTTGATGATAGCTTCATTCCAATGTCAAGCCCATGATCATAGTGAGGATGGCCTTAGACATGGCCCCCTTTTCCTGTGTGGAATGCTTTCTTGTTTGGGGTTTGACTGGGGTTTTAATGTAAAGTATGAATTACAAGACACTTCCATGGCTTGGTGTCCATATGTAGGCAGCGTTACTCACTGATGCTCTATAGATCATGAATGAGCTGACCTGTGATAGGATCTCCCATATTCTAGAGAACTGGAAGCCATCTACCCATATCGAATGGAAAAGATGTCATTCCACTGAGCACCTATGAACCTATGAGTTGGCTCGTGATGAGACCCCTCATATTGTAATTGACATGATAAGAATATATGGCCATTGTTGAATCCCAAAGAGTAAGGATGACCAGGCTATAAAGATATGCCACATTGCCCTAATGAGACCTTAGACAGGGTGAGCCTTTTCTTCCACAACTATCATCATCAAAGTACATCATGTAGAATTCATTAACCTGGATGAGAGGGAATTAATACAAAATTCTGCAAATATGGTTATCATTCAAATATAACAAATACTGATATGAGTTAGAAAAGATAGGAACTGACAGATCTGTTTTAGTTGAGAGTATTGAATACTAAGAAAACTAGTTGCTCATTACTGCCAAGTGTGTAGATATTACCAAAAGTTACCAAAATCAAGCAATCATTCAGAAAATAAAAGGAAAATAACACACCAAACCTATATACAAGGTTGAATCAATCTTTTCAAGCAAAGTACTTCTTGAGCAAAAAAACATTCACTAGGAAAGTGTCAACGACCCCTTCCAGTGTTTGTAGTTGAACTGTACTAGGACCAATTCTTTCTGTAACAATGAATGGTCCTAACCAAAGGCGCTAAAACTTGGTGTACTCTTTGTTGTCCTTGTGTTGTTTTTCCCATCGTAACACTAAATCTCCCACTGAGAAATCTCTGTCTGATGAAGATCTCTCATCAAACCACTTCTTAACCAATTGTTGATGTTGGTAGAATTTATTCTTGGCTTTCTCTCTATCCTCTTCTAGTTTGAGTAGAGAATCAATCCTCTGTTGTAATGGGGAAGAATCACTCTCCTGGATGGATTGGGCCAATTGCAATGAAGGAATGGACAGATTAGCTAGTAAGACAACTTTCTTGCCATAAACAAGGCAATAGGGGGAGTTACCAAGGGTTGCCTTTGGGGTGATTCGATCTGCCCAAAGAGCATAGTAAATTTGGGTGTGCCAGTCTTTATGATGTGAAGCCACTGTATTCTTAAGGATGCTTATCAAGATTTTGTTTGAGGATTCCAAAAGCTCATTTCCCTGGGGGTAGTAATTAGCAGAAAACTTAAGCTTTATCCCCTTTTCAAGGGCGCATCTAGTCAAGTCAATGGAATGGAAATAAGAGGGATTATAAAAAACAAGATACTTGGGGGTGCCAAACCTGGTGACTATCTGATTTTCTAGGAAGGAAATTACCTGGCTTGTGTTACGTAGTCTTAATGGGACTGCTTCTACCCACCTTATGAAATAGTCAGTGGCTCTTAAAATGTATTTGTGTTTTAATGAAGATATGGGGTTGATGGGTCCGACGAAATCCAATCCCCACTGCTGAAATGGGAATTGGACTGCTACTAGCTGCAAGGGGTAAGTAGGTTTCTTAAATTTTCCCACGCACTTATGGAAAGGCTCACACTTTCTGACAAATGAATGGGCATCTCTGAATAGGGTCGGCCAATAGTATCCTACCCTGATAATTTTGTGAGCCGTGGTATCACCTGAGAAGTGTCCGCCTTCAGGTCCTACATGAAATTGAAACAGGAAATAATCAGTCTGATCTTTTTCCAAGAATATAAGAAACACCCCATCATAAGTTTTTCTAAACAGAACATCATTAATAAGTTGATAAGGGGCTGATTTCAGAATTAATGGTGTACATTTTTTGGGATCTCGGGTTTCAAGAGCAAACCCATTATGAAGAAAGAATCCAATGTGATCATACCATTCAGATGCCACAGTTTCAAGTGCATTAAGAAAACCTGTAGGAGTAGCTTCTTCGTGTTCCCAATTGGATTGCTGATTTTTAAGGTCGTTTGATTGGGTGGTGAGCTAACACATACCTTGTCCTCTAACTATCTTCGCATTCTTAATTTTGAGATCATATTCTTTAAGGGAAGTCATCCAATGAGCTCTCTTTTCTCCCAATTCCTTCTGGATGAGGATGTTGCGAATTGTCACATAAGGGACAATCACCTTAGTCCTTGACTTCAAAAGATAAGGCCAGTAATGTTTTACTAATTTATATACTGTGTAGGCTTGTTTGTCAACCTGGGAGTAATTGAGTTTAGCCCCTTCGAATTTCAAACTCATGAACGAAATGGGGATTTCGGCATCTTCATGATTTTTCTGCGTGAGGACAGCAACATAAGAAAATTCAGTAGAAAATGTATACAATATAAAATCTTTACTAAAATCTAGGGACATGAGAGCAGGTGCTTCTGCTATGGTTTTCCAAATTTCAGTATATGCATTTTTCTGTTCTTTAGACCACTTAAATGGTACATCTTCTTTTACCAAAAAATGCAAGGGTTTAACTACTTGAGCAAAATTAGGAACAAATATTCGAACAAAGCTAATATTACCCAAAATGACTGCATTGCCTTACGAGAGTTAGGAAGGCCGATCTTGGAGATTGCTTCGATGCGTTCAGGATCAATAATCATACCTTCTTTTGACACTAGGAAACCCAACAACTTACCTTCTATTACTGCAAAGATGGACTTCTTGGGATTAAGGGAGATGCCGACATTCTTGCATCTTTCGAATACCTGTTTTAGCACAGACAAATGATCCTGTCATTTTTTAGAGTAAATGGTAACATCATCAAGGTACAAAACAACAGAATTGTGGATCAAACCCCTGAAAGCTATGTCAATAGCTTTCTAGAATGTGGCTCCTATGTTTATTAGCCCAAATGATCATCATTAAACACCTTCCAATTTGTGGCATTGTTGGGTATAGAGGATCTGTACATCAATTCAATGGATAAGGTTTGCAGAGACAAGCCTTTGGGAGGGATTAGTCTAGATGCAGTGTTGACTAGCAGATCTATGTCAAAGTTCTGGGATCTAGGAATAGACCTAATATTAAATGCTGAGAAGGAACTAGTCATGTATTTGATTAATCTTTGATAATTAACTAGGCGGGGAGATAGAAAATGTATCTGATTCCCTATCTGTTTCAAAATGATTTTGGAGTCTCCCACACATTCAATTGCTTTATCTCCCATATCGATAGCTTTCCTAAGTCCTTGGAATAAAGCCTCATACTCATCCATGTTATTGGTACATTCAAATTCCAACCTACATGCAATGATGGTCTTGATCCCTTTAGGATCAATAAGTACACATCTTGCGCCTGCTCCTTCCTTTGATCTGGAGACATCAAAAAACAAGGTCCAAACTATAGGATCAATTCTGAAATTGGTATTTACATTATATACATTATGAACAACAGTGTTATAAAATAGAATAGATGTAATATGAGTTACCTAAGAGTGCTTTTGCTCATTCTCTATTGGTGATACATCAGCAAGTAAGTCTCCAAACAAAGTGTCAAATGTGAAATGTTCAATTTGATTGTTAAAGAAGGAGACAGATTCATTGGAGCCATCGAGATCAGTTATAGTTTGTTTCATGAAAGGTTCTCTCTCTACTTTAAGCTTATTAGGCTTCCCATTAAGAGACAACCACAAGTGAGACCAATCAGTAGCAAATTAACCTTAAGTTTCTCTCACCAATCCCGACTCAACCACATACCATAGGTCTCTGGAATATCCGCAATCACAATATCTATTGTTTGATGAATCTGAGGATCTGCAGATAGCTTGAGAAGAACATTTCTCAGCTTGCCTACCACTTTAACCTTAGATCTATCTAATTGCACAATATGAATAGGACAATTTTCCCAGGTGGCATTAAGCTTATTACATACAGAAAGAGGCATAACATTAGATGAAGCACCTGATTCTACCATATAGTTATGCACATTCCTGTTAAAGATTTCAAAGGTAAGTAAAAAGGGAGGAGTGCCCTTACTTCTTAGCTTTGGATGGTTTGGATGGGAAGTGGAGTCAAAACGATTATTCTGAGCTTCTCGGGGTTGCTTTATGATCATGCTTTTGGGTAAGGAATCCCTTATGGAAGGGATTTTGAGAAGGTAAAATAAAGATATGTTTTCTTTGACTCTCTTAAGATCCTCAGCCAAGTTGTATTTTGGCTCACGAATGAGGGTGTCCTTCTTATTTTGAGCTTTACCTTTGCTAGGGGCCTGTGTTAGAGGAGATGACTCTTGGGGAGGTGGCCCTTTAGACCTAGTATTATGTGTGTGCTGGAGATTAAAAAATGTATTGGTTTTTTCTTCTTCCTCTTCTTCTTCTGAAAAGAAGCTCACAAATTTGACCTGCTAGTCATCCTCCTCTTCCTCTTGGGGAGGTTGTGATTCTTGAGTGGACTGATCTTCAAAGGTTTCTGGGGTGTTTGGTGTTCCTGCAGGTAAGTATTTCAAGACAGAGAAGATCTCTTCTGAGGTGAACCCCTCGCTGGGATTTGGAGGTGGTGGATTTTGAGGAGGTTGATTTGGCCTCCTAAAAGGTGGCCTATTGAATCCTCTATTGTTTGATTGATTTTCATTGCTTGTATTCTTGAGATATACCATCTTGTTATACATCATTTGAAGGATATTCTTCACTTCACTCATACTGAACGGATCTTGTCTAGTGGCAGCAGATTTAAGGGAACTATCACTTTTCCTATGTGAGGTAGATGCTTGCTCAAATGCAGTGTCAAGGTTGTCTTAAGACAGAACATGTCTCTTTTGACCTGTATGGCATTGGAGAAAGCATCTTGCAAGGATTATTTATGTGCCCTTTTGATCCACATGGATATTTGGGTTGGGAGACCCTTAATATAGTATGCTACTAGTAATTCCTCAATAGGAAGTACTGTATTCGGGATCCTATTCTTTAAATATGAAAACTGGTGATTGTAGTCTTTGACTCTTTCTTTACCCTTAGTTTTCATGGAAGAGAGCTGTATGACTAGTTCCTCTGGGGTTTTGTCATCCCCAAAATTTTGAGTGAAGAGTTCAGAAAATACATCCCATGACGGGATGGAGCTAGCTTCTAAGGAAAAGTACCATGTAGAAGCTTTTCCCTCAAATGTGTAAGGGAACAGTCTACAAACCACGTCCTCATGGATAACATTTCTAAGTCTAATGGCTTGCATGAAGGATTTTATGTCTTCTTCCATAGGAATCTTATCATCTTGATTAAATTTCAGAAGCCACTTCTCAGGATTTTTAGGCAATCTATGATGATCACCTAAAATGGATATGGCATCCCCGTCTAACCATGGCTTGTTATGTCGTTTGTCAGCCATCGGGATAGATTATGCTGAGGAGTCTAAATATTCAGAATCTGATGATTTGTTAGATGAAGATGAAGAAGAGGGAGGAGACCGGGGTGGCCCTCCCGCTCAGATGTTATGTCTAGGCGTTGCTAATTCTGGAAACAAGGAACCTAGATCTAACCCAGGAGTGGATGGCTCACTAAAAAGGCCGCGATGTCTTTCATTGTTTTGATCACCTGGGATTGGACTGTCTTGATTATTGAGTTGAGGCAAATCCCTAGTAGGATGATCTTCAATGAATTTTCTTCTAAACTCAGTAATGTTGTGGGAATTACCCTTCAACAGTTGTTTGACTGTGATGGGCCCTAGGATTGGTGATACGAGATCATATCTGTCTGACGAGGTAGCTTGTTCTTGTTTAGGGGTAACTCGAACAGTGTCTGAAACTTGAAATACTTGTTCCCCTGAGGTAGAGGCACTAGCGTGGCTACAAGTAATGATTGGATCTCTTGCTGGAGGAGGTGTATGCTTATTTCATTTAGGCATGATGTGTTGGCCCTCCTTCTAGTTCCATTTTTTGAAGCCCCAACTATGTATGTGGCTAATTAGCATGTTTAAGGCTTGTAACACACAAAGAAAACCCAACCAAAGGCTTCAAACAATCGCACACAGGTATTTCTCTATCCTCAAGCTGTTTGGGATGGTAATCTCCCACGGATACTTTAATAGCCTCCACTAGCTTATTGATGGATTTGATCCACAATGGGATCTATTTTCCAGAATGGAAAAAAAAAATTTAAGAAAAGAAAAGGAAAACTAAAACCTAACTAGGAATAAGAACCTAATCTGAATCTAAACTACTTCAAAAGGTGTTGGATGATTGACAGGTTGTCTTGAGCTGTGTAAAGAATAGAAAATTCATCACATTGATAGAAATGTAAATAGAATGAGACTGTACATACTGAGATTACAATTTTTTTTATGAAAATTAAACAACAGTAAATCAGAATTAAACCATTCAAGCTAACCTACAAGTGCTCAAGTTAGTTGAAAAACCAACTTATAAGCTATTAAACTCTTATTGCTAACACATTTGCAGAAATAGATAAAGACAGTTCATAAAACAAATTTCATGAAGTTTTATCAATGTATTAATATGTAACAGAGATAAATAAAAGTTAAATAAACACATTAACCAATTGCAAATTAACCACAGTACTATCTGATCATTTGGAATAAGAAAAATTAACCATGTAAAATAAATTTGATAGATCAAGTTACAAGAGATAAGAATTGCACCACTATATTATATTCAAAATTATCTATAAAAAATTAGCAAAAGTTGGAGTGTTGTTCGATCCCTTGTATCAGTCTCCCTTCCAAAAGTTAAAAGTTCAAGAGCCCTTGATACATTGGAGATCATTTACTTAAATAATTATTACAAACAATGGAATTCCCCCTAAAGGGTATCCAAAAACTAAACAAGGCTAATATCCTAGGAAATATTTCTAGACTCTCCAAATTCGTAGCAGCTCCTCGATATCAGGATAAGTGGCTGATTCTATGCCTAATTTGGCATTACATTTATAATCGTCGACCTCATTCTTAGCCAACTTATGCGAAACTCAGATGTAGACATGGATCTTGCTTTGCACTGTGAATGGTTGTTGGATTAACTGCTCCATGTCATGTATGCTGATGTGGTCTAGTTCCTTAATCTTCTCCTCCTGGTCATCCCTTCATTTCTCAACTTGCTCGATCATCAGTCCAGGTGGACTTGCCTTTGCAATAATCACCATGGTAGGAAAGGATAGGTCATTCATGATATTATCAACTGCATACCATCTTCTGCCATAGATAGCCTGAGATTTATTTATAGCTTTTGCTACTATATCATCCAAGTCTTGCCAAGCTCTCATAATAGTTCTAGCTCTTTTAAACTGAAAAGGAGTGAGAAGAGTGATATTATCAGGCCTCTCCTTCATGTACCTATGCCAATCGATGACTTCATCATAAGCTTTTGAGGCCTGCTGTCTTTTCTTAATTAGGTCCTCCAAAACCACATACATATTTTCAAACATTGTATGAGTCTCAAATATATCATCTAGAGTTCCAAACAACTCACATACTAAATCAAAATGTTCCCTGTTAGTTCTAATAGCAATATCTTTAAACTCTTCTTTGGAAAACCTAGAAAATGAAGATGAAGTCACACTTGTAGTTGCATCTTCATTTTGCCTCTCTAAGACTGAACCAGAGTGGCATTATCATTCTTTTCTCTCAGTAACTCTACACTGAGAGTAACATTCTTCAATTGAATTTCATCATGTTTGTCCTCATGTTGTTTCTTGAGCTTCTCTAGTGCTTCTTTCAAACTGATAATTTCAGCCTTTTGTTTATCAAAATCTCTGTTTAAAGAGTTGATAGCATCCATATTGGCACCTGTGAAGGCTCCTAGAATAGAAGCTGCATCTATAGCATATGCTTGTGGATCACTTTATTGCAGTGTCCATAAAACTTCATTCACCATTGACATATCAATATCATTCTGATCTCTGCCCCTCTTCTTGCCGTATCTCACCACTGATTTCTCAGCTTTACTACATCGATATTCACCTAAAAACACCACAAAACATTCATTGAACTCATCTCTCACCTCATCAATAGGAGGTATGTTAAGGCCTGCTGATACCAAAGATGAATTTTGAGTTTTGGTTTGAGAAAGTATAGCCATAGTGATATGAGAGGTAGTAGGGGAGGAAATAACATTCTGAACACGAGTCACTTCAAGGGTTGAAGAAATGTCCTAAACAGAAGATTCCACAGAAGGAATTTGCACAGTAATAGCCTTAAGAAATGATGTTGGTGATACTATGCAATTTTTTCATACATAGGGGATGAAACTGAGCTAATTGAAGGAATATGCAATGGTATTTTAAAAATTGGAGGGACAACAGATGAAGGAATAGGGATATCAATAGGAAAATGTACAATTGATTCGTGTAATACAATGGCATTTTGATAGAGCTCAGACATAAAGGAGTCACAACAGAACCATTAGAAAATGATGATAAAGCCATTATTGATGAAGAAGTATTGTAGAATAAGAGGGAAAATACTGACAAATAGGTTGATATTGAGGAAGAGAGGATGAAGTATTTCCATTACTACCATTGGTGAGATTTTGGAAATCATTACCAGTCTCAATAGTAACAGGAACATGAGAACTTCTTCCCTCCTCTTCCTCCGAATTAGTCAGGTCAATAGTAGGAACAAAACTGGAAATATCTGTCTTATTTAAAGGATTTTCCTCAACCTGAGTTTGTTCAAATAGAATCTTTTCAATCACATTGGTTATCACCTGGGTAATTTCAAGTGGCTAAGAGGTTGCAACTTCTTCTGTATCTAAGGCTAAAGTCAGTTTGCTCATCTTTTGCTTTATTTGTTCTAAAGTCTACAAATAATCCCTAACTTGTTGTTCCACATATGTCTAGGGAATTTTTCCCATGGGAGCTTTCCCTTTGTCCAAGTCTGAGCTGGTTCCCATAGATGTAGTTTTGGATTCCAAATCTTCTTTTGTTGCAGCTCGAGCTTCTCTTTCTTCCCTGTCTTTTGCCATCCTTTCTAGGATGTCCAACTCCATAGACTTGTAATGCTTTACCCTGTCCCTGATCTCCTTCTGATACTACAAGATATGGCTTTGCTCTTCTTTGCTCTTAGCTCTTGCTAAGACTTCAGAAAATGTATCTACTCCCCAATAAATGAAATTATCTAGAGTTTCCTCATGAACATAACTTGTTTTGAAATGATTCTTCCTTAGGTGTAAATCAACAATCCCTTTAGGATTGTGCTACCTTTTGCTTGTAAAACCAAGTTTAAGTGACATGATGTGGTCACGAAGCTCCAATGCCCAAGTAGAAGTGGGTACACTCAAGGATCCAAGGATAATGGGAAACCTGGGCTAAACTTTTCTCTTTGGTACAACACATTTCTTGTAGATTCCCTCTGTAACTATTTGAAATGAGAGTTCTTCTAAGAACAACCTATCTAGTATGACCTTAGGAAACATGTGAGCTACATTGCTGCCATAAACCCTGATATAGGTGAAATATTCACCCACATACCAGTCCCCCATAGTGGCTATGAGATATTTTTCTTTCGATGAGAACGCGGGCACTTCTTTGTTGAAAATCAGAAAATAAACCCTTCCAAGGAAACTTTCACATATATCATAGAACCTAGCCACATAGTTTCCATCCCAGATCTCAGAATGATAGATATGTACAAGTGGCGCCGGTAATTCCCAACTCCATCCCAAATTAGGGTAACAAAAATCAGCACAGAAGATGTCCACAACGAAGGTGGTAAGATAAAAATTGGGATTTTTCTTAGCAGTGACTTTTTGGAAATCTTGGATGGCGTTTTTAAGTTACAATGACAGAATTGAGGCCCAAGGGAAATATTCACATGTGGTAATAATGTGATGAGCGATGGGAGCCCATTCCTCTTTGAAGAAAGAATAGTTGGGAAGGCCATAAATCCTGCGCAACATCACTGCCAGCAAGGAGTAAGGCTCTTTGAACTACTCGATAGGGCATAATTCATCTTTCCTCTTCGAAAATTTGTTGGGTTCAATGATCCAGGATTTGAGCATTTGGTCGAAATTGAATTTGGATTTGGCAGTGTTAACTAAATCTACATCTAGGATTTGGGTATAAGTTTTAAGAGAATAAATCCTGACAAAGGTTTTGGAGTGAAAATTTGGTAGCTGAGACCCAGTACCAGTCTTGAAAGAATGATCATTCACATTGGCATGGTCTATAATCCATCGCACAACATTGTTATAAGGTCGGATGGTTGGTATGGAAGCAATCATATGCAGGCCAGAATCTCTAATTCTCTTATAAACAGTTTGGTCGCTATGGAAATCTGAGAGGTCATTGTTATCAAAAATTCAGTAAACCCGGGACCAATCTAAATGGTAAGTTTCATTCACTCAGCTGCTAGTATTAGAAAAGACACCAAATTTCGAGTCTTTGGTGAACATGTCCTTCTGAAGGTTTTTACTCCTGGTAAATCTGGGTTTTTTGGATGTCACCCTGTGTCGTTTTAAATATTTATACCAAAAATTAAAACCAAATTATACAGTAAGCACAATAAAAAATTCGAATTTGCAAGAAATCAACTGTGCAACCAACCTGAAACGGTAGTAATCACTGTCGGAACCGTGTGGTAAATTATGGAGGTAAAATTACACAGCAGAGTGAATTATAGTAGTAAAAATAGTAAAAAATCATAAATCAAAACTATCATATTTATAATTCCTGAGAAATAATACAGATCGTCAGATGAGAGTAAGAAGAAAAAGAATGGTCAGGATCAGTTTGGTAGGACGCAGAATCAAAAACAAAATCACAAGTTTTATTAATCTTTCCTCAACCCGCATTCTACAACTTGCGGGATGCAGGGTGCATAATAAAAAAAAAAAAAAAAAAATTATTCAATTGGCTCCGCATTCTGCATCTNTACAAAAACCAAAACGTGAACAAATAATGACCCCGTAACCCACATTCTGCAATTTGTGGGTTCCGAGATGCGGGTTGAATAAAGTAAACACACATAAAACTCTCATGCATCTGCATTTGCAGGATGTAGGATGCAGGTTTGGAAAATGAAATATCAAAAATAAAGGTTTCCCGCATTCTTCAACTTGCGGGTTGCGGGATTCGGGACGTTAAAAAAATCCAAACAAAACTCAATCATTCTGCATTCAAAACAAAGAAATCAAACATGGTTTTTTGGAAATTTGGTTAAGTCAAGGAATCCCAAAAATAAAAATCTTAATGGAACCTTTAAACATTACGAAGAGTCTTACCAAGTAATCTTCATATGTATAATTGGGATCCCATGTCAAAATGACATGGGATCTGTTGTACCTACAACAGACCTAGAACCTTAAATACACTACAAGAAAGGAAAGGAAACCCCAAAATAAACAAGGCATCCCTAACGGAGTTGTCAATTCTGTTTTAGAGGAAAGTGGTCCCATGGTTGGGGGTTAAGAGGCCACCAACATACTAGGGTTTAAAGACTAATGTATAAAGTTATACAAGAAAACATAAACAATATTCAGATGTAATAAAGGATTGTACATGATTCACTGAATGCTGATCCAATCTTTCATTTATCCCTCCTCCTTCTCTTCAATCCAAGAGACCTGCAAAACAAGTTTCAACCTTCCACCAACCAATTTGACTATATGTAAAGCAGTGATAATCAAAATAACATGAAACCCTAAACATAAAAAAATGTATAACATACATTAGATAATGTTTTGAGAAATGAAGAATGTCATGTATTTATTATTAAGTGGAAGAAGTACGAATTTTTACTTCTCCTCAACCTATGCAACTCACGAAACCTCGATCTAGATCTCCTACTTCTTTTCTCTTCATCCTCCAACATATACAATACAGGAAGATGGAATCTAAGAAAAAGGTGTGGGGGATGATAATCCCAATTCCACCAACATAACAATGGAAAGGTTAAGTCCCCTTTCATGGACCCCTCTCCCTCTCGTATATACTTTTTTGAAGAGTTAGGGTCGAATAGGGATCAATTACAACTACAGGGTCAGTTCCAAAACCACCTAAACAACCCTTAATTCGATAATTTCCATAATTTATATTTTTTTTTCCAATTCAAGGAAAACTCGCAGGTTTTATGAAGCAGAGTCGAGAGTGCCAAGGAAAACTCATAGGTTTTCTTAAGAAAACTCACAAGTGAGTTAAAAAATCCCCTTTTTAGGGTATTTACATGCATTTTTCAGGGGTTGGTTTCTTCTAGAAAGTTTTTCCTTACTCAAATACTTTTCGGATGGTCTAGAGAAGAGGTTAAACAAAATTACAGAACTCTAGATATGGCTCCTCCAATCAAGGTTTTTGTTTCAGTGACTGACATTGACTTTTCATGAAGTGTCGTCATGGAAGTGTTGACATGCGACTAAAATATGTGAAAGTGACCACGGGTATAGATGTGTCATTTTAGTCTATAACAACCTCTCATTGCTTGGAAGCTGCAATGGCCAAAACTAGTCTTATAGAGTCCATATTTTCCAATGGTGCAAAGGTCTCATTGTAGTCCATTCCTTGGACTTAGGATAAGCCCTTTGCCACTAACCTTTCCTTATAATTAAAAGGATATCCATCAGCAAAAAACTTTGTCTTGAATACCCATTTGCACCTCACTATCTTTCTCCCTGGTGGAAAATTTACTAGTTCCCATGTCTCATTCTCCTGGAGCAAATGGTATTCCTCTTTCATGGATGTTTTCCATATTGGATATTATGATGATTCTTCATATGTTTGTGGATCTGATTTAACCATCATATAACACTTCATAATATTGTATAAACTTGACCAAAGGATTCATAGGATTCAATAAAAACACGGTTGATCAAAGGAAGATCTCTCCCGAAAAATAACATTAGGACACCCCATTATCACCTCGAAAGTAGCCTCCTAAGTATATTTACGTTAAGAATCCAGATTATATGGAGAGATGGGGAGAAAATGAAGATCATGATGAAGTTAGAAATGAAGAAGGATAATTGGAAAATTGAACTGAGGCTACCTTTGGGTTCCCTATTTTAGATACAATGCAAGATGTAACTATGAAAAACATCCCTCCTTCCTCCTTACCTACTTTCTATGGAAAAAGTAATGAGGACCCAGACACATTCATGTTCAAGTTCAATATCCTTTGTAGGAGTTATAATTATCTACAAGATGCTCACAAACTAAAACTCTTTCCCTCTACACTAAAAGATTCCACCTTGAGATGGTTCATGGGATTAGGAGAATTCACTATCACGACTTCGGATGATATGAAAACTTCATTTTTGTGAAAATATCAAGAATATTGAAAACCCAAGGACTCTCGACATGATATATTCAAGATACAACAACTTGAAGATGAGAGCCTGGAGGATTATCTTGAAAGGTTCATTTATACATTACATAATAAGTCTAAATATAATGACCTTTGAGAGGATGCAATACGTACGCTTTTCCTTAAGGGGATCTCCGAGGACTTGTTATAAAGTCTTAATCTCATGGCAGCTGGCGATATTTCTCATAAACATTTTTCACAAAACAGTGAGATGTGTAAAAATTATTCTAGGAGTAGGGGGGAAGTTACGAAAAATTTTCGAGAGCCTTTTAGTAGAAATGTAAGAGGAAATGTTCCTAGTTCAGGTGGAGTTACAAGAGTAGAGTTAGGAAACCTATTGGAGAATTTCAAAACTAATATCTTAGGAGCAATGGGTTCTCAACTAGATGCTTTACAAGATAAGAAGAGGCAGGATGAAGAATGAGTAGCAATGAGTATATTTTGTCCAAGATGTAGAACTAAACATCCCCAAAGGGAATTTCCATTAAACAACATCTCCGTATGTCACATCTGTACAGAGGAGCATCCAACAGATAAATCCCCATCCTTGCTTGGGTTGCAAGCCATCTATAAGACTGGGGATGTAGCTGAAACATCTAGGAGGCCTCCTTGGAAACCTAGAGACCAACCAGCATATCCAAACTTTCCACCAAAACCTCCACTCTATTATCCTCCGTATCAACCACCTCAACAATGGAACAATTCAAGTTGGCAGAATTGGCCACCTCAGTACCCTCCTCCTCAATTCCCACAACAAAAATATTGGTCACAAGGATGGAGAGGACAATCATATCCTCAACCACAACCTATCCCTGCACCTAATCATTCCTATCCTCAAAATCAAACAAATTTCTAGCAAATGTTGCCTCGATTTGTACCTCTAGTTCCTTTTATCACACAGCAACCTCATCACTTTCATAATGAAAATCCACGTCAACCGACATTATTACCTGCACAACAGATACCTAACCCTAATAATAAACCAACTCAAGCTCTTAACAGCATTGAGTTGCAAACTCTTCCATCGTACCTTATTTCGACTGTACCTATACATGAAATTCAATTATGATTGAGAAGAGTTGTGAATAATAAACCCAAGTCATCAGTCATCATTCAATAACCAAACAAAGAAGAAGAAGATTCAAGTGAACTTGTGAATGATGCTATTTTGGAGAATGTGAACATTCCAAAGGTTCCAGTACACACCCATCCTCCCCAAGAAACTATTTAGGGGCAAATAGTTCCTCGATTTCCAAAAAGACTAGTAATAGAAAAACATGTAGTTCATCCAGAGTATAACATTTTGAATGAATTAAAGAATATCTGTATTAAATTCCCTTTATTACAATATATCAAAGATATACCAATCTATATCAAGGTAATAAAGGATCTATGTATTAAATGCCCAGAAAAGAAGCCAAAGAACCCTCTTACAATTCATGTTATAGGAGAGATGTCTGAATGTATGACAGGTCAGTCCCGGATTGCAAAATACACAAATCCAGGAGCCCCAATAGTGACTGTAATTATAAACACCACGGCCATAGAGAATACATTAATCAATTTAGGATCCACCATTAACATGATGACCACCACAGTTTTAGAAGCTTTACACTTGGGACAATTTCTTCGACCTACTCCTTCCATCCTAGAACTAGCAGACTGCACTACGGTAAAACCCGCTGGAGTCTTGGATGACATTGTTGTATCAGTAGCCTCATGGGAATACCCTGTCAACTTTATGGTCATCGAATCAAAGGATCCTTATAAAGTACATCCTATTATTTTGGGAATACCATGGTTATCTACCGCAAATTCTTTTATAGGATGTAGGAATGGAGAGATGACTATTTACAATGGGTTGTCCACACAAAGACTTATTTTATACCCCCCAGCACAACCAATAACTGAAAATTCATGGTGGTTAAACTATACTTTTGGGGATGAAGACTTTGATGATCTCTCCCTTCCTAGTTATTTATCTTGGGCACTTCAGGAGCAGACCACTAAGAATGTATTAAACAAGTTTGTTTCTTCTACAACCTATACAGATTTCCCTCAGTCCTTTGCTCAACTCAATCAGATTTTTGGAGACAGGTTTCAATAGAATATGGCTCTTTCCATGTTTATGGAAACACCTTGTGTTTTCACTATTGAAGAGCATATAGGACCATATACCATACCTTGTGAGGTTGGCCCTGAAATTTTTTTACATATAAACGCAGGATTAAGCGAAAACCAACAAGCATGACTACTTAATGTTCTTAAGAAAGAAGCTGGAGCATTTGCATGGGAATACACTGATATGAAGGGTATACACCCCGATACCTGTATTCACCATATTTATATGGATCCAATAATGTCACCTATAAGGCAGCCACAGAGGAGGATGAATCCTTCTCTAAAGGATATAGTAAAGCAAGAATTACAAAAACACCTTACTACTGGTTTCATCTATCCTATCTCCGATAGTAAATGGGTATCTCCTTTAGTAGTAGTCCCAAATAAAGTTACATGGAAATGCCATATTTGTGTTGATTTTAGGGAGATAAACAAAGCTACACTTAAAGATTGCTTTCCTTTACCCTTTATTGATCAAGTGTTAGATACTCTGTTAGGTAAATAGTATTTTTATTTTCTTAATGGATATAGTGGTTACATCAAGATTTTAATAGCACCTGAAGATCAATACAAAACCACCTTTACATGCCCTTTGGGAACATATGCTTTTCGAGTTTTTCCATTTGGCTTATGTAATGCACCTGCCACTTTCCAACGAGCAGTCTTAGGAATCTTTTTCGATCTTATACATGACTATGTGGAGGTATATATGGATGAATTTACAGCCTATGGTAATATTTTTCAAGAATACCTTGACAACCTCAAGAAGGTCTTGATCCGATGTCAAGAAATGAATTCCCTCAGTCACGAGAAATGTAAAATTTTACTGACATAAGGTATAGTTTTAGGACACCATGTTTCTTCCCAAGGAATTAAGGTAGATCCTGCTAAGATTGAAGTAATTGTTGGCCTTCCCTCTCCCAAAACTCAGAAAGAGGTAAGAAGATTTCTTGTTCATGCAGGATATTACCGTTGTTTTATTGAAAATTTCACTAAAATAGCTGCACCAATGTTTAAGTTGCTTACAAAGGATGTATAATTCCAGTGAACAAAATCTTGTCAAAATGCTTTTGAAATTCTAAAACTTTAAATTATAGGTGGCACCAATACTTAGGGGTCCCGATTGGTCCCTTCCTTTTCACATACATATCGATGCCTCTAATACGGCCATAGGAGGAGTCCTCGGCCAAAAAGAAGGACAAGCACCTTATGCCATCTATTTTATTAGCAAAAATTTGACTCCTGCCGAATTAAATTATACTGTTACTGAAAAAGAATTTTTGGCAGTAGTTTATTCTATTAATAAGTTTCTTCATTACATCACATGTAATGAATTTTTTGTGCATACCGATCACTCTACCATTATATTTCAAATGAATAAACCAATCACCAATGGTAGAGTGACCCAGTGGCTTCTTTTATTGCAAGAATTTAATATTATCGTCATTGACCAACCTGGTAAAGAAAATCTTGTAGCAGATTTCCTTTCCTGTATTCAACATGAAGATGGTACTAAACCAATTGAAGACACTTTTCCTGATGAACATCTATTTTCTATATCTGTTCAAACCCCTTGGTTTGCAGATATTGCCAATTATTTAGCAACTAGGAAAATACCAAACCATTTGTCTCCACATGAGAAGCGTCGTATTTTAGTTCAGAGTTCCAATTAATATTGGGCTGATAATGATCTCTTCCACACTGGTCCAAATCTTATTATTCAACGATACGTGCGGGAGGATGAAATGCAATACATCCTCCATGCATGCCATGACGAACCATGTGGAGGACATTTTTCTGATAAGAGGACGACATAAAAAGTATTACATTCTGGTTATTATTGGCTAAGCATTTTTAAGGATGCTTCCAAATATGTTAAAGGATGTGATAATTTCCAAAGAATGGGTAGACCTACGTCATCTGATCAAATTCCATTACAACCCCAAGTCATGATTGAACCTTTTGAGAAATGGGATCTTGATTTTGTAGGATCGATTTCTCCCATGTCTCGTAAAAATAAATATATCTTAGTTTGCACATACTATGTCACCAAATGGGTAGAATCTATATCTTTATTTAGAGCCACAGATAAATCAGTTGTAGAATTCATATATGAATAAATATTCACCCGGTTTGGTGTACCTAGAGAAATTGTCACATATCAAGGTAGTCAATTTACTTATAAATTAATGAAAAAACTTACTATGAAATATGGCATCCGACATTGCAAATATTCACCTTATCACCCTCAGGCTAATGGTTAGGTAGAATCAACTAATAAAGTATTAGAAGCCATTTTAACTAAGACCATTCACTTACATCATAAGGATTGGGTAGATAGACTCCCTGAGGCTTTATGGGCCTATAGGATAACATGGAGAAACACTACCGGACATACCCCCTATGAGTTAGTGTACGGAAAACAAGTCCTTTTACCTATTGAATTTCAAGTTGAAACCTTTCGTATGGAAGCCCAATTAGGCATGAATTTGGATGAAGCACAGAAACAACGAATATTACATATTAATGAGTTAGATGAAATTAGCCAAGATGCACTCCAAAGAACAATGTTAATACAGAATCAACGAAAAACATGGCATGATAAATTTATTAAGAAAAAGCAGTTTAATATTGGAGATTGGGAACTACTATTCGATTCATGGTTTAAAATTTTTAAAGAGAAATTAACTACCTGTTGGATGCATCCATACGAAGTAGTTACAGCTTTTGACAATGGGTCGGTAAAAATTAAAACAATTGATGGCTCAGAAGTTTCCTTTGTAGTAAACGGACATAGACTCAAACTTTATCATCAACCGACATCTAAATAGGATTTTATACAAAATGTTTTGCAGCAAAATGAAATGGAATTAGTTGAAGGGGAAGCTATTCCTCCTCCTCCTGATCCTTGACAAAATATTTTGGGTTATTATCCCTTGTATATATGTAAATATGTGCTTGTTTCTTTGAATAAATAAGATTCATTTCTAATAGGTTGTTTACAAAAGACTTTTTTTCTTTTTATTATGTCTTTATGAATAAATTGAATCATCTAACAAGTGGTTTTGCAGTTTGATTACAAGTATATTATCTCTATGAGCGGCTTATGAAGTATTACTTGGACAAGGGAAGTATGTTAAATAATCATCGGGTATTTTAACCTTTCTTGGGGTACTTTTAAAATTTTTAGCTTATAGTAACAATGAAAAATTTACAATCCCTTGTATGTCATACTTAACCAGTTCTTCTATGATACATATAGTTTTCTGCATCTTTATTCAAACATGTATATTTCTGATTTATTCTTTTAAACAGTTGCTTGATAAGACCCACTTTCATTATCATATTTTTCACATCCTTATTTTTCACCTATGGATTACTAGTTCATCCTATACTTGTTATCACAACTTGTCTCTCGAGTATTTTGGTGATAACTTGAAAGTAAGTGGAATTTTTGTCTGTGGGGAAAATTACTTTTTAAAGAAGAAGGACTGTTAGGTTAAAGAGCAACTTTCAGTTATTCTCTTTTGACATAATTTATGGTGAGGCCATTATAAAATTATTTATTTTAGAGAAAAAAAAATTGAATTACGTGTATAGCAGGATTTAACACACTCTAGTACCAATCAGCTTCCATATATTTAATATCATTATACAAAGCAAACCCATCGGGGCACTGAATAGGCATGCTGGTAGCGGGTCAATGCTAAGTAAAACCTTACAACAGAAAGTTCGATAAATGCAAGTAAACCCGTCGGGGTACTAAACAGGCTCACCGGCAGTGGGTTTATGCTTGCATGGTACCAAGATAAACCCGTCGGGGTACTGAATAGGCCTGCTGGCAGCAGGGAAATATCAGGTAAAAGAGATTTGGTTAATACACCACTATGCACATAGTTCATAAAATAGTGTTAATATAAAGAAAATTCTTTAAAAAATATGTCATGGCCAATTATTTATAATGTCATTTGAGAATGGCTGTAAGTTGGAATTAGCCCCGGCCGTCTAATTCCGTATATACCTAAGATGTCATTATCTTAGAAATGGGACCCATAGTTGTAAATCTCATACACTACAAGGTACACTTAAAATATTTATGATGACAAGATATATTTACAATGAGGCATGGATGGCTAGCTTTTCCCTATGGTCTTCTTTTGATTATATTATTCTCATTTAAGTGGTATTTCTAAGCACTATTCTATTTTTCATGAATCTACATCTCTGAATCATTTCCATTTACTAGTTAGTTTTTCTTATAAATAATAAACAACATGATATAACTCTTTACTTTCTATTTTTATGGAACAATCAAATTCTTCTCTCTATATGGCTTGAGGAAATGCCATATCTTTGGTTTGGGGGAAGATGGATTTGGAAAAATTATATTTGTTTCATTATTTATGACAAATCTATTTATCTCTAACAAATGATAAGTATTTCCAGAAATGTAAACAATGGAATTTGGTTATAGCCTGAAGCATATTTTTACAGGAAAATTCAATATGGAAGACCATATGAAGGATCGAATGAAGGTCCAAATGAAATATCAAATAGCGATCTGAATAAAAATGGTGATATTATAACACTTATGATTAAAATTTGCTAACCAAATTTTGTTTTTGGGTAAATAGTTTTTACTTCCATTCTACTGTTAATAATCCTATTCTCTTACCCAATCATGCATGAAAATGATCAATCTTTTTGTTATTCAAAATGCGATTTATGTTTTTGTGTTACATGCTCAACCTGTCCAAAGTTTTACTTTGGACATGGTTGAATTAAATTAAAACCTTATAAATGACAAAATTATTTTGAACCTGAGAAATGTTAAATTAAGAATGTTGAAAAACCCAATAAGGTCATGTTGAGGGAATGTTGATCCTAGATTTGTTATCATTCTTAGTAGTTAAATTACTCATTTAAACACATGTTTTATTATATTTTGCATATTTATGTCACGCAGATCATTATTCAGCCCCAGGTATGAGTGTATTTAAGGTTTATATAAAATCCTTGAATTATTGTCATTTTATGGTTTTATTAATTAAAAATGACATTATTAAAGCGTATTTGATGTATTAATTGATTTGTATATTTGTTTCCAAGATTTTTTCACGTCCCCAACCCTCCGACCGGCAAAGAGGACGCGACCATGGCGTTAACCATCTGGGAAACCAGCCCCATGAACATGAGAATTCATAAAATTGTTGAAATGCTGAAATAAAATGCTTTGAACTAGACATGCATACATGATCATTTATCATACACAGATGCAATTGTTTATCATGCACAGCAGAAACCACATACATTCATACAAGCATTCATTCAACATGTTCATCACATTCATTAATGGAAAATATGGTTGCAAAAGTAAAATAGGAAAGATTACTTATCTTATGAAGAACTCAATCCGCAACCAGCTACGTCGCTGCAATGTTCCACCAACCATAGGGCAGTGTGCTCCTTAATCTCTCAGCAGCGTTGCCACCCCCGAGCTGGGCACGATTCTCCAAGGAATAAGGGAACATGCAGGCTTACACATAGCCAAGGATACACAAAACACAGCCAAGCCAACACAGTTGGGTTTATCAGTCCATCAAGGAGTTGGGAAAGGCTAAATGCTAAGCTGGTGAGCTCATTGTAGAGCTAGGAACACCTACACTAGAACTATCCTGACTTCTAAGACACCCACACACACCCAACACAAGGAATCATTCCTTTCTCTACTTCACAGTCCCTCAGGCCATGCATTCCCTTACAGTGCTATTCAGGGGTTGTGGAGAAGAAAGCCAGCCCTCTAGATCTGTCTGTGTGGTTTCCAACCACCAGGTTTATCAAGCAAATGAAGCCCCCATCCCTGCTCCCTACACAGTCCAAATACCAACCATTGCACATACGCAATCAATTAGTGGTTATAGCTTAACAGGGGAAATGATTCCTGAGTCATTCTTGGCCCTCTCGTGGCCAAAAAGACTCCAAAAAATCTACAGTATCCCCAAAGCATAATAGAAAACACAATCATAGGGGAAAATACTCCCAAGCGAATTATACAGTCCTAAATGAAATCAGTGAGCGCAGCTCACAACATGGGGAAAACGACTACAAACAGTCTGTACATGAGGGAAGCTTGCACCAGACCCCAAATGTAAAGAAGAACGCAAAAATCACAACGTAAGGGAAACCACAGCAACCCGAAATCATCCTATGAGGTAGGTATCTGCCCACACTGTCCACAGAATCCGTAGAGGAGAACAGCGTGAGTAAAACCAGGTAAATTCCCATGCATGAGATTAATCAATAGGCAACGGTTCCTGCGTGAGGACGAACAAATCCCAGCTTGTGCATGGATGAACAGACAATGGATAGATGTGAGTAGGGAGTGCGTGAGCTTTTCAGCACTGTCGTGGGGAGAGTGGAATGCCTGCGGGAGTAAAACCAGGTAAATCCTGTGCGTGGAGGTGAACAAACAATGGAGAGGATGCGCAGTGGAGTGAAATGCAATCGTGAGTCCCCTGGAGTGATGGCAGTGGTTTTCCCTTGCCACTGTGAAGTCAACCACAGGTGGAGTGTGCATGTAGGAAAGGACTGACAGTCTTTCCACCCCACTCCCAAAAATAATAACTGCCTCAACCACCACCAGCAATTCTTAATGGAGGTGGTTGGGTAAGACAAGGTGGTGACACATGGGTTTTTGTTTCCCTCATGGCTCAAGGTTTGACAATTTCCCCACCCTTATCCTTGTGAAAATCATGCCGCTTCTCAATTTAGTTGCCGCAAGCATAGCTGGTCGAGTTCATTTAATTAAATATGCATATTTACATGATGAAAAAACCCAATATGTATGTTGCATGCCCCGATATACCATCGGTGACAATTTAAATCCAAAACATAGCATAACCAATCGATGGTGGGTCCTTGGCCTTTAGCTCCACACCATGATCATTACAATATATACATCATGTACACTTAATGCAATGGGATCAAAACCGAGGTGTTACATTCCCCTCCCCCTTCAATAGCACTGTCCTCAGTGCTTTGCAAATTTGAACAAAATGCTACACTGGTATCGCCTTAGTGTTCTGCAAAATTGAACAAAAATGGATGTGCCAATCGCATGGCATCCTCCAGCTCTCATGTAGCCTCTTCAGGTCCATAGTGCTCCCATTGCACCTTTACCTGCCCTATGGCCCGGTTCTAGAGCATTGTAACCTTTTTGTCGAGGATGCGCATTGGCTCGATTCAAAACTATCCCTTGGGTTCCCCCTGAATCACATCCCAATTTATCACATGGTTAGTATCATGTACATATCTCTTAAGCAAAGAAACATGAAAAACATTATGAGCTCTAGTGCTAGCAGGCAATGCAACTCTATATGCAACTAGCCCTATTCTTTCAAGCACTTCAAATGGCCCACAATATCTAGGTGACAACTTGACACAACTTCCAAGCTTCAAGGAACTCTTCCTTGCCCTCACTCTGAGATAAACATGATCCCCAACACTGAACTCCCTATTCACCCTATGATTATCCACATAGCTTTTCTGTATGTCCTGTGTTGCTTTTAGATTCTGTCTGATCTTTACCACCTCTTACTCCATTTCCCTGAGCAATTCTGGTCCAAGCACAATCCTGTTCACTGGATTGTCCTAAGTCACTAGTGTCGTACACCTTCTTCCATACAAAGCTTCATACAGACTCATCCCCAAGGATGCCTACTATCCATTGTTATAAGTAAACTCTACCAAGTGCAAGTAATCTTCCCACTTGGTCAATTTGCCCATCACATACATGCGAAGCATGTCTTCAAGCACCTGATTAACTCTTTCTATCTAACCATCTATCTGAGGATGGTATGCAATGCTGAAGTTTAGCTTTGTACCTAAATCTACAAACAACCCCTTCCAAAAGTTGGAAGTGAACTTGGCATCTCTGTCAGAGACTATTGCCTTCGGCAATCCATGCAATTTGAATATCTCCTTCATGAAGATCTTTGCAATGTCATCATTCTTATGCATAGACTTAACCGGTATAAAATGTGCTACCTTTGTCAACTTGTCCACCACAACCATGATGGAATCATGTTGTCTCCAAGTCATCGGAAATCCTGTAATAAAATCCACGGAAATAACTTCCCATTTCCATTCCGGAACTGGCAAAGGCTGCAACAAACTTGCAGGGTGTTGATGCTCAACCTTTACCTGCTGACACTTCATGCACCTTGAAATGTACTCAGCCATGTCCTTTTTCATTCCTGGCCAAAAGTACTGCTTTCTAGCCATAGCAATTGTCTTCTGATATCCTGGGTGACCAGAATACAGAGCTTGATGGATTTCATCCATAACAACTCTCCTCAAATCTGCTACATCTGGAATATAAATTCTACCTTTATAAGTGAGAAGTCCATCTTCTTCCAATTTATATCCCTCATACCTCTTCTCAAGACCTTGCTGCTGCAATTTGTCTTTTACCTGCTCATACAATTCATCTCCAGCAGCATGACTAACAATCTGCTCCCTCAAATCTGATTGGCAAATACTAAGAGATGCCACATGCATTTCCTTCACCTTCCTGCTGAGTCATCAGCTACATTATTTTCCTTTCCCTTTATGTGCTTGATTTCCAAATCAACTCACATAAAAATTCCAGCCATATTGCTTGCCTAGCATTCAGAGTAGGCTAATCAAACAAATACTTCAGTCCACAGTGATCTGTTCTGAGCTCAAATCTTCTACCCGTCAAGTAATGCCTCCACATCTTGAGAGCATGTACTATGGCTGCAAGCTCTAGATCATGAGTGGCATAGTTCTTCTCATGTTCCTTCAGCTTTCTTGACTCATAACATATCACGTGGTTGTCTTGCATAAGGACTCCTCCAAGCCCTTGTCCGCATGCATCGGTACACACCACAAAATCTTTCCCCGGATCTGCAACCTTCAATACTAGTGCACTGGTGAGAAGACTCTTCAACTGCTGGAAGCTTTCTTCACACCTTGATGTCCATTCAAACTGCATTCCCTTCTTTTGCAAAGAAGTGATGGCATGTGCAACTTTGGAGAATCCCTCAATGAATCTCCTATAGTATCCTGCAAGTCCCATAAAATATCTTACATCTATCACATTTCTTGGAGTAGGCCAATTCACAATAGCTTCAATCTTTTCAGGGTCCACAGATATACCCTCCTTTGAGATAATGTGACCCAAATACTAAATTCTATCTCTATAGAAGTCACACTTGCTCAATTTCGCATACAACTAATGCTCCCTAAGTAATTTCAATGTCAATCTCAAATGCTCTTCATGTTCTTCCTCATCTTTAGAATAAAAAAGAATGTCATCAAGGAAAACAATAACAAACTTGTCCAAATACCTGTTGAAGACGCTATTTATAAGGCACATGAATGTAGTTGGTGCATTTGTGAGACCAAATGGTACCACTACAAACTCATAATGCCCATACCTTGTCCTAAAGGCTGTCTTAGGAATGTCTTCATCCTTGATTCTCACCTGATGGTAACCAAACCTCAAGTCAATCTTGGAAAATACCTTTGCTCCTCTCATTTGATCAAAGAGGTCATTAATCCTAGGCAAAGGATATTTATTCTTCACAGTAACCTTGTTCAACTGTCTGTAATAAATACATAATCTAAGTGTACCATCTTTCTTCTTTACAAATAGAACCGGTGCTCCCCAAGGAGACACACTCGGTCGGATATACTTCCTTTCCAACAACTCTTGCAGTTGCATCTTCAATTCTAGCATCTCCAGTGTACTCATCCTGTAGGGTGCCTTGGACACTGGTGCTGCTCTTGGAATGAGTTCAATTGTGAAATCAATGTCTCTCTTTGGAGGAAGCCCTGGAATCTCATCAGGAAATACATCCCTGAATTCCTGTAACACCTGATAGTCTTCCAACCTAGGAGTTTTATCTCCCATTTCCTCCAAAATATGAGCTGCATACAACTGGCAACCCTTCCTACAGAACTTTTTTAACTGCATTGCTGAAACCTATCGTACTGAAATCACCTTTGGAATACCTTTCACAACTACGAGGTTCCCTTCTTCATTCATGCATTTGAAAGTCTTATGGTAATAGTCAAGCTTCACCCGGTGAGCTTCTAACTTATGCATTCCAATGAGAACATCATAGGAACCAAGTGGTAGAACATTCAGATCTACACAACTGACCAATCCATCCATGGCCAATGGACATTTCTCTACTACTTCACTGACCTTTCTCTTAGTTCCAATGGCTAGTTGAACTAACCAAGACTTCCTATGCTTTATTTTCTTAAAAGCACAAATCTCCACTATTCTAGGAGTAATGTAACTGTGTGTAGAACCAGAGTTAATCAAAATAGAAACAGATTGCTCAACAATATTACCTACTACCTCAACCACAATTGATTGGTGATCTACCTGGCGGTCCTCCAGTGCTGCATAAATCCTAGGGACTTCCCTTGCTACTTGACCCACTGTTTCTACTTCTGGAATGTTATAAGCTGGCCTTGCACTCTCATCCTCGAGTGTACAATTCCTGCACATGTGGGGTCCTCCACATTTCCAACATTGGAGTGGACCTCTATCCTATTGTGGATCTTTAGGCTTTTCTCTTGTCACTCCAACTGGCTTACTCGCAGCTTGGGATGGCTACTTCTGCTGATTCCTGAAGTTAGAAGGCTTGAAACCTTTCTTTTTTTGGTCAAACTTCTCATTCTTCTTGTCCTTCCATGCCTTATGGTAATCGGGTTTACCTTTTCTTTGCTCATAGCAATACTTAGCCTTCCTTATTGCTTCTTCAAGAGTTCTAGGTTCATAAAACTCAATTCTATCTTTATAAGACTGAGGTAATCCACTCAGAAAACGCTAGACCTTCACTTTTTCATCTCTAATGTACCTGACATACCTCAATAGCTCCAAAAACTTATTTTCATACTCTTCCATGGTCTGCTGTCCCAATCTCAGCTCATGGAACTCCTTAATCATGTCATCATAATATCTGTCAGAGAGGTATTTCTGCTTGAAATACTTCTTGAACTACTTCCACTTGAGTCTCCTTTCACTGATCCTCTTTACTTGCTTGAAGTGTTCCCACCAAATGGATGCTCTTCCATTCAGATTGAATATGGAAACTCTTACCTTCATGTTTCCTGAATAATCATGCACTTGAAAGTACTTCTTTATCCCAAGAAGCCAAGCTTCAGCCTCTTGTCCAGTCTTTACCTCACCATCAAACGTAGGAGGTTTAGCTTTCTTAAATTCGTCCTGAGAGCGATCCCTATGGTGTCTCTTTCTTTTCCTTTTATGAGAAGAAGAACTTGAATCCCCGCTAGATTCTTCAGAATCAGATGATCCACTAGAATTCCTTCTCCTTCTCCTAGTACTGCTCTTACTGCCTTCTGGTCTTGCTGTACCTCATCCAGAGTCTATCTTTCTATGTAAGTATGTCAAACTCTACAACATAGTAGCATTCAATTGATACTGCTCTTCTTGGGATTTGATCAGGCTTCTCATCATGGCTGCAACATCTGACGGTGTCTCTTGGAATCTCCTTCCATTAGACTCAATGTCATCATTTCTATTACAGACATTTTCTCCCATGGCATCTCGCGCATGCTCATAAGAATCCCAAGCATCATATCCATCATGGGTTCTCATAACTGAACCACCACTTATTTATCAAAATGCACTACCTGGAATACTACCCTTGAGGGTGACTATGACTCTGAAAATGTGTTAGTAACACAACTGTTAGATGCATAACATTGATATAAACCAACATTGCTTACCTTCTCTTGGAAAAATCATAATAGAAATTTTTTTCCTGAGACATACAATTTTTTTTTTTTTGTAAATCTATGTTTTCGCGCATTCTGGTGCATGAAATCGCTGCCACTTTTCTCCTTTTTAGCTCTGAAAATTCACTGAAAAAACAATCAAAATCCCATTGAAAAACAGTCAAAATCTGCTGGGGAAATCCCACGGAAAACTCAAATTTTCCTTATGCAGAATCAGCTCTCATTTCCACTATTGATCCGACGTTTCGGCAGTCAAAACAACTAACTTCTCCACTGTTCATCGGTTGTCGAAACAACTTCTCTGCTGTTCATCGGCTGTCGGGTGCACTGTTCATCGGGAGGATAGTTCACTAAACAGCCGCAACGGCAGGTAGTGATCTCACTATGAGTTCCGCAAACCATAACTCATCGGCTGTCGAAAACTCTATCCACTAACTTCATCTGACGTCCTTATACTTAAACAAAATTTTCAAATTCCCTTTCATCGGTGATCGTATCCACTATCCTTCGGAAGGATAGTCCATTAGACAGCCACAACGGTGGATGTTCAATCCACTAACCATCGCCGATGGCTAACGACTCCAGGACTTAGAAAAATTTCCGATTTTTTTTTTCCCTTTTTGTCTTCCTCTTCACCGCTTCACCGCTTGATTGGCTCAACTTTCTTCTTTTCGTCGGTGAAATAGTTCCATCAGCAGCCGCAACGGTGGAACATGATCTTCGATCTTCTTCCGATCGGCGGCATAACCTGATCGGTATCGGCAATATTTTCTCATCGGCAAGCTAGTGCTCTTGGCTTCTGAAACGGTGGGTGCATGAACCACTATCTTCTTCCGATAGTTGTTGTTTTCATTACTTAGAAAAATTTTAAACTTTCTTCTACGGCGTTGGCAGTCGGAGACCTTATCCGTCGGACGCGTAGTCGTTTAGCCGTCTGCAACGGCGAGCGCTCGATCAGCTATTTTTCGTCGACAGACATCAAATCAGTTAGAAAATTTTCCACGATTTTCTTTCCAACTGTGCCCCATCTGGCATGCTTCCACCTAGCTCTTTCGCTACATCGGAAGTCTTTCCCACTAACTCTTCTGATGATCCAACAGTTCAAACACATACGAATTTTTTGAATTTTCCAGTCATTCCCTGATTTCTGCTAGGCAGAAAGAAATATTGTTTATGTCCCTGTATCTTCATGGTCCATTCAGGCCCATGCTGCAACATGGGCTCTAATACCACACTGTCACATCCCCAACCCTCTGACCGGCGAAGAGGATGCGACCATGGCGTTAACCATCCGGGCAACCAGCCCCATGAACATGTGAATTCATAAAATTGTTGAAATGCTGAAATAAAATGCTTTGAACTAGACATGCATACATGATCATTTATCATACACAGATGCAATTGTTTATCATGCATAGTGGAAACCACATACATTCATACAAGAATTCATTCAACATGTTCATCACATTCATTAATGGAAAATATGGTTGCAGAAGTAAAATAGGCAAGATTACTTATCTTATGAAGAACTCAATCCGCAACCAACTACGTCACTGCAACGTTCCACCCAACCATAGGCCAGCGTGCTCCTTAATCAATAGGCAACGGTCCCTGCGTGAGGACAAATAGCTCCCAGCTTTTGCGTGGATGAACAGACAATGGATAGATGCGAGTAGGGAGTGCGTGAGCGTTTCAGCACTGTCATGGGGAGAGTGGAATGCCTGTGGGAGTAAAACCAAGTAAATCTTGTGCGTGGAGGTGAACAAACAATGGAGAGGATGCGCAGTGGAGTGAAATGCAATCGTGAGTCCCCTGGAGTGATGGCGGTGTTTTTCCCTTACCACTGTGAAGTCAACCATGGGTGGAGTGTGCGTGTAGGCAAGGACTAACAGTCCTGCCACCCCACTCCCAAAAACAATAACTGCCTCAACCACCAGCAGCAATTCTTAATGGGGGTGGTTGGGTAAGACAAGGTGGTGACACATGGGTTTTTCTTTCCCTCATGGCTCAAGGTTTGACAATTTCCCCACGCTTATCCTTGTGAAAATCATGCCCCTTCTCAATTTAGTTGCCGCAAGCGTAGCTGGTCAGGTTCATTTAATTAAATATGCATATTTACATGATGACAAAACCCAATATGTATGTTGCATGCCCCGATATACCATCAATGACAATTTAAATCCGAAACTTAGCATAACCAATCGATGGTGGGGCCTTGGCCTTTAGCTTCGTACCATGATCATTACAATATATACATCATGTACACTTAATGCAAAGGGGTCAAAACCGGGGTGTTACAGATTTAATCTTTTTGGGCCAAATTAATAAATAGAACGCATCCAGCCTACCTTGCGCACAACACGTCCAACTCGACGTCCAGCTTGTTGCATGAAACGCATTGGTAGTTTGCTAGATGTTGAAATGTGTTGCTATAGACTGTAGTACTCAAACGCACTAGAAGACAGACACTTTGTTCACCCTAGATTTACGCCCAGCGTATCCAGCTCACGGTCCAGATTGTTGTTCAGCTCTCTGTCCAGATCGTTAACAAGATTGTGCGTTGCTTAGAATTAATTTCAGGCATTAAAACATGAAACATCCTGCAAACGACCTATTTTCCATGTGTCTGGGTGATGAAGCTCACTTCTGGATAATTCACCATCCTACAGCCTCCTTTGCTTGCCACCACATCAACAATCCACGTGTTGGGTTGATGCATTTAACCTACGCTCTAGAAGATTCGCCAGTACGTTCTCCTCTGTCCAATACCAACCCACCTACTATGCTAAGGAAGGAGCCATGCACCACATCTGAAGACTGTTCACGCTTAAGAGGATCCTATGCATACATTGTCCAGTAAAGAATACCAGAATCGCGCTGAAGAAGGGAGGATTCCTATGTGTTGGCCTGCGATCTGTTATGTGCCTTTATGATCGACGAGAGCAGTTGACCACTAAACAGTCGACTTGCTCATCTCTGTAAACTATTATATATATTACCCTATGTGTGAGATCTAGGTTAGCCAAGAAGAATTAGTTCACGGTGTTATCAATTCATGCTTTGATTTTTTCTTAAGCACACTGTATTTTTGTTCCATCGTTTGAATAAAGAGTTGTATGTGTTGCTGTTGAAGATTGCATTTGAGTAGAAGTTAGCCAGGAACCACCCCTAATTGCTGAGAGGGCCCTTCATCAACCAGAGGTTTCTTTTCTTGTTTATTTATTTCATCTTTTATGTTGTAGCTAGCTTAATTTACAGTTTGTTTTATTATTTCTATAATGCAGTTTTTTTTCTAAATTAGATAGTTAATTGCGCGCATAGTTTGCTTTCAGCTTTGTTTTCAGCCATTTCATTCCCAGCTTATTGTTTAGTTTATTTGCAATTTAGATAGAATAGATTGTTTTTTATCAAATTAAATAGACTCAATTCTGTTTATTTCATTTTTGTTATAAATTATCAGTTTATGCAATTTACATTTCAGTTTATTAACATGCAATGGTTTCTTTATGCTTATGCTTATGAATTTGTTTAGGTTTATTTCACTATTGAATTTGCTCAATAAGTAGGTTTTGTTATTGCCTCTATGCATTAGATTTACATTTGCATGAATTCAACTGAAGATTAGCTCATTTAGGTTAGTTTTTATTATTTTAACTGTGAAGACTATCATTCGGACAGCCTGTTCAGTCTGTTATTTAGCCACCCCTTTCAGACCCACAGTTTAGTCTGTCATTTGACCCACAGTTTCATTTTTAGTCTTTTTAATGTGTTTTGTGATTGTTTTCAGTTTTGTTTCTTTAATGTTTGAATTATGTTTTGACTGTGATAGTTAGATGATAGTTTTGTTTAACATTGAAGTTAAAGTTTAATTGTTTTAGGTTATTTATTAAAGTTTTATCATTTTCCTTACTTCTTTTCACCTTGAGTATGTGTTAATTTGTTTATGTTTTTGTTTCTTGAATATTGTTTTTTATTTTGTTGTATTGTTGTATTGTTTTGTGTTTATGCATTTTGGATTGATTTATCCATTTGCATGTGAGATTCAGTGTTATATGTGTTATCCTTAGTATGTTTTTAGGTTGTCTCTTTTACATTGTGTTATTGTTGAAATAACTTGTAGGAAAGAACGTAAAGATATTTATTTTATTAAGTTTTCTACTTGCTTCTTTTATTAATTTTTCTACTTGCTTCTTTTATTAAGTTTTCTACTTGCTTCTCTTATTAAGTTTTCTACTTGCTTATAAGTTAAGTCTTCCTTGCACCCTAGTTTCCCATTTGAATAGTTAATTGTTGATTGTATTTAAGTTTAAAGTTTTAAAATAAAGTATCAATTGTTTAGGTTATTATTCTGTCTCAGTTTAATTACCTTAATAATTTCATTCGTAGGAGTTTGACTTGGTTTTTCGTTTTGAAAGATCTTTCGATCTTTTGTTTGATTAAATATTTCCACGACACCATAAGAACCTGTCTACCTTCACATATATTATGTGTCAACTCTAAGCTTACCAACCCCGATTGATAATTAAAGAATAGGTGCATTAATTTAGACATTCTAACACCCAAACGATATGCACACTTACTCATTTCACCTTTACCTTTCTTCTTCTAGGAATTATTGTTATTGGAGTTTGATGACTCCTCATGAGACTTGGACTAGTCTCCATTTTGATCAGGATGCTTCTTATCCTCTTTCTTTCCTTTGGAATCCATTTTTGAATCTCTAGCAACCAAATCTTCATCTTTTGAAGGTTTGATGGTGCCCATCATGACCAACTTATCTTTCTCTTGGGTCAATGATTCCATGAAATATGCAAGTGAAGGCCCTCTTCCAGTTTTGAGTTGTCAACTTTGTGGCATGGAAGGTTGATACAAATAATGAATAGTCAGGGCCAAGCTTCGAAAGTATGGCCAAGACTAGTTCTTCATCTTTCTTTTCAATACCACATTGCGTTAATTGAAGAACTAAGAGCTTTGAACTTGGAGAAGTAGACTTGTAAAGACTCAGAATTTCTTGGACTCACTAAGATAAGCTCATTCTCCAGTGAATGTCCCCTCGTTTCATCTGTCTTTCCAAATAAGGTTTGAATTTTATCCCATACTTCATTTGGTGATGTAAATCCATCTATATGGAAAAGAATTTATCTAGAAATGTAGAGACACAAGAGACCTTACGCGTCATCCCTCCTGTTGTGTTACTTAATCTTCTTTGTTGTTGCATTGGGATCATTCTTAGTTTCCATGGTCACTCTAACAAGGCCCTTTATCCTCATTAGAATCTCTATCTATTCCTTCCATTCGAAGTAGTTGAATGGAGTCAAGAGGATATGGTGAGATTGATCCATTTCTTCAGCAACTACGCCCTTGAACAAAATAAATGCGCTCTTGGGAGTGATGTCATTCCAGAAAAATAAATAATAGAGGAGAAAAATAAATCTACAAAGGATACGATACCATGTCAAAATTAAGCCCAATATTATATCAATTGTACTCACAAAATTACTTGAAAAACATGCACAGATCCACTCAGATTGGAGACTGAAATTGGTGCATAACAAAATCTTGCAATGCATAAGTTTACATAAACCAACCTTATAAAGTAATAGATTGTCCAAATATATAATTACATCATATATTAGAATGCCTAAGGAGGAAAGTTGAATCCTCACAAAAGAAAGCTTACTAAAAGTCAAAAATCCCCTCTAGGTGGATAAAACACTTTTCAAACCACTCAAGGAGGTCACGAATTGGATGAATGAAGTGCATCAACTGATAAGTGATGGAAATTGAATATACTAATGCTCCTAGGGGAGAAAAATATGGAGGATGAGTTGTGCAAAAAACAAGGCAGTTGCCATGTGACTAGATTTCACCTTTTTCCTTAAAAGATGCTTAAAAGAAATCAAACTCTGGATAAGGCAGGAATGTGCACTTACTAAACTGGTCATTCTTCTAAGTTGTTAGAATATCATCCAAAATTTTATGAAGGCACTTCTGGAGGAAGTTTAGGAAATTTTTGACCAAGTGGTGCCAGTGGATGCAAACTAGCTAGTGTAGGACCTAAGGAATTAATAAAAAGGATTAATTATTTTATCCTAAGTATGGGATTCGGTTTTTGGTTATTCTAAAACAAAAAATGTATTTAGTTTTTTTTTTTCAGAAATATTATACTCATCTTTTTTTCAAACCTTTTCATTTGTATTCTAACAATTTAAGTATGCACTTTTGTAGCATGTACAATTTTTGTATCGCTCAACATATTTTTGAATTGTTTCTATTGATAAAGATCAAATTATTGCATATAATTTTATGAATAAACAACCCCTTTCATGGATTTCGTAATATTTTCCTAATTCATTGGTATTTCCTTCTAGCATTATCACGCTTCTATTGCAGAAATCCTATCCGAATCAACAAGGGTTGATTTTTCTATCTGCCAATGAACTTGAAAAAAAAGTACATTGACATCAATGAAAATTTGCATATTTCCTATCTAATTCTAGCATAATTAATTTTGATTTCTTTATCAGTTTCAACTTGCATTTGAAATGTATTTTGTCTAATTTATTTTATTTGATCATTATATTTTTTTTGTAGTTTCTCCAATTGACTATGCACAACTATATGCATGTCAAATGCAACATTTTTTCAAAACAGAGGATTCAAAGCCAACTTGGGAATTTGGGAAAGGGAAATGGTCGTTGTCATTTTACAAGATGAGGATAGAATTTGAACTCTCAGTGCTAGCCTGAAACTCTTTCAACGCCATCTTTTCTTGTTGATTCCCAAAGAGGATTATTATTGTTCATTTTATATCAAACATGTTTTTCCTTTTTTTAGTTGTTGTAGCATCAGTTATAAAAACACACTTTAGTCTTGTTTTTTTTTAGCTTAGCTTGTACCATGCGAGACTATTTTTGTAAAGCTTGCTTGTCATTTCTATGTTTTTGTAAAGCAAAAAAGAGAGACATGTCTATAATAATCTATCACATCCCATGACAAAGTGCAATATTGTAATATCTCTCTTATGAAAAGAAAAAAACGTCTTCTATATGCTATAATATCTCATACTTGCTATATAAATTTGTTAAATATTGTGCTTTTCAGTATTCTCTATTTTTTAGAAATTGCATTGTTCTGTTTTCCAATATACTGTTCTTTGAATGAAATTGTTATAAAAAAATTATAATATTTATATAACAAAAGATTCTTATTAGCTTAACCTTGTTTTTCACTTTTCAGATGTTTATCCTCTCGACGTTCCTTTGCACCTCCTCATACAAACTCTAATATATAAAAGTTAACAATAACATGTTCAAACTTGCCACATGATACTCTTATAAAATTGCATATTAATTTTTTTTCAAATAAATCATACTCTAAGATATTTATATTATATCCCAAATCTCTTTAACCAATTAAAAAATAGATTAAATAAAATTTAAATTTTTGTTTTAATAAAAAATAAAAATTTGTATTTAAAAACATCCAAATTTTTTTATAACATGAATTAGTACGAAGTCATGTAATTAAAAAATATAATGCATACTAAAAAGAGAGACTAATCAAATATTTAAAATTCTTACAGATATAAGAGAATAAATAAAATATTTATTTTTTCTTGGAAAGAAATTACACTTTAAAATATTAAAAAAATTATATTTTACAAAATTTAAATCCATTAAAAATAAAACAAAATATTTCTCAATTATTAATCCATAAAAACAGAAAATGAAAAACAAAATCAAATATCCTACCAAATGTTAAATCCTTAAAAAGGGAAAAGGAAGAATTGGATAGTGAAACAATTGTGAATTGAAAAAAAAAACCAAATATCCTACCAAATGTTAAATCCTTAAAAAGGGAAAAAGAAAAATTGGATAGTGAAACAATTGTGAATTAGTGTAACTTGAGTGGAGAAATATAAATAATTGTTTTCTCATGCATTTAAAAAAAACTGTAAAATTTTAAATTTAAGAGAAAATAAAAACTTATTAAATTAAAAAGGTAATTTAATGTCAAATAAAAAATGTTTTTATTAGAGTTAAAAAAATTTATAAAAAATATAAAAAATTGAAGTGTCATAAAATAATAAATTTTTTTTAAATATTTAAGAGAAAATTGAAATAGGTGATAATGTTTGCTTTCATACAAATGTTAAATCATTCATTAAAGGTTTTTCACTTTTAAGAATTATATTATTGCATCGAGAGGCACTTTACAGTCCAGTATGGGGGAGATATTGTAACGTTAGTAACGTTTGTAACATGTAGACAAAAAATAATAGTGATAGTGAATATTACGGGAGAGATCTTACGTTAGTAACGTTTGTAACATGTCGAAAAAATAAAAAATAGTATCATTTTCGTAACGCTATTTTAATTAATAAAAAAAATCTAGCAATAAATTTTCTAATAGGCCAAAATAAATGTCGGCCACAAAAACAATCTAATATGGGGGAGATGTTGTAAACTTCCTACCTAACAAAACAATAAAAAAGTAAAAATTTAATTTTCCGTAAAAAAAATATGTGGGTCAAGAAAAAAACACAAAATTGAATTATCCACAAAAAATTGTTGGCCTTGCACATGGTTTTAAAACCATGTGCAAGGCATTCTAAAAAACCCATGGTTTTATTGTACATGGTTTAGGAGGCTTTGCACATGGTTTTTAAACCATGTGCAAGGCCTCCTAAACAACCCATGGTTTTATTGTACATGGTTTAGGAGGGCCTTGCAAATGGTTTTAAGACCATGTGCAAGGCCTCCTAAATGACACATGGTTGTAGGAGGGCCTTGCATATGATTTTAAACCATGGCCATAAATAATATTAAATATTAATAATAAAAATATTATATGTGGACCTTAAATAAAAAGATGTGTCTTTTGGTTTAAATCAAATCAATGGATACCTAAGAAGAGGTTTGCACCTCGAGAGATTTGATCCATTTCGGCGCTTGATAGAGCCTAGGATTTGGATCTACGCTGGTTTTAAATAAAGATTTAAAAAATTACAATTTTGGTCTTTTCTAAAGAAAATCGGACTAGACCAGGTAAAATAATAGACTATTATTTGATTTTCTAAGAATCATAATATGCCTCATATAAATATTTAACAGGCCTACTATAACCAAAGCATATCTATCCCTATATATGAAGTATATATTATGCCTAGTCCATACATGCAATCTCTATAAACAAAAACATATAATTTAGAAAACTTGGACTAATCTTCATCTTCACTGTGAGAAATGGCAATGAGGGTCTCCTCCTTCCCATAAGAGGACTTTGGTGTTGTTGTTGGGCATGAAATTGAGGCATTAAGTAGAGCTAGGAGATGCAAGGTCCAACATAACAATGGCTTTGTAAATCATGGTCTGTTTATCCATTGTTTTCCTGATCTAGCCTTGGATTTCATTAAAATAGAGCATCATTTCATTTCTCTCCTCTTGACCTTTCTATTAACACCTTGCTAGGAAGAGACTTGATTTGCAAGTACACGGTAAGAGTTTTGTAATATTTTGTCTCCCTCTTCCTAGTGTAATCATAATCCTTCACTCAAGGCTTCATTTCCTCCACAATCCTCTCAACATTGATTCCATTCTTCTCATATTTTATCCAAATTTTGACTTTGGAGAGATAATCACTCTTTGTTTCTAATATTTTCTCCATCTAGCTTCCTCCACATCCTGTTACATCCTAGTTTGAGATGAAATGCTATGTCTTCCTCATGGTATGAAATTTCTCCCTCAACTGTGCATCCCTCGTGTCTCTATCCATAACAAAAAACAATCGCCTAGGTGCAGGGCTTCAACTAGACACAAAATACATATTTTGACTCAACTACTAGGGAAAGGGCCCAAGACAACTGCCCAAGTGTCACCGAGGATGGAAAGCCCCACCAGTACAAAACACCAACCAAACCCAACACAAAATGCGTTGAAACCTCCAATTCCCCTCTTACCAGAAGCATGAGAAATTCTAGAGAAAGGGGCATCATCCTTAGATACAAGTCAAACTTGCCTTCCCTACCCAAATTCAGAACAAACCAAAAAATCATGAAACTTGGGGCAGATAGACTGTTGAAATTCTTACCAAGAATGCTATTTAAGTCATCCTTTGGCCTTTATAGGTGGAGAATGTGAACTCAAAAACCCATCATCCTTCTCACTCGCATTCAAAATCCACCTTTTGGAATGAGAGTTAATGCTTTTCTCCATCATCGAGCTAGCTCTAGTGCCACCAATTCCTTGCATTCTTAGAACCTCTTATCCATCCCATCTAGCTTTCTCGACCTTATGATATTGTTCCAAGTCATGATCACTAGTGGGAGGGAGCGATATCTCTTCCATGTTTTGTTTGGCTGCGGAGGTTCCACTTAGATGGCATCCCCATCATTATCTTTCTCCCCTATCACTCTATTTGAGAGAAATCATACATTAATAGCTATTAATATCCCAAATTTCAGTTGATCTTATAATATTTTTTGCAATATCGAATGCCCAAAGCTAAAAATTATAAAATGATTACCATGTTGTTGGTAATGTAAATGCACCAAAATTCCTCTATATGCATGATAGATCCGAAATTAAGATAAATCTACATTATTGTAAGATGATTTAGAGTTGAAGATTTTATCTTAACATAAAATATGTAATTCATAAAAATATGTTTCATGTTCGTGTATAAAGAGAAGTTAACAACTTTATAAGATTAGATGCAGGGATAATTTTAGGGGCAAAATTTATCCCATGGGCTATTTTTATGGAGTTTTCTCGAAAAAGAGATTCACCATTTTGCAATTTTCGAAGCCCTATTTTGCCCAATTTTGATATGGTAAACTTTTTTCACCCTAAAAATTGTCAAATTATTATATAAACAATATAAAATCTTTGGAAATTAAAATATTTTTTGAAAAATATCGCCAAACATTTTATAGTTGGTGTTTTAAGAATTGGTAAGATTTGCCAATATTTATACACTTTTAAATAAGTATGGTTCCTTAAAATCATCCCTGATTAGATGGGATATGATTTTTTCTATATTGTATGTTATGTGTGGGGTTTTAAGCATTTGTATATGACATTTACACATGAAAAAATAACATAAAAATCTGAAATTTCAACTTATTATATTTAAACAATAATTATAAATAAAATAATGTAAATTATTTTAAATTTAAATTTATGTTTCTAAATTTATTTAACATAAAGGAGAATTACACATATTCATATTTTGTTTTTTTATAAATAAAAGGGATATATAAAATTCAATTTAACTTTGAAACATAAATAAAAATAAAAATAAAATCTAAACATAAAATTTGTAATATTTAAAATAATTAAAATTGAATTAAATCTATATTAATAAATTTTATTATTATTATTATTAAATAATCCTTAATTAAGTGGCCACAATAACCCAAAAAAAAAATCTTAAATCTAACTTGTAAACAAATATACATAATATGATCACCAAACTATTCAACTTGGTATTAATCCATCCCATGCTACCAAGACCATCCTGTTTGGTTAGTATTGGGCTAACTATCCATATCAATCTCTTTAGAGGTTTCCACTTCTCGGAAGGTTGCATTTTTATAAGAAGGTAAGTAATCTTTTGAAATAATTTAAGTAACTATCAGCTATTAATTTAATTTAATTGATGGAGACCACTGAATCATATGCTTCCTATTAATTGAATTTAATTTAATTGATGGAGACCACTCAATCATATGCTTCTTTTGCCTACCAATTCGAAGACAACCAATTCCATCATATATATATATAGATTGTCGGTGTCCCTAGTGCCTCGTACGGCCTTTTCTTCACTTTTATTAAATCCTTTGAAAGCATACTATATCGACCCTTATCATTTTATTTTAAAGTATTTTTATAATGTTGACGGGTGATTATTGACCTTGGATTCTCAATGTTTGTAATTCTATGTTTTATTAACATTGAGGCACGTAAAAGCACGACATTGACATATTTGTTCTACTCATTGCCACCTTTTGTCTATTTCAAAAGAATTGCCCTCTCTATGATTAACCTTTCAAAAATGTTTGCATTGGATTCCTTTGATGAATGCCATTGTGACAATAATTCATCTAAAGCCCACAGATTCTCAGATTTTGAGAGCGAAATAAGTTCTCACATTTTGTTTTGTTGGCTTTAGATTCTTCTCGTAAATGACATGATAACAACCTTTGACATGAATTATTTTGAGGGTGATAGCTACCTTCATGCCATCATTGATCACTCATTTGTTTAAAAGAGTTGTACAATAAGCTTTGGCATAACCAATATGGATTTTAGTTTGGACTATTCTGTAATGTTTTTTTTTAATAAGATGGACATACACTTTCTTAATATAAAGAATATTATATTAAAAAAAAACCACATAGTTTCCATGGATTTCAAATTTATAATTTTTTCATGAATTACATTCATGAAGTATATTCTCGAGAGCATTGAAGCTTGAGAAGGGATCTTTCAAATAGACCAAATACTCTTATGCATATGGCAATCCTACTCTAAAACTAAATCTAAACACATAGTTTGTGGGAATGGCAATCTTACTTTAAAACTAAGTCGAAGGATAAGGATAGCACATAGTGTGTGGGAATTATGGAAAGAAGAAATGACATTTTCTATCTCTAAAACTAAATCTAAGGGTAACTCTTTTGGATGGGAAGATTCACTTTATAAAGAATCTTTTGGATGGGAAGATTTCATTTTATAAAGAATTATGTGGTGATTGTCATCCTATAAAGTCCACATTGCTAATATGGTCCTAGCAATATAATAAGATTCTTTGACTTTTATAAAGTATTATGTGGTTATTGTCATCCTATAAAGTCCACATTGCTAATAGGGTCCTAGCAATATAATAAGATTCTTTGACTTTGACTCATTGAGAGTAACATGGTCCCTCTATTTGGATAACTATATAGCTATTTAAAGTTAAGAATTGAGAATGGGTAAAGTGTAATCAATTAAATAGTTCAAGATGTTAATTGTGGTTTATAGGTTTGGTAAAAGTAACTATTATAGTGACTCTAGCAATATAATAAGATTCTTTGACTTTGACTTATTGAGAGTAAAATAGTCCCTCATTTTGAATAACAACATAGCTATTTAAAGTTATGAATGGTAAAGTGTAATCAATTTAAATAGTTCAAGATGTCAGTTGTGGTTTGTGGTTTATAGGTTTGGTAAAAGTAACTATTATAGTTTTTTCTAGGGTTTAAGCTTATTTACTAGGCTTTAAGTGATATGTTATATGTGGATTTATATTAATATATGAAACAGTATTTAGGGAAATGTGTATGTTGTTAATGGGTGATTTTAGTGAAATAACTATTTTTACTTGTGGATTTTAAGTCAATGAAAACTTAATAGAATGATGTTAATGCTAAATAAGAATGATTTCCCCATAATGCTAAATATGAATGTGCATATAGCATTGCGATAAGGAAGCTAGTTCGAGAAAATGGTAGAATATAATCATCATAAAATGTGTCTCCTAAGCTATGTTGAGTCTAAAATGTTATTGTACACAAATATGTGGCATTTCCCCACAAGCTCCATGTAACATATGGATTCATTAGAAGAAATTTTAGTCTTGGAATGGGCATCCTAAGAAAAATATAAAATAATAAGAGTGTTTCCACATCATATTAACTATAGGATTTATTCGCTGAAGGTAAATCTACATTTCCTCGTTAACACATAAAATTTGAAGGATCCATCATTTTCTGAAAGTGTAGAAACCTTGGCAAATATAACTAATTCTTAAATTTCCAACCATAAAATGTTCGACGGTATTTTTCTAAAAAAATCAAATTTCTAAGGATCTTATTTAAATTCTAGACAATTTTGATGATTTTTAGCATAATTTTTTTTATCCCATGGAATTTGGGCAAAATAAATTTATAAAAAATGGAAATTGATGAATTTATATTTCCAAAAAAAGGTAAAAAATCATCCCATGGGTTAAATTTCACCCATAAAACTTTCCCTGCTCATTAATGATACTTTCCATGCAACCTAAGTTGATGTAAAGTTACAAAAAGACTTGAAAATAATAATGGAAGCCTTAGATTCATGTGCATACAAAGTAAATGATATGTCGATAACATTTTTATTTGTAAGGATTGCACTCACGAAGTTTCAAATTGGTGACCTAATGCAAGGAGTGCCTTAACTATATACCCATTCACCGTCTATTCTACACCTTCTAGTCAATTTATATAACATTTGATTTGGTATAAATTATAATATATTATATCTATAATTAATATTTGGTATGTTTAGATCACAAATTCAAAATATTTGTTAGAATATTAACATTTGGAACATTTTAACTCATCACAACTATGGTGATTTAGGAATGTTTTTCTTAAGGTTTTTCGAACATGAAAATAAAAATTAAAATTAAACCAAGTGATTCTTTACCCTTTTTAAATATCGATAAGTCAAATTTGGTCGTAGTGCACATGCACATCAATAACCATCACCATCATCATCATTAAAAATTTTAAAAATAAATTAAAAGCTTAATATATGCTACTAAACAATACATCAATAAGTATATCCATTAATTGTTATAACTTTTTTAGTTACCTGAAAAGGAGGTAAAATTTTTGAAACATAAATTAGAGGAAATAAACGAAGTATATGTAGAAAAAATGTATTTTCTATTTTTTCCTCTAAAATATTCAATATAATTTAAAATGTTAATTTTTTTTTCTCTTAAATGTATTAATAAGATAAAATATTGCAGTAGTCTACTTATTCTATGTTTTGAATTTTCCAATGGTTTTTGGTCGAAATGCAGTAAATAATTCTTGGTAAAATCTAAATTTGGAAGAGTTTAAATTGTGTTTTGAATGCATAAATGGATTCAACACCCTCAAATACCTTTATGGCACTCACATTATTCAATTTACATAACTTTTTTTTGAAGATTTCCAAAGGGAATCCTAACAAAACGAACTAGTAAATATACTTGGAAAATGTTCAAAACATAGAATATGATGCAATCGCATACATGGTTGCTGGAAATCTTGCATCAACCAAAAAGAATAAATTTTGATGTTAGTTTGGTTTAAATAATGTTTTGATAAATAAGTGAAAATATTAGTCCAAAAACCAAATTTTAAATAATCGGCCTAATTTTTGTTGCAAATAGCATAGGAATGCATTTTCAAAGTTTGAAAAGCAAAAGGCCAACATGGCATGGATTTTTGGAGTATTGAAATGCATTATGGAGAATTTAATGTTTTGTTTCTAATTGTGGAGTTGTCTTTCAAATTACATGGCATAGCCTTTTCAAAGGAGACGAAAAAGCATATTTTTGGAAGGATTTAATGTTTTTCCCAATTGTTGGAGCAACCTTTTCACTTAAATAATGTAGCCTTTTCAAATGAGGTAAAAATTATATTTTTGGAAGGATTTAATTCTTTTTCTAATTTTTGGATCAACCTTTTCAGTTTTATGGGCATAGCTTTTCAAAGAAGGCAAAAAAATCAGATTTTTGGAACGAGTGCAAAAAGAACTGCTATTGACAATTTTTGAGGTTGTGAAAAAATGGGCTTTTTTGGGGGGGGGGGGGGGGGGGGNTTCATCAATCCTAGAGACCATATAATAGGATGTAATAATATTTATTAAAGTTTGTAAGCATTTGTGCAAGTTTGAAAAACAAGATATTGCCTCATAATTGCATATTTTTGCATAGAAATCACTATTTTTTGTGCTATGAGTTTTTGAGAGAGGGTTTTGTGCAGACCCCTCTTGCACTAGTCGTATCAAAGTAGGTTATTCCTTATTCTGCAGGTAGAGCACCAAAGTGAGGTAGTTTATAGTAGGACCAGTGAGCTATGACTTGTGAAAAAATTTCCTCCCAGAGTAACCCCACAAGGTAGAGCTAGATGTAAGGGTAGAAACCCTCTTGGTATGGAATATTTTAGATCCATTTAGACGAAATTTTAGGCATTGTAAGAAGTGTTTCATCGAGGAGTTTATGTTAAAAGAAGAGATGAAAATGAAGATGAAGTTGAAAGCGAGGAACCATTCAAAGAAGAAGTACAATATGAAATAGATCCTAGAGAAATTAGATTTCTTAGAGCCATTTCCAAGATTGAAAAAGGACCAAAGATGGAGGTCTCAACATTTATTGGAAGCTTAAATCCAAAGGAGCTCAAAGATTGGATAAATGACATGGAATAATTATTTGAATTCGAAGAGATTGAAGACCTTGATAGAGTGAAATTTGCAAAGACAAAACTAATGGAACATGCTAACATTTGGTGGAAAGAAATACAACTTGAAACAGGAAGGAGAAGAAAAGATAAAATTGTTAAATGGGATAGAATGGTAGAAAAGATGAAGAGGAAATTATTTGATGTGGATTATGAACTAGATTTGCTCAAGAAGATGCAAAGTACGAGACAAGGAATGTGGCCACTAAAAGAATATACTGAAGAATCCCACAAAGTCATGATTAGAATTGGGCACACTTAAGCAAATAATGAGAAAGTAACCCATTACATCAATGGCTTAAATCCTAGCATACAAGAAGAATTGACATTAGTGAGAATGTTCACCATAAACGATGCATATCAATTTGCACTGAAGGTGTAAGAAAGATTAAATAGATAATTTTAAGATAAGAAAAGAAGAAGAGGTCATGGTGGAATAACTAAAGGAAGGTCTTATGGAGGAACAGACAACAATCAGAAAAAATAGAAAAATGAAGACAATGGCAGCAACAAAAATCAGAAAATGGATAATTCTTATGGCTCCTTAGAGGAAAATTTCAGAGGGAGAGGAAGATCAGGTAGATGATTTGAAAGAGGAGGTTTTCATGGAACTTTTTTTCGTTGCAGAGAAGAGGAATGTTGATCTTTTGAATTCCATCATAATCAAGAAAGAACATGTTACTCAGAATTACACCCAAGGTTGTGGAGAGTGAATCCCAAGGTAACAGTAGAACCACTTTAGGAAATGAGATCTTTCTTCTTCCTTTATAGAGAGGGATCTCTCACGGGATATTTATTAAGACCATATTTAAAGATAAAACGAATTTAGGTTGAGTTCATGGTTGAAACAGGGCAAGCACAATTGGGCTATGGAGTCACAAATTATAGTTGAATTACAGAACAGTTTGTAGGTGAAGATACACAAAGGCAAGGTAGCATTGGTTACATTTAAATAGTTGTTTTTTCTGGTGATAAAGAGAGAATAAGAACAATCCATCAACACAGAGCATGTAAGGATGAATTCTGCATCAAGTTTGGAGGGAAATATTTTGGTGGATACCTGAAAACAATAGGCAGAACATACAATACGAATTATGAACTATTATACACTTATTCCATGCATGAAGAAAACATAATGGCAAGGTTAATAAGAATACATGCACAGTGGAAAGAAAGTAACAGATTGTAACTATGAATCACACAGGAATATTTGCAACAATAGAAAGCATTTGGCTCTTCAACTTTTATTAGCAAAAGATATCAATAAAGCGTAAAAAAAAAATTCTTATGGGTTCCAACCCTGTTTCCCTCTATGAAGGGAATATTTATAGTTTCCGAAGCTCCTGAGACCAACCTCGAAACAGAGCTAAAAATAGTTTCAACATGAAAACAAAATTCATAACAAAATGATGATCTAGAAAATCCACCATGATCATGAAACCAAACAGAAAACACGCGATGGAGCATGAATGATGAATCGGTTGAGGAGTTTTGATAGCAGGGATGTTGAAAATGACCAGTTCAAGGTTTTCCACCATGGCCTACAACGTTTTTCCTCCTTCTCTGTAATTTCCCTGTGAAAATAATTTTGGATCGTAGATATTCTCTCAAGATTCATTCAGCACCATCGATCTATAGTCTTTGGAATGCGGAAGATGGGATGACGACATTTCCAAGGTTTAATTTTTCATTTCCCACCTCCGCATCACCCTTTCTTCCCCTTTGTTTTTCATCCGTTGATATGAGGTCTACAGAAAACCCAAAATCCCTTCAAAATCCTTTCTTTTTCAGCTTCCATCCTTTAAATTTACCTTTACCTTTTGGATCAATCTAGACCATTCATTTGGATGCTGATGATTTCTGGAACGGTGATCTGAGATCAAAGGTTTGGGCTTCAAAAATTGGGACCTCGAATTTTTCTTTAACTAAACTTTACCTTTCCGCCTCCACCTTTCCACTTCCACATTTTCCCGAAAAGCGGATTGCGAAAGGAGTATTTTCAACCTTTTCGCCACAAAAAAAACTAAGTTTTTCTCCTTTTGATCTCCACCCTGCTGAATCTTTCCACGCCATTGATCTGCATGGGAAATTTCTAGGCCGTTGGATCTGGTGGAAAGCAGAACCCAGATCACAGAAGGAGAAAGTTAGAACTTCAACTTCTTCGGACTTTTATTTTTATATTCCTGCTTCGGCCATTCGCGACCGTTGATCTCATGGTGGAAACATTCTGGGCCGTATATCTTGAACCCCGAAAAGCAGAAATTGGGTTTTCCAATTTTATAACCCAAAACTTCAACTTTTCCGCTTTCGCCTTTACGTCATTTCTAATCGTTGATCTAGGGCGGAAACTATCCTTGGACACCAGAACTTGAATTGCAGAAGGCGGAAGGCAGATTTTCTACTTTTATGCCCAAGTCTTTTTCATCTTTCGCTCTTCCACTTTCGGCTTCTCCTTAGGAGGAAATAAATTTTAGCCCTTGATTTCCTGCACTAAGCATCCCTACCTTCCATTTCGTGTCAACAATTTCTCCTAAGGGCGAATTTCCTCATTCAAGAACATTTCAAGGTGAAATATAATAATTCCTTCAATTTTTTTGCATTCTTACTCTAGAAATCCCCCTTTTAACAGATGCAGAACTTCATCAATGATCTTAAGGGTCAGATGATATAAAAATTTATAACCCTATTTCTCCTTTTCATGGCCAAACCCTTCACTAAATAGTTAGCCCAGAAATGGTGCTAACAAATGGCTCCAACTTGGGATACTATCCTCCCTATGAGGTAGAAAAGAACCTCATAGACCATCTTCCAAATCCATTGGGCAGCTCCCAAAATTTTCTGAAATTCCCAACATGCAATGAAAACCAAAACTGAATTAATGCTGGAACAAAACTGAAAAACTGAAAATGAAACTGAGAACTGCTGAAATAAATGCTCGCCATGTTGAGCTTATTCACATCTACTTAACTATCCTACTTACTAAGCACCAATTCCCAGTCAAGTAATCTCTGAATTCCAGTGAATCCAATCAAGAAAATGTTCCCGTAAACAACATTTTTCCTCATGCAGGATTAAAAACAGAACTGAAGGATATAATGGTAAGAGGTTATGGTAGAAAGCATGTTATTTACTATACACACATAACCCATTACTCATATTTCAAAGCTCCTCCATATACTCAACCACTAAATCATGATAACCTTCAAATATTTCTGTTATTTGTTTGCCATGATCATGCTTAGTCAAAAATAGAAAGGAAGAAATTAATGGCAACAAGTTATGATGACAGATCTAATCTTTACTGTACTCCCATAACCAACCATTCCCCTTGCAAAGCTTGTCCACATATCCATCTACTTGATCAAAAAATCTATGGCAGTATTCAATTTTCTCTATCATTTGCATGCCATAACCATGCTGCTCCTCTAGTATCCTGCAAAAATGCCCTTCAAGAAAACCATGCAAGGAATTCTATTGACTATTTGCAAATGAAACTTCAACTTCTTCATCTAAAATATCTGAATTTAAAACCTGATTCCTTATAAGTGTTTCAAAGAGAATAGGATTGTGTTCTTCAATAGAATCAGGAAAATTAATTTCTGAATTAAGAAAACATAAAGAAGTGTCCCATTTGGAATCTCCTTCTTCCTCAAGAGAAATAGGTGAAATGTACTCTTCTTGACCTTCTGAATTTGGAAAACAAGAAGAGATATCCCCTTCGGGATCTTCAGCGCTTTTAGAAATGATCCATTTCATTATTGCAAACACATAACTCATTATCCTGGATGGAAAGTTTGTCCATATGTTCTTCTACGGGGTCATAAAAAACATGATAGCGTTCATATATTTTTATCATTTTCTTACCCCAATAAGGTTTCTCAAATTGTAACTCCACCTACACATTGTCAGACTGCTTTTCAAAATAATCTTGAAAGGAATTCTCATGACAGTTTTCAAACGAGGCATCAAATACTTCATTTGAAATATCATATTTTAAATTTTGATTTCTTCCATATATCTCAAAGGAAATATCATTATTTTCTTCAATAAAATCAAATGAACAAAAAAAAAATTCTTGAGATGAAATTCCTGAACATGAAAGGTTCAAGGAGGCATTCCATCTATACTCCTCATCTCCTTCTTTGTAGGCCAACTCTTCATCATAAAATGATGGTTTTTTCACACGATGAGATTGATTATGTGATTGGTCCTCTTGCTCACCTTCCACCTCTAAATTGTTCATGAAATTTTCTATTATCTCAAACTCCTGTTTCTATTTAGATATTTTAAGCATGTGTCTCATCAATTTAAATGAATAATAACACAAAGGAAAACTGTCACTTCCAGCACACTCACTCTCTTCTCTACTTTCATCTCTTTGACCTTGAATTGCAATGGTATTTTCTCCATCAACAGTGTCTGAACTTTTATACCTTCCTCCCAATTCTGATTCAAGGTCTCATTCTTATTTACTTGAAATTTCAGAACATGTAGAACGACTATCAGACTTCCATTTTCCAGAGTTAGAGTTCTCTATACAATCATCCATAGAAACATTATAATTTTGAAAAAATTGTTGTTGCCAAAGGATATTTTCCTATTAGACATGGGAAATATCCTCATGTGGAAAAATTTCAAGGGTTGAAAGACACGAGGGAGGATTCGATTTACAGTCCCAACTTATTTCTTAGTCACATAAAGATAGATAAGAATGCTGCAAAGTATCATCATCTTTAGGAAGAGAGACATAGTTGGTTGAGATAGAGCTTTGGATTATGTCAAACTCAATCAAGGAAGACATTACCAACTGCTTGGAATTTTATTGCATATCATTGAACTATTTTGTCTTTATTTTTCCTTTCCTGTATTCAGTTTCCTACTCAAAGATTGATTTTGATTGAACCTTCCTTCATTTATAGTAATATCTCTATCCCCCAATTTTATCTTTCTCTGGACATCACCTATAGCCCGTAAATATCCTCTTTGATATTGTTTTGACTCTTCCTTAGTGAGGTATATTTCAAAATCCGAATCACCCAAATGGTTAATATGACCCTCAACAGACTTAAATTCATCTTCATCTGCAACATAGTTCTCAGGAAAAGGTGGCCTTATTTGCTGATCATTTGGATTATATCCCCCTGTCTGATCTGTGGAGGTGGGGGAGGGTTAGGCCTTCTGAAGTTAGGATTCCTAATCTGTGGCACATTTGGTTCTTTGTTCACTGGTTTGTTTTCCACATTATCCTATCCATTAACTTTTCCATCGTCTTCATCATCATTTCAAATTTCATATTGCTTGAAAAAGTAGCATCAGAGGTAGAAGGTACATGTTCTTCTCTGATATTTCCTGTTTCTACTCTCTTATGGATTTTCCCACTGGCCATCATGTTTTATTCTACTTCTATGGCATCTTGAAAAATGGGTAGGAGACTTGTTGTTTTTTTTCTCTTAACAATAAGGCAAAGTCACCATCAAATGCATCAGCAAAGTGGAGTTACCCAAAACCTGCAAGGCGTTTCATGTCATATAGAAAGGAGTTGTACACCCCCATAAATATACTAGAAAACTCATGGAAAGACTCAACCCCTCGCCCCACCTTCCTAAGACCATTGTACTAAAAAATCACCTGCAAATGGTTTTTCTTATCATCCCACCTTTCTAAAAATGCATTATGGAAAGTTTCAAAGGTGACAACGGACCCAGCAGGTAGATCCTTGAACCGCTTCTTTTCCTTCCCTTGATAGGCTTTGTGCAAATAACCTCATATTCACATCATCATATTCCACTTCATCCAATTCAATGAAGTCTTCAAATCTATCCACATGGTATCTCACTGTGAAATTTCCTTCCCCATCGTAAAATGGAATTCTCTGGGCATAATCTTGGGAAAATTCATGCAATATAGCAAGTAAGGCCAAAGGGGAAAAACTAGCATCCATTGGTCTAGGTGGATGTGGAACAAGAGGAGGAGCTTGAAAAGGTGGGGGGGCTCGGACAACTAGTGGGATATAAGGATGAAAGTTTTGAGTGACAAGATTTCTTACACCAGTTCCCCAAGAGTTTTGAAAGTTTTTCCAGAGAGAGTCAAGAAGATATGACTCTAACCTTCTAGGATTTAGTTCTGTGTCTTTCTAGTCAGATTCTGGTTTAGAATTTAGTAATGGACTTTCAAAATTGGTTTCCCACATAGAATCTTTAATGCTATGAAAATATTGAGTAGATGAATTTCCAAATTGAGGAAAACCTAGCTGGTCTTTTTCTTTATCTCTAATCAATTTACTGGAATAATCCACACTTAGTAATGTTTCAATGTCAGGGTTACCTCGTGTATGTGACCTCCCAGGGGCCAAGATATGCTTGGAAATATTGCTTGAAATAATGTGGAATCACCGGGTGAAAGAGGTACAACCTTCTTGATGTTTGACCATTGTTCACCATCAACAGTCAAATCTAAATATCTGTTGTTCATATCCAGGGAAGATTTGAAACCTCTTCCTCGTATCGATCCTTCTCGCTGTCGATCTCCTTAGTGGATTCACCTTCCATAATATTTCCGTGGATTCACCAAGCCAAATGATACAACCTTATTCAAATGCAGGATTCTCTATTTTCCCACAAAAACCCTTTCTCCTTAGAATCTTTGTCGTTTTTCCTAGGGATGATTTGTACTTTCGTTCCCTGGAAATGGCGCCAGTTTTTTAGCACTCAGAATTAAACCCAAGGTTGTGGAGAGTGAATCCCAAGGTAACATAGAACCACTTTAGGAAAGAAGATATGGCTTCTTCCTTTCCAGAGAGGGATCTCTCACAGGATATTTATCAAGGCCAAATTTAAAGATAAAACAAATTCATGTTAAGTTCATGGTTGAAATAGAGCAAGCGCAATTGGGATATGGAGTCACAAGTTATATATGAATTACAGAATAGTTTGCAGGTGAATATCCATAGAGGCAAGGTAGCACTCAGTTACAGTCAAATATTTGTTTGTATGGTGATAAAGAGAGAATAAGAACAGTCCATCAAAATAGAGCATCTAAGGATGAATTCTGAATCAATTTTAGAGGGAAAGATTTTGGTGGATACCTGAAAACAATATCCATAGCATACAAGATGAATTATGAACTATTATACACTTATTCCAGGAATGAAGAACGTGATAATGAAAATATTAACAAGAGGACATGCACAGAGGAAAGAAAGTAACAGACTATAAATACGAATCACACAGGAATCTCTACAACAACAACAAGCATTTTTCTCTGCAACTTTTATTAGAAAAATATATCAATAAAGCACAACACAAAATTATTACAGGTTCCAACCTTGTTTCCCTCTATGGAGGGAATATTTATAGTTTCCTAAGCTCCCGAGACCAACCTGGAAACATAGCTAAAAATAGTTTCAGCATGAAAACAAAATTCATAACAAAATGATGATCTTGAAAATCCGCCATGATCATGAAACCAAACAGAAAACATGCGTTGGAGCGTGCATGATGAATCAATTGAGGATTTTGACGGGAGGTATGCTAAAAATGACCGGTTCGAGGGTTTACTCCATGGCATGCAACGCTTTTCCTCCTTCTCAATAATTTCCTTGTGAAAATAATTTTGGACTGAAGATATTCTCTCAAGATTAATTTCACACCATCGATCTATGGTCGACAGAATTCAGAATATAGGATGATGACCTTTCCAAGGTTTAATTTTTCATTTCCTGTCTCTCCATCATCCTTTCTGCCCCTTTGTTTTCCTCACCATCGATCTGTATTGGATATATTTCTAGTCGCTTATCTAAGGTCTGTGGAAAACCCAAAATCCTATCTTTTTCAGCTTCCGACCTTCAAATTTACCTTTACCTTATGGATCAATATGGACTGTTGATCGGGCTATGGAAGGTTTTTGGACCATTGATCTGAGATCAAAGGTTTGGGATACAAAAATCGGAGTGCGAGACTTCAACTTTTTATTCAACTTAACTTTACCTTTCCACCTTCTCCTTTCATATTCCGTCTTTTTGCTTCCGCATTTTCCTGAAAAGCAGACTGTGGAAGGCGGATTTTCAACCTTTTCACCACCAAAAACTTAATTTTGTTGCCTCCCTATCTCCGCCCTGCTGATTCTTTCTGCATTGTCATTTGTGCGGGAACTTTCTGGGCCGTTAGATCTGGTGGAAACCGGAACCCAGATCGCAAAAGGAGAAAGTCGAAACTTCGACTTCTTCAGACTTCAATTTTTATCTTCCCTCTTCGGCCATTCCGCAGCGTTAATCTCATAGCAGAAACATTTTGGGCCGTAGATATTGAACCCTGGAAAGCAAAAATCTAGTTTTCCAATTTTATAACCCAAAAAATCATATTTTCTGCTTCCACCTTTAATTCATTTGTAACCATTGATCTCGGGCGGAAACTCTCCCTAGCCACTGGATCTTGAACTGCGGAAGGTGGGAGGAGGATTTTCTAATTTTTATGCCCACGTATTTTTAATCTTCCGCTCTTTCGCTCCTAGATTTTCCTTAGGCGGAAATGAATTTTAGCCCTTGATTTCATGCGCTGAGCATCCCGACCATCCATTTCCTGATAAAAATTTCTCCTAAGGGTGTATTTCCTCATTCAAGAACATTTGAAGGTGAAATATCATAACTCCTTATTTTTTTTTCATTCTTACTGTCGAAATCCCGCTTCCAACACATGGAGAACTTCATCAACGATCTTAAAGGTTAGATGATATAAAAATTTATAACCCTATTTCTCCTTTTGATGGCCAAATGCTTCACTAAATAGTTAGCCCATAAATGGTGTTAATAGAACCAATGGAAGGATTGAAACATATGCAAGGTAAATGAATGTGAATAAGAAAGATGCAAAGTCATCACTTTTGAAATAGAGAACGGAGAAGTATTGATGACTAGAAGAACCCTATTGAATGGGGATAATGATTAAGTTCAAAGAAATAATTTGATTAAATCAAGATGCAAATGTGAAGGAAAGGTATGTAGTGTTATCATAGATAGTGGAAGCACTAATAACCTTGTATCTAAAGAAAAGGTGAACAAGTGGAAGCTAGAAAGATGAAGACATCCACATCCATATAGGATTGCTTGGATTTAGGATAATCAAAATATTTTGGTCAGTGAAAAAATTTTGGTAAAATTTAAAATAGGAGGTTATAGTGATGAAATTATGTGTGATATTATACCTATGGATGATTTCCATGTTTATTTGGGAAGTCATTCCATGTAAAAATACTAATGATGTGGTGCATGTTTTTTTAGGGAAGTAGTGCACCTACATGGCATGCAAAAGAGCATAGTTACATATAGAGACACAAAGTTTGTTGGCTACTTTTAGGGAACATTATTGAAGAAGCTAAGAATTGATTTGAAATTTTTCTCATCCTATAACCATCCAAAGACATATGGGAAAACATAATTTGTAAACATAATATTGGGAAATCTATTGAGGAGTATAGTTGGAGACAAGCCGAAGGGGTGGGATTTAGCTCTACCTCAAACAGAGTTTGCATACAAAATCTCTGTCAATAAGAGAACAGGAGGACCACCATTTTAGGTTGTTTATGGAAGCAACACAAGGGATGTTTCACATAAAAAAAACAATAGACATAAGTGAGAAGAAAAGTGCAGAAGCATAGGACTTTGTTGATTACATAAAGAGTATACATGAATAGGTAAGAAAGCACATCCATTAAAATGAATTTTTAGTAAAACTCTAAAGTTGATTTGAAGAGGATACATGCGGAATTTCATATTGGTGATGAAGTAATGCTACACCTAAGAAAAGTATTATTTCTGGTTGGTACCTACAACAAGATGAAAATGAAGAAATTTGGACCTTGAAAAATAATAAGCAAGCGTGATTCAAATAATACATATGAAGTAGAGTTTCCTAGTGAGCTCAATATTTCACCTATATTTAATGTTTCAAATCTAACATAGTTTCATGAATTGAAAATGATGAAGGTCCAATACGTGAATAGTTACATATACCAACACCTACTTCAAAGAAGGAGGAGATAGAAGAAATCTTAAACAACATGGTGAGTAGGAGCACAAGGCATAAGCAATAGTTTGAATACTTAGTGAAATGGATTGGAAGACCTATTGAAGATTCATATGGGTTGTCAGAAGCTATGGTTAATCATCTTGGTTTTCCTCTTGAGAAGTGATAGGGTCACTTTTCTTTATACCATGGGTGTCTGATGCAAGAGCTTCCATGGTTGTTGTTAATCTTGCATCAACCAAAAATATTAAATTTTGATATTGGTTTGGTTTGAATAATTTTTTGAGAAATAAGTGAAAATATTAGGCCAAAATTCTAATTTTTAATAATTGGTCTTATTTTTCTTGCAAATAGTGTAGGAATGCATTTTCAAAGTGTGAAAATAAAAAGGATAACATGGCGTGGATTTTTGAAGTTATTGAAATGCATAATGGAGAATTTAATGTTTTTTATAATTGTGCAACCTTCTTTCAAGTTACATGGCGTATCCGTTTCAAGGTAGGAAAATAACATATTTTTGAAAGGATTTAATGTTTTTTTTCTAATTGTTGGAGCAACTTTTTCAATTACATGATGTAGCCTTTTCAAAGGAGGAAAATTTTCTATTTTTGGAAGGATTTAATTCTTTTTCCAATTGTTGGATCAACCTTTTCAATTTTATGGGCATATATTTTCAAAGAAGTAAAATAAATCAAAATTTTGGAATGAATGAAAAAAATTTGGTATTGACAATTTTTGAGGTGGTGAAAAAAAATGAAGATTTTTTTTTTGGTTGGGGGTGGGGGTTGTTGTGTAGGGGTCATGAAATATATTCTTGGAAAATATTGAAGCCATTGTTTTTGTAGGTCTGAAGGTATTTTGACAACAGATGAAGACACAAATTCATTGTTTGGCAGATTGAAGGTTACAAGTTGCAGATTGTGAATTAAAGTTTGCACATGAAAGAGAAGGAGTTGTTTATGTTATTTATGATCATTGTAACCTATATGTATTGTTTTTCATCAGTCCTAGAGACTATATAATCTGATCTAATCAGATTTCTTAAAGTTTGTAAGCATTTGTGTAGTTCTGAAAAAAAGATATTGCCTCATAGTTACATATTTTTACATTGAACTCCATGTTATTTGTGTTGTGAGTTTTTGAGAGAGGGTTTTCTGCATACCCCTCTTGTATGAGAATATTTACATTACTAAAATATTTATCGCATTCTAAATTGATAGTATTCCAAGTTGAACGCTATAATAATTGTAATAAGTGTATTTTTTTTTTTATAAATGAGTAGAGAAAATGATAGTAAGAAATACTTCATATTTACTATTCCATGTATAGTAATTATATATTAACAAAATATTGATTAATATGATTAATTATTTTAGAATAAAAATAAAGATAATAATCATTTTTTTATTTGTATAATTCAAATTAATCAATATTTTATTCAATTTCGTGAAACTATATTGACTATTAAATTTCATCTTCGATGATAAATTTGTATTCTTATAAAACTTATTTTAAAACCTCAAATTTTCCAATAATGGCTTTCATACTTTTTCTCCACATTATCGTTTGTGATTGTCAAATGACATACAAAACCTATCGTTTTTTGCGCCGAGAGGCGCTCTACAGCCCAGTATGGGGGAGATCTTGTAACGTGATGTAACGTTACTAATGTTTGTAACATGTCGGCAAAAAATAATAGTGATAGTGAATATTATGGGAGAGATCTTGTAACGTGATGTAATGTTTATAACATATCGGGAAAAAATAATAGTGATAGCGAATATTATGGGAAATAAATTTTCTAATAGGCCAAAATAAAACAATCTAATATGGGGGAGATGTTATAATCTTCCTACCTAACAAAACAATAAAAAAGTAAAAATTTAATTATCCTTAAAAAAAATGTGGGTCAAGAAAAAAACACATAATTGAATTATCCGCAAAAAAATGTTGGCCTTGCACATGGTTTTAAAACCATGTGCAAGACATTCTAAACAACTCATGGTTTAGGAGGCTTTGCACATGGTTTTTAAACAACCATGTGCAAGGCCTCCTAAACAACCCATGGTTTTATTGTACATGGTTTAGGAGGGTCTTGCAAATGGTTTTAAGACCATGTGCAAAGCCTCCTAAACAATCCATGGTTGTAGGAGGGCCTTGCATATGGTTTTAAAACCATGTGTAAGGAAATGATGCACTGTTAGTTCCTAACAAAATAAAAAATAGTAAAAAATATTATATGTCGGCCATAAATAATATTAAATATTAATAATAAAAATATTATATGTAGACCTTAAATAAAAAGATGTGTCTTTTGGTTTGAATCAAATCAATGGATACCTAAGAAGAGGTTTGCACCCCCAGATATTTGATCCATCTCGGCGCTTGATAGAGCCTAAGATTTGGATCTATGCTGGTTTATTTACAATTAATAACACCTAAATTGTGTGCAACTTTATGTGTCTTTTGAAAATATTTTACCTCTCCAATAATAAGTACAATTGGAAGTTAGATGAAGGGATTCATGACTGAGCTCGATCATAGTTGAATTCATTGTAAGGTTGATGATCAAATGCTTTTTTGATATTCTATTATATTTGTATAATGCTATTATATGAGCACAACTCTTTTATAGAACGGTTTCAAGTAATTGTTGAAGCTCACAGGGGAACTAAAAAGATTCATGGTTTTCTTTTTTTAGGTGAAGATACATGATTTTTCTGTTATATAAATCGATACAATTTTGTATTTAAAGATTTAATTAACATTTTTTTTAAGCAAATAAAATATTTAGTTTTATTTTTATTAATGAAATTACTATTTTTTTTAAAGAAACAAGCAAAATTGATGTAAATTTTAAATCCATAAACACATCAACCCACATGATATGAGTTGTTTAGACATAATAGCTAACACTACACAACATGCATGGAAGTCAATGACATTAAGGAGGTACCACTTACCTGCACATATTTACATAATGTGAGCATATCATATGTTCTTAGTGTTAAAAATTGAAAATTCACAAACTCAAAGTATTGTATACATGATATATAACTTGATATATCATATGTTATGAGTGTTAAAAATTGAAAATTCATGAACTCAAGGTATCATATACATGATATATAACTTTATATAGTAGCTCATGTTCTAAAGATATGAATATAGTAATGGGTGAACCCATGAATCTCAATTCACGTTTTTGCAAGAACTGCATGCAAAAATGGCTTGTGCAAACCCTCAATTAAGGCTTTAATCCATCAATCAATGTTTTAAATATTGATCGATGATTTAAAACCTTAACCAAGGTTGTAATCCTCATTCGATGGTTTAAACCTCAATCAAGCCTTTTAAACCAAATCAACTATATATGTCAAAAATATGTTGATTGATGGTTTTATAAAACCTTAATCTAAGGATTTTAAATCCCTCAATTGAGATATTTTACCAGCTTAGATCCAGCTTTACCCAGCTCTATCATGCGCCGAGAGGGATCAAATATTTCGAGGTGCAAACCCTTTTTTGGAGTGCAATTGTTGAAGCAGGGTTTGCACCTCGAAATATTTGATCCCTCTCGGTGCATGATAGAGCCAAGTAAAGATGGATCTAAGCTGGTTGCAGTTGTGGGTGATGATGGTGGGGATGACGACGATATGTTGTTTGACATTGGTCAAAACTAAGTGGCAATCTAGAGTCGGCTCATGAAATATGACTTTTGACGTAGATTTTTCATCCTAGATCCAACTTTACTCTTTCACTCTCTAAAAGTTGTACATATAATGTACAACTTTTGGAGAGAGAATTGAAATTCTCGTATGGACCTATTCAGCTTAATCCAATGGTTAAGATTAATTTGACCATTGAAATTCTAGTAATGCACTCATTTATCAAGGATTATCTAATTGAGAAATATTATATGTGTGGCCTGTGATACACTGATTTGTTTAGGTCTTGCATGACATCATTGCTAGAACCTTAACCGTTATTCTTCAAATTATCTCTTGTGCCAAAAATCTGACATCCTCAGCTGAAATTTAACATTCTCCTAAGTTGAACGCACTCCATACTTGACGTCATATATGGTATAATTTGTATGAGAGGGCATCAAATTGCAATGATAACAAATGGAATATGGATACCTAATTATGCTCAGTAAATTATTACTCTAGGTTTCATTATCCCAAAAAAACTAAATTGGATTTTAAGGAATCACATGTCCATGTTCAAAGGAAAACATGTATCAAATGTACTTTACTCTAAAATATTATGGAATCTCTTAAAAAGCCATGGCACATTTTCATATTAATAACATGCATATTTTTTCAAAAACATGGATAAAGTGGTCAATTATATAAAAAAATAATTCGAAATGATTGTAAATAATATTCTATATTTTACTATCAATGTTGTAAGCTATTTAATTCTTAGGAAATTTTGATCAGGTAAAAGAGAAATTTGAAAAGTGATTCCACATAACCTTGGATTCAACATATATGATTATTAGAATATCTCAATAGATAGGAAAGTAGAGAAGGAAAGACATGATCATGGTTAAAACCCAACCTATATCTAAATGAAATAGGTCTAGTATAGAGCCTCTCGGGAGGTTCTTGGTTCTTGATTACATCTTTATAGCAACATGTGATTCTTGGACAGTTAGATCCATTAGTTGTTTCATGATTGGGAAGCCGGACACGCACATGTAGTTGCTCGGCCTTCAACGCCTCAAAATCCTCACAATGCGAGATATAGACTCTATCTCTTCTATGAATTAGGATATGGTGAACTTGATAAAGACATGAAATCCAATCCGTTGAAACAACTTCATGTACTCATTCATATGAATATTGATGATGGATCGTCAGTTTTTATATGCCCTTTGCATGGAGAGCATTACTTTCATTATATTTCTTTTTGTAGTCAGCAAATGCTTTTGGGTGTGTTGGATGAACACTGTGTGAGCTGCAGCGATCCTAGAAATAACCTAGGATGGATGGTGTCAACTTATGATTTTGTGTACACGCTGGCTAGTCTCTACTTATGATTTTGTGTACATGCCAATGGATTTCCATAANCTTTATGAGTTCACATTTTGAGAACTCTGCAACGATCATTCATGTACACAAATAATATTTTGTGTACATGCCAATGGATTTCCATAAGTGACTTGCATTTTCCTTTCATTAATAGGAACTGGGGCGTAGTGTATCTATGACATAATTAAAGCACTTGGGGTCATTTATTTTTCAGGAATCTGTGAAATCTTGGCCACGCCTTTGTTAATTTGACATTGGTTAAAGCTACACTGAAGCTATATCAATATTTCCATAAAAAATGAAGGGAGGCCTTCAATTCCAGGAAAATATGTGAAGTTACATATGCAAGGGTGCAGTATTCAATTAGTATTTTTATACTGGGTTTTTGCTTGTGTAAAGTAGTTTGTTACAACTCCATTTGTCGGGTTTGATTGCAAGGTGGAAATATTCATAAGACTGGATTGAACTCTGCATCGATATCGATGCAACTTATGAATATATGAGTTGAAATATGGTGAACTTGATAAAGACATGAAATCCAGTCTTATGAATATTTTAGTTCACCCGGAAACCAACATGGTGAACAATGTTCCCACCTGCACTGTCACCCATGAGAAAACAACAACATAAATCTGCATTACCGGGGAGCTGTGACCGACCTGATCCGCCCGAGGAGAACCACGCAACGGCATCGAAGCAATCATCGCACGGAATGGGATATCGGTGCTCGGGAGAGCGCCTATAACCCACTGAGATCACTATTACTTGGCGTTTCCTCACTAGCCGCCTGCAGAATGTGTCGTATAACACAAAATCGGGTGACAGGCTTGAGAACCCTCCGCCATGGAAGTAGAAGACGATGGGCAAGCGGGGCTCTAACTTTTTCGGCAGATTCGAACCCGCGACGGGCACGGAGAGACGCACCCAGACTCCTGTCCTGGCGTTGAAAATGAAATCCTTTGTATAAAACCCCTGCGTGGGAGTGCTTTTTACGGGGGTTTTGGGTTGGAGCCAGTTCGCAACCCTCCGGTAAATGCTTCCATCCTCCCTCATCGATAGTTCGTTCACAAATTTAATGAATCTGAACAGTATTCTCTAGCGTGTAGGAGGTGGCCTTTGAAATTTGAAGCCCCGACATCTGCTACACTATTTTTGCCACTCTAACGCAAATCGATATCGATGCAGAGTTCAATCCAGTCTTATGAATATATATAACTTCTATCAAATATATATCTGTTATTAGCCGACATTGTGACACATGTGAGCTCCAGATTGAGCAAGGAATTACACTTCTACTTCATACCCTGCTGTAGAATGGAGGAGGTAATTATTAAGCTGACTTGCTTATATATAGATATATAAGCCGACTTTTTTCTGTGACACGTGTCATCTCCACGTTGAGCACGGAATCACACTTCTACCTCATACCGGGCTGTAGAATGCGCCTCTCGGTGCAACAATAATTTATTTTATTTACCAAATAGATAAAACAATAAAAAATTAAAAACTAAATTCTTTGATTTAAACTATATATTTATTTGAATTGAACAAATCTATACATATACAAATATTTTCTATCTAAAATGAAAGAAAAAAAATCCATTGAATACTATTATTTTTTTTCTTTTTTCTTTTTGAAGACTTCAAGCACGAGGGAAGTTCATTGCATGTGTTTTCGTCTGAATAGAATGTACCAGCAACCTTTGGAATTAAATATTTGGTTATGTACCTATTAGAAAATTGGTATATAAAACTCAAAACTTCTAATAAAAAAATGATCATAAACTTACAATGGATTGGATTACTTCCCTCCTCTTCTAAACTGTTAAAATCATCCTTCGCCCTCTTCCACACGAATCAATCTCCCTCCAACGATCTAGTGGGCTCATTTTTATGTATGCAGACCTTGGATCTCCTTAATGAAATATTAAAAAATCACGGGTTACATAAAAAAATTGACACTACCGCATTTCATTAAGCTTTAACATTGAAAATCAATGAAATAAAACAAATATTGTTTAAGGGAGATTAAGAGAAAAAGTTTGTTCCATTAGGCTCCATATATGATATATGAGGAAGTTATTCTGGCCCTCTCTCAGGGCTCGCCAACCTCTTCCATGAATGGTACTGCACCAACGATATACTAAAATCATGCACCAATGAAATACTAAAATCATGTAAAATGTTATGGAAAATATTTTTATTTTTTAATATAATGTTTCTTTTTATCAGTGTTTTGCTGCATTGCTTAACCATTTATAATTTTATTAGTGTTTTTTAGATTGTTTAACTAATTATAACATTTTTAACTATATCTATTTTTTAGTTTTTATTTTTTGATTTTTATGATATTTTTTTAATATTTAGTAAGTAGGAAATTGAGTAATTAGGTTGTTGATTTTTTTAATTGTGATATTTAGTTTGTAGGTTAAAAGGAATTTTGGTTCAAGTGTATGTATATACTAATATTAATATTTTTTTATAAAAAATAAAAAATGAGAACATGTAATTTTGAATTATTTATATATTTTGGTTTGTAATATTTATAGATGTATTAATTGTTTCATAATTTGTGTTTATTTTAAATATTAATTTATTAGTAATTATTGTTTCTTATTTTTATTTATTTATTGTTTTAGTTTTCATTTATTTTTAAATGTTTGTTTTGAGATTGTTAGGTATAGAAGTCAAGTGTTAGTGGGTGGTGGTTTCATGTATTTAATTATCAATAACAATTTAAAATATGACTATCTATATTAAATATTAAATCTACTATAACTATAAAATAGTAAACTGCCTTACTGGAGTATTTAAGTTGGTTGGTGCTTTTGCGGCCAAGTTGTAGGCTTGATAACATTTATATAGGATTACATGTGTGTGTGCATTTGACAAGTCAAAGAGACTAATCATTATTTAATAATATACCTAACTAACTAACCAAGCTAGTAAGATGATGAGATCTGAACAAAATCCCAACGTCCTATTGTGATGGATGGGCCTCCCATTCATACCAATTCCTACCGATGGAAGGGGAAAGCATCCCTTCTTTCCTCCTCTCAAATGAAGTGTGAGAAAACTAAAACCAAGTATAAAATGACAATTGTTGGACTATGCAATTTCTCCAAAATTCAGAAAAAAATAAAAAAATTGTAGGCTAGTTAAATGCTACCTATCATGGACATTAGTTTATCTTATGTGGAATATGACTGTCATTGTTCACTAGATATAGGTGTTGCAATCTGTCTTTTCCATAGTTACATATATCGCGATATATCGCGAGTCATTCCCCTTGGCGATATATCCCCACTAAAAAATCGTGATATTTTCGATGTTTTGAATATATCGCGATATATTCAATATGTCACGATATATTGGGAATATATCAGGAGATTTTGGAAAATATTTCCCTGCTAAAAAAATTTGCAAGAAATTTGAAATTTTTTTTTGAATATATCGGGAGATTTTGGAAAATATCACCCTCCTAAAAAAAATTGCAAGAAATTTGAAAAAAAAATTCTAGATGCCTCATGAGTCATGATGATTAATTTCTTGAGAGACATTTATTTTGATCATTTGATGTGATTTTCTATCATTCCATGAAGAACATATTTCAATATTTTCAGTTTATAACTCTATAGTCGATATGTGATCATGATCCACCATTTGACATCTTATGCATCTTATATATTAGTTGTATTTTAATATTTATGTGGAAATGTGTTTATTTGATGTTGTTATTGCTTTAGATGTTAAAAAAATTGAAAAAAATGTTTATTTTTGTATTTTTTAATGCAAAACGACATTTGCCGATATTTTCCGATATTTTCGCCGTTGCTGCCGATAAGTTTCATTCTGGACCCCCGACGATATATTCGCCGACACGATATATGTAACTTTGGTCTTTTCCTCTTGATGTGTTTTCCTATGTACTGTTGATATGGTTTTGTGTTATGTCTAAGTTACTTGGATTTATTATATCATTACTCTGCTGGTGTTTACTATAAACATGCATTTGCATATACTAGTTCAGTTATGTTTTACATCCTATTTATCTGTTTGGCACATCGTTTATAGTTTTATTTATTAAACGTTTTGACTTACCTTTAACTATCAAGGAGTGGAGTGGCAGGGTTTTTTATCCCTTGAGGGACCACTCAAAGAAGTAAAAAGGTTCCTCTTTCTTTTACAGGGTTTATTGGGTTCGTTGCAAATTAATGAAAACTTCCACTTTTGTGCAGGTTACCTTGTTGACGAAATCTATCTACGATAGTGAAATGTAACATCCTACGACATGATAACTATGCACCACTATACTATGCATATCAAAGATATGAGGACTAAAGTCTTGGCCTAGATATACCTACTTTCTATGTTTACGTAGAGTTGAAAGTGTGTGACCTAAATCTTTATGGTCGTCATTATTATTATGTGTTGAGGTTATGATATTTTTATCTACTTGCTAATTAGTTTTTAACATGTAATTTTTAAGGTGTAGAGCCTAGGCTTGAAGGCTTAATTTATATGTCATGGCAAGCTTTGTGATAAGTCCTTGGAAAAAATATGGGTTATGTATAAACCTTTTATGGCATATTTCATATGCCATAAAACTATGGATTAATGATGCAAAGGAGGGTTTTCATAAGGGTTTAAAACTAAAGTGAATTCGTTATGGGATTGACTATGGAGATGAGCGTATGAATTTTGTTGATAGTGGAGACCACACAACATGATTTTAGCCTAAAATCCGACGGATGCCATGTCTGAACTTCGACAGACACGTATATGCTATTCGACAACAATGTGTTTTTGGTCATCGGTGGGACTTTGTCAAATATTCGTCTCCCTTTCAAACCTCGTCGACATTTATACAAAGTATCAAGCTAATTAGGATAATTATTTCATCACTAATTCGTCAAATTTGCGATGAATCCTATCATCGGTTATCTGACACATGCACGAACCCCATTGGAATGTCAACAGAGGACCATCTTATGTCAGGGAAGCCTTTGCATCCATGTAGTGTCGAATTTCTAACTTCTTATTGTCGGATATAGTCTCCAATATCGTCGAATCCCCAACTTCTTCGTGTCGAATGTCAGACTTCTTAGTGTCGAATGTCAGACTTCTTAGCGTCGAATTTTTGACTTCTTAGTGTCAAATTTTCAACTTCTTAGCGTCGAATGTAGTGTCAAATATCGTCGACTCTCTGAATTATTATGTGATTATGTCGTCGAATTGAGTTCAGTGGAGCTATGGCAAGTTTGTTGGAAAGTAGCCACCATGAGTTAGATATCCAACGAACTCTAAACATCCGAGATTTAGCAGCGTCATTGGCTTGGCATGATATTTGACAACAGTTGCCACTCATTTTCTTTCAGATAACATATAAGAAACTGTATATTAATATAAAAAAATAACCTAGATGAACATTACAGATACATTACAGACATCTAGCTGAAAATAACATCACAAATATACCTAGCTGAAAAAAACATTACAGACACAAATAAAAATAATAACAAATATTATGATCATGGTCCTCTTTGCTTCCACAAATATATAAATATCTCAATCTATGCTAGAAAAGTGCGAGGTTCTACATGATTCTTAAGAATTTACAACACATAACAAAAATATTATATTTAAGTGAGTTTCAATTCTCATCAACCTGGTTTCAAATTATGCATAGTTTTCAATTTGGAAAGGAGAGATAAAAGGAAAATTGCTTCTTGCAAAATATGTAAAATACAAAACAAATCTTGAAAATATATTCAAATCACTGATTTCCTATTGCTTCCTTAGAAATATAAGAACATATCCTAACTACATTGAACATATAAGAAAATATGTATTTGCAATGATATGACAACTTGGTCCTCCAACATTTTTTGTGACTTTCACCAGTGTTGAACATCTTTGGCCTCCTCTGTGCACTACATTGCACAAAACTAGAAGCAAGTATTTTAGAAAAATTGGTGAAACAAATTTTGATGAAATCCTTGAATCATTGATAAGACAACATTGTATTATTTGTAGTTGTTACTACAAACATAGAATTCCATCACATAGAACTCTAATCTTAAGCAATAACGAGTTCTTTGGATACCTAGTTTTCTATTACAAAGAGACCTAGTTTTCCCTACTTTTCTATTACAAAGAGACCTAGTTGATGTATGGATCAATCCATTCTCGAAGTAGGTGACAACCTTGTGGCATGCAAATACAAATACACAATTTATCTTTTATTCCTATGCTATAGGAACATATTGTAGTTCTTACATCACAAAATAATATCGCACAATAGCATCTTCTCTTAAGAAAATATGAGAATATTGTTTACAAAACAATGACGGGAAAATTGAAACAATTCACAAAAATGGAAATTCACTTCTGAGCATGTAACATATGTAAACATGACAATTTCTTCTCATTGTTCTTTCTTTTCCATTGTAATCAAGTTCTATAAAATGCATATTCATTAACACTGGGCTAGCTGACAAAAGAACATATGTCCTAAATAACTCGAATTTGTTGCGACAAAAAACAAACAATTCATAACATATCACGTGTTGTTCATTTTTGACAAGTATATTGCAAGACTATTGACCTTGAACATATGTTTTTAGTTGAGAATGCTTCTTATTACACCTCTTCAACTTCTACTACCATGAAAAGAAAATGTGCTTCTGTCATATGGTATATTCAATATAATGAGCATAAAGACCCACATAACTTTTTAGGGAGAAAATGATGTTATTTATCCCTTATAGAGAAGTTGTAACTGTTGTGCAAAAACATAAACATCTATGAAACATTGCTCAAATAATATTTATCACAAAAACTATTTGTGGATCACATTGAACAAAATTTTGTCACTAAAATAACCTGGGGTGACATTGAAAAATATTCTAAAACAATTGAATCTAGAAACGAACAACTATTTATTATCGAAACATTGGAACAAGAACAAAGTGACTTCCCCATACTTGACAAATATGACATAAAAAATGATCTTGTGCATAATATGCTTGCTATAAAACCTAGACCTAGCTCAAATAATTCCTTCAAGTCTACTAAACAACCTTTCATCATGGGGAAAGAAGAGTACCATGACATTAGAGAAAAACTTAACAAAGATCAACAATCTGTAATAAAATAAATCATAATGAGAAAGGAAAATGAGCCAATCATTGCAATTCATTTGTTCTTGAATCAAGGTGCAGGAGTAGGAAAAAAATTTGTTTCAAAATCAATTTACCATGGCTTAGTGTGCTTCTACAATAGAGAACTTCATCGTTATCCCCTAAAAATAAAAGTCATCATAGTTTCTTTCTTCGGAAGAGTTGCACGCATTGCAAATGGCATAATTTTGAATTCAAATTTTCACTTTCCTTTGGGTCTTTCAAACATGCTTCCATTAATCTTTTGGATATTAGATCTAATGAGTAAGGAATTTGAAGAAATTCAGTTGTTACTAGTATATGAGGTATCACTAACGGTTATCAAATGTTATGTAACATTGACAAAACGCTACGAGAAATAATGCACACATTGACCTCTCTTTGTGGAAATCTTGTTGTCATATTTTGTGGATATCTTTATCAAGCCCAACCTGAAAGAGATTCTTAGATATTTAAGCAAGAAAGTTTTTATTTTAACACACTTGCCTACAAGTTTTGATCAAACAATGTCAAATACTTTGAAGTCACAGAAGTTGTGAGACAAGAAGAACCAATGTTGTTTGTGCCCATATTGAATAGAATTAGAAATTTTTCACAAACAAACTACAAACCTTATTACTTAAACAATCATTGCTATAGACTGCCACCAAATGACCCAACTTTTCCATTTCTTTTCTACAAAAACAAGGATGTTCAACAACACAACAAAAAAATGTTGGCACTTGTCTAGTCACAAACATATACATTGGAGTCGGTTGATAAGAAAATCGATCCAACAGAGGCAAATTCCTACCAAAATGATAAAAATCACTTGTCATTTTTAATTGTCTAAATAAAGATATGCTTGTTAAATTAATTGGAGGAAATTATGCAATTGACGATGGACTTGTAAATGGTGTAGAAGGGATTTTCAAACACTACACATAGGATGAAATTTACATTGTCTAGATTGAATTCAATTAAGCATCAATTGGATCAATGCAATGAGAAAATATGCAACAATTTATTGCACTTGATGTTCCATGTACCTAGACACCCGTCACAAGAATCTCTATACAAATAGCATCAATGAATAAAACCCATATGGTTCAAGAACAATTCCCCATTTGACTAGCATGTGCATGAACAATACATAGATCACAAGGCCTTACAATGGAAAATATAGCATTCGATCCAAAAGGAGTTAGAAAACATGGACTTGTTTATACTACATTATCTCATGTTAGATAGATCAACTAGCTATATCTTGTGAACAAATTGCAACAAACAAATTTATGTCTTTCCCATAAAGTTTCTATTGAAATGGATAGGATTGAAAGTGAAGCTTGCTAGGAATTTGATTATGGCTTCCAATCAATACAATATAAAGTATATTTTCTTATACACTCATTGGATACATGAATTCTTGTATCGCATATTGAAATTGTTGTCAATGACTATGATCTAATGAAAGGTGATATATTATGCCTACATGAAATGTATACAAAGTTCTTACCAAATTAAATCATACTCGCTAAAAACTATTGCTATGTATATGCATCTAACATTCATGGTGTTCTCACATGTTACAAAAAAAAACATAGTCCTGAAGAAATGGAATAGTTACATAATGAACTAAAATGAAACAACTATTTTCCAATTTTAAATTTTCAAGACTATTATCAAATTAGAAAATGTCTAGATTGCACCACATGGACCACTTGAAGAACTTTATTCCCTTCTACATAGTATAATAAAGGGAACCTGTCAAAATGAGCACATTATAACTATTGGCGACTTGAATTTTGCACATGTTGGAAAGCATCAATGCAAAAAAGAAATATTTCTCATTCATGAAAATTCATAACTTCAAATTGCATACAACAAAACCGACAACGTTTGTTGGCTCTTTTCTTAAACATTTTTTGACAACTCTATTGATTGACAATGTCCAATTCCCTATATCTGAGGCTTATTGGACATATCGGCATAGCATTTTCCTTTCAATTCCTTTGAAAATATTCACAAATACTTATTTTCTAAAAGTTTTATATTTTATTTAAGCTTCATAGTTGCAAGCAATGCAAATGCTATTTTGGAAAAAACCTAGGTTAAGGAATATATCTTAATTCCAATAACTAGTTCAAACAATAATTCAACATTTGCAATATTGGTTCAATATTTTCTTGTTTCCATGCCTATGATCAATTGGTTTATCTATGGGTTTAAGACATGTAGTCTTCTAAACAAAGTAATCTAACAATAAATACTTGTAACATATTCAACAATTTATGGAATTGTGGATTTAATGCAATTGTGATTGCTTTGGCATCATGGATATGGTCAATATTTATGGAAAAAAATCCAAAGAAAATATGCCACAAATCCTTATCACGAGAACCCAAAAAGGTAATAATTTTATCATTTCTTCACACA
>LPNX010122166.1:323593-465591 GCA_001517045.1 Pseudotsuga menziesii
AAGTATTTATTATTTTTCGAAAGTGACCACATTTGATTTCAACATCATTTTATATACACATGTGTGTCCTTCCCAATTTTTTTTCACTGTTTTCAAAAATTGAAAAACCAATGATACCCTTTTGAAGAGGACACATCGATGTGTGGGTTTTCCATTTTTGAGAAACTTTTGGAGGTGTATTTTTAACCCTACATATTTTTCTTTGAGTTGATTCGAAGTTGTTGTGAGGTTTTCTAAGTGTAAGTTTTAGAACTAGTTAAAAAAAAACCCATATGAATGCCAAAACGCATGCATGACGCCTCAATGGATAGAGGATCCAGTGATGAATCTATCAGTATGAACTCTTCTTAGTTATGTTTCATGAATCGCATGGTTTACACCCCTAGAAGACACAAAGAAACATTGATTTTCCTATGAGAGGGATAATTTTCTATTTTTTAGGCCCTCGATCGAGGTCTGAAGCTCAATCGAGGTGTTTAAATCCCTTGATCGAGGTGTTCCCAGAAGCTCGATGAAGGTTTTAATGGAATCTCGATCGAGGATTTATTAAAACCTTGATAGAAGGTCTAACAAACCCTTGATCGAGATACTGTTAAACGCTCGAAAAAAAAAGATTTGTACATGAGTACCAAGGTTTTATATGCATGCACACCACATTTATATTTAGTACCAAAAATTGAGGAGATAAATCCTAGGCCCCTGATTGTCAACATCTTGTGGACACTAACTACCATAATCCATATCTATAAGATTATGTCCATGTAGGACATTTTAGAAATGGGCTTTAAGGACCCAACTAGAGAATTTAAAAGAAAAATTAGACAAGAATAAAGACATCTACCTCATTAGGAAAAAAAACTAGTAATAAGAATAAGTGTTCATTAAGTAATTGTTTTCACATGTTTTGAATAAAGACTAATAAGGAAAAAATACACACGAATAAAGAAGAAATTGGAATTTCAACATCATTTGATTCCTATAAGCAATATATCTAATGTGTATACAATTGCTTGAACCCAATGTTTTTAGAATTAGAGTTACATAAATGTAGTGAAAGGTTTTAAATACTAAAAATACTTTGCTCCTTCGTATATGATTTTTATTTTTATAAAACTACAATTATGTGATATGACTTTGAAAACACTAATTTTTATCTTAATCGTCCTGTTCTATTCCCCTGTGGGCTCTGGGATTTAAATATATGGTCGAAATATCTATATCATAGGTAGATCGTAGTCCTGAGAATCTAGGTCAAATATACACTCGACCTTGATTCTCAAGACTACGATCTACCTACGATATAGTTCCCTGGGTCAGATAATTAAAGCCCATATCCCAACGTAGAATAGAAAATTATGATTAAGATAAACATTAGTGATAAATTCAGAGTCATATCACATAATTGTAGTTTTTTAAAGTTACAAATTATATACAAAGGAGAAAAATATTTTAAGTACATTTAGAGAGATGAACATGCGAGCATGAAAAAAAATATGACCTCATTTCCTTGGGTTATATCAATGTTCATTGTTTACTCTTCAAAGTTGTTATTGTGCCACACATTTGAAGTTAATCTTGCTAGTAAATTATTGATGACATTAGAATTTACATCAATAACATGTGACTAATTGTTTTGGTGTTTCATAATGCAAAGAGTGGACGAAAATACATAAAAGAAAAGGTGTAATGGCGATTGTGGGATCCAAAAAGCAAAAAGTATGGAAACTAAAAAAGATACTACATCTTATTTCGACAAGAATTGAAAATGTTCAATGACATGAATTCAAATGGGGATTCAAAATAAAAGGTGCCCAACCATATTTTGGAAGACTTCATTAAATGAAACTTTACATGATGCATATGGAAATACATGTGTTTTTAAATACCAATATTGAATGTTTTTGTGCTGTTAGAGAAATGCTCGATCAAGCTAGCAACCTAATTGAACTTTTCAAAACTTTAACAAAACAAATATTCGAGTGCCCATATTCATGCATGCACAGGAATATGGACACCCAAAAATATCTTTAATCAAAGTTTTTAAAATATTGTATTGTTCATGCGAAAAAGGTATTCAAATTAAATTAAAATTAAACATAGAATTATATGATAATAAAATTTAATAAAACATAATTTTGACTAGAAGAATGATACTTGTGGGTAATATTACATACCTTGAAGAAAAAACAAGTAAAAGAATTACTACTACCACTTCCTCTATATTTTATGTGTACATATTAGTCGTGGAGTAATGGAGTCATAGATGTGTTGATGTATTTGTAACTTCAGAATGTATTCACTTGTATTTCTTATGTATTGTACCCCGATGTTTATTCCAGGAAGTGTTTGTAATGTAATTGAGTCATGTAATGCCCCGATGTTTCGATCGAGAGTTTCTATAATGTAAACAAGTCATGTCAAGTCATTGTGGGTAACCCTCCTATTGATCAAGGGTTAAAGTCCCCGTAGTTGCGGGGCCCTAGGGTTGTTAGATTCACCTAGTGAAGTCAGCCCTAGTGAGTCAATGTAAAGTCAGGAATTAGTATAAATAGAGAGTGATTCTCTCTATTTATCATACACTCACTCACACTCAGTTGTAGCGTATAGATGAGGGAGAAGAAGTTGCTAGGGCTAGAAAGAAAGAGGCTACTACTATCGGGAGATCATCTTACTGTTTTTGGGTTTTACTTTTAGTGTTTATTCTATCTCTGAGGATGTTGCAGGGTTTTCTCCATTTATGGTTTCCCCAAGGAAAAACAATGTCTTCATTGTCTCTTGTGTTTGATTGTTGTGCTTGTTATTATCTCAGTTGAAGATCCTAATATAATGCTAGCTTGAATGTTAAAATATAACATGGTATCGGAGAATTGCTAGTAAAGTTTGAAAATCAAGTATGGAGCTCTCCATTAGTTAGCCATCTAAAACTGTGGTGGCATGGTTATCAACTCAATACTTTGGCCTAAAGAGCTACTAACAAGATCAGTTGGGTATGGAGCGGTAGGGTTTTGAGCGGTTCTTCCTTCTTGGCCTTCGGCCAACAGTTTTGAGCGGCTTGGGGCTATTCGCCCTGCCAGAATTGAAGGCCTCCTTCAGGGGGCCATGGACTCTCCAGGGTTAGAAGTGCCCACTCATGTCCAAGGGCCTTCTAGCTCGAGAAGAAACCTTAGGGCTGAGGATGGCTCGGGGGACGGTCCTCCAACCTCCCAGAAAGGCAAGCAAATAAACATGGGGGGATGTTTCCCGACAACGACCTCCATCCCCATGATCCAAATTAGATCTGAGGAAGTAACGGAGAAAATTGGACTATGGAAGGAAAAATCCCTTATTGGGAAGTTTGTGGGGATATGGCTAAGGGAAAGAGATTTGATAAAATGGATCAATGGGGTTTGGAAGCCGAAGGGGCACTATGACCTTCAGCTAGGGTCAAAGGGGTTTTTTACGATCATCTTCTTCAACCAGGAAGATAGAGACATAATATTGGAAGGGCGTCCATATTTTTTCTTCTCAGCGGGTCTCTTTCTACGGCCATGGAAGGAACGCTTCAACCCCGAAACGGAAGATATGACGGTTGCACCAGTTTGGATCCGTCTTTTCTCCCTCCCGGAAGAGTATTGGGACCCTGAAACCCTCCATGACATAGGAAATAGTCTAGGGGAATTCATAAAGGTTGCAGAACAAACCATGCTCCAACGTTACACAGCTTCTGTTAGGATTTGTGTCTACATGAACCTATCGCGGGAACTGCCGGAAGCAATCAGCTTAAACTGGGAAGACAAAGAATGGATTCATCCCATTGACTACGAGCAGCTCCCCTTTAGATGTTGGCTCTATCACGAATACAGTCATTTAGGGAGGAACTTCCCCAAAAACTCCCCTAAGCTGAGCTCATCGGCCCCCGCGCCCTCCTCTTCGGTAGCTGAAGATGGGTTCACGTTGGTTAAGAACAAGCGCCGCGGCAAGGGAGGCAGGAAAAATCCGGCTTGCTTGGATCCTCCGGCCCATGAGAAACCCCAAGGGAAAGCATTCGAAGCCTTAGCATCAGTGGAAGAGGAAGAAGGTCCACAACATCGAACCCAGTCAGAAACCCGGCATGAAAATCAACCTCCGTCCTCAGAGCCAAAGGATGCCCAGCAGATGGAAGGAGTAGAGGAGGAAGAGGGTGATGACATGGAGCTGGGTGAACTGGACCTGGACGCCATAGAGGAAGAATGCAGAAAAAAGGAGCAAGGATACGTCTCCCACCACCAACTAGAACTTCTCCAAGAAGCCATTATTAAATCTAGTGTGGTGGAATGTTTGGGAATCGACCCAGATGCTCAAAAGGGAAGCAAGAGGAAGTCTCCTGAAGAGGAAATGTGCCGATGATGGGAGACCAACAAGCAGTGAATAACAGTGGTGGGAGTCAGGCTGATCGAATCAGGATAGTATCCCACGATTCAGGCGGCCTTCTCTAAAGCTAAAAAACTTTGTCAATGAAGCTCATCTCATGGAATATCAGAGGGTGTTGTAATCCTAGGAAGTGGAAATCTATAAATCAAAAGGTCAGACAGGAATCTTCATACATTCTGTTTCTTCAGGAAACCAAATGCAGTTTTGATTATATGCTGAAAATCAAAGACAAGATATGGAAGGGAAGCCAGGTCATGGCTACTGATGCAGTAGGACAATCCGGAGGCATTGCTATCTTGTGGCACCCTCGATTGGTGGAACTCTCCAATTGGAGAGCTAACAAGTTTTCCCTCATGGCAGACTTTTGTTTTCTAGATTCGGGAGTGAGAGGTATGACTGGAAACATTTATGGCCCCAACAGCTTCCAGGCTAAGTAGTATTTTTTGGGTTTCCTCCAATGGATCCAGGGTCTTGCGGGACAAGAGCCTTGGGTTCTTGGAGGAGATTTCAACCTCATCGCAAACCTAGAAGAGAAGAAGGGGGGATGACATGCTTTGGATAAATTCCAAGAGGCATTCAAGGAGTGTCTGGCTTGAGGTCCGCTGGTTGACATAGACACAAAAAATGGGTGGTTCACGTGGAACAACAAGAGAGGAGGTGAGCATCTGGTGGCTTCTTGGCTAGATCGTTTCTTGGTAGCAGAAAATGTCATGCACAGTACGAGAGACTTCATGGCTGTTGTCCTTCCAGCAAATGGCTCAGATCACTGGCCCATCAGTCTCCATTGGGATGGGACTGAGTCTCCTAGAGGGAAACCCTTCAGATTTGAAAGCTTCTGGATGGAACACAAGGACTTCAAGGACTTGGTAGGTCAGTGGTGGAAGGAGTTTGTTCCCCTTCCAGGAACCATAATGTATCATTTCCAACAGAAACTAAAAGATCTGAAGTCAAAAATTCACAAGTGGAACCGGGAATAATTCGGAAACATCTTCGAGGACAAGAAACACCTGCTGATGGAGCTGGACCTCATCAACAAACAAGGCATGGAAACTGGTTGGAGTGAGGAAATGAAGAGAACAGAAAGGGATCTCATGGAGTATCTAGGAGCCTGAGAGAGACAAGAACGCTTTTACTGGTAGCAGAAGGCTAGAGTGAAATGGCCGAAGGAAGGTGAGAGAAATACTAAATTCTTTCACAACTCGGTAATCCAGAACAGGAATATCTCTAGAATTCACAAGCTTAAAACCAGAAATGGGACTGGAGTGGATACCAGGAGGGAGATAGAATCTGAACTCACTCAGTACTTCTCGAAGATCCTCAGGGAAGAGGTTGGTGATAGAAGCAAGGAGATTGAACAAATCACCAGCTTAATTCCCAGGTTGGTCACTGCATAAAACAACGAAATGTTGATCAAACCCATTGAGATGCAAGAAGTAGAGGAAGCAGTTAACCAAATGGCTCCTGAAAAAGCTCCTGGACTGGATGGGTTCACCTCTAATTTCTTTCATCTCTTCTGGGATCTGATCAAGGAGAAGGTTCTGGCTATTGTGGAAGAATCTAGACTAAAGAAAGGAGTTCTAAAAGCCTTTAATGCTACGTTTCTCACCCTCATCCCGAAAGAAGCAGGGGCGTCATCCGCTGATAAATTTCGACCCATAGCATTATGCAATGTCATATACAAGATCATCTCCAAAGTCATTGCTAATAGACTCAAGCCCCTCCTCTCGGCTCTCATAAGCCCAGAGCAATTGGGTTTTGTGGAAGGAAGACAAATTTTGGATGGAGTCGTTCTGGTTCACAAAGTGCTGCACTCGCTTAAGAGTTCTAGAATCCCTGGGATGATGATCAAACTTGACATTGCTAAGTCCTATGACAAACTTAACTGGGAATTCATGGAGAAAATGCTGGGGGATTATGGATTCTCTCCAGGATGGGTGGAATGGGTCATGTCAGTGGTCTCATCCCCATTCTTTAATATCCTCCTCAACGGATCCCCAACTTCATCCTTTCAGCCCTCCAGGGGTATCCGTCAAGGAGACCCTCTGTCCCCTTTCCTATTCATTCTCATGGCGGAGGGTCCAAGTCGCCTCATCGATGACCAAGTCAGCCACAGAGCGATCCAGGGAGTGAAGGTTTAGGAGGGGACTCTCCCTCAAACCGACCAACAATTCGTGGATGATACCATGCTCATGGGGCACCCTTCAGTCCAAGAAGCCAGAAGCTTCAAAAAATGCCTGGATCTATTTGAGCAAGCCTCGGGCCTAGCAGTTAACCCCAATAAATCTCAGGTTTTCTTTTTTAATAACCCACCGGCCACCCAGATGAATATATTGAGAATCCTAGGCTTTTCTAGAGGAAGTCTCCCTTATAAGTACCTGGGCATTCGTATGGGGCTTGAAAGGCCAAAAATAGCAGAATGGCAGGAATTCCTGGATAAATTAAAGTAGAAACTATCCAGTTGGGTCCTTCACACCCTTAATTTTCCTAGTAGAGTGATCCTGATCAAGTCTATTCTTCAGGCTATGCCGACTTACCTATTTTCGGTTTTAGCTGCCCCAAAATCCATCCTCAAGAAAATCCGAAGCATCCAACGCAATTTTCTTTGGGGATCGAGTGGGGAGAAGGCCAAATTTTCTCTGCTAAGTTGGTAGGATGTGTGTAAACCCAAGGACCAGGGTGGTCTCGGTTTAAAGGACCCGGAAATAATGTCGGAGATATTAGGGGCCAAGATTTGGTGGCGATGGGTCTCTCACTCATCGGAACCTTGGGCTAAATTATGGAATGTGAAATATGCAAGGGGCAGGCATAACCATACCCTGATCCACTTCAACTAAAATCCCAGTAGTTCCCCCATATGGTTAAAGGATTTAGCTGGAAGATCTATAGTCCAAGAGCACAGTTTTTGGGAAATCAGGAACGACAATTGAGTGAAGTTCTGGGACGACGCATGGAATCAGTTCCCCATCCTTGGAAGAAACCCGAGATGGACCCATATCAATCATCAAGAGCAGGAGAGGGGCTGAATTCTGGTGAACCAGTCTTGTCTCCCGGTCCCTCAAGACGGTTTCCAAAGGTGTGACTTCTCCATAAAACATGACCTTATGGGCGAAGAAGACTGGACAGCCTTCCTGGAAGAAATGCGGAAATGATGTCTAATATCTTAGGAGGGACCTAATATCTTACGGTGGGGTTACTCTCCAAAAGAATCCTTCAGTTTCAACGAGGCCTATAGCATCAGGATGACAAGGAATGAAGAGAAGGACGACATCTGGAGGAAAATCTGGGAAGTCAACCTATGGCCCAAGGTGGCCTTGTTTGTTTGGCTGGTTGTCAGGAAAAGGATCCTCACTGGCGAAAACCTGAGAAAATGGGGAGTAGTTGGCCCATCCCAGTGCTTCTTGTGCCTCCACGTGGAGGACACGATGGGACATATTCTGGATAAGTGCCCCTTCACGGCAACTATTTGGGATAGGGGGGCGACGATGTTCAGAAGGAGCGACAGGATCTGTGGGCTTCCATCCCAAACTATCAGAGACTGGAACCAGCATGCCTTCATTAATCCCATCCTCAGAACCATATGGAATGCCTACCCGGGCATGCCCATGTGGTGCATATGGAAAGAGAGAAATGCGAGGATCTTTTGTGGACAACGTAAAATCCCGGAGGAAATCTGGAGCATAGTGCAAGACAATGTGCTTTCCTCCATCAAGTGCATGCAGTGGACCGAATAGGACAAGTTTATCCCGAGAACAGAACTCTAGGTTGCAGAGAATTGGGGCCTTATCAAACCTATAATTGACTATTTGAGTGTCCGCGACAAACGGTGCTCCCCAACCAGCCCATCCACCTAGACGGCTCCCCCTCCAGGAGTTTTTAAACTTAACTTTGATGGTGCTTCTCGCAGAAACCCAGGCCAAGATGGGTTCGGAGGTCTGGTTCGTGACCATGAAGGTCAGATCAAGATAGTGTTCATGGGCACTATTGGGGAGGATACCAACAACTCCATTGAATTGGAAGGCTTCCTTCATGGAGTGGAAATTATGATCAGGGGGGGTCTTCTACCTGTGATTGTCGAAGGCAATTCCAATATCCTAATTGATGTGGCCAAATGACTCCTGAGCGGCCAAAGGACCGAAAATATATCCCTGAGCTGGCGACTTTCCCACATATTGGATTGCTTACGTGGCCTCCTCCGGGCTCATCCTACCACATCCTTTCATCACGTCACGCGTGAAGTGAACAAGGTGGCCGACTGCCTGGAAAATGCCCGGGTGGAATGCGGAGTTGGCCTTCAATGTGACCGTCTTGAAACTTTCGGCAAGGAAGGATGGGTTCAGTGATGTCGTCACATGGCCATCATGGATTTAAATGAGACCATCCAGGTGGAGGATCGACCGGATGGAAGATCAGGTGGCACAAGGAGGCGCGAGCACGTCCACACGCTTCAGCCCTAATGCAGATGAGAACGGGTGGCGAAAGGATCTGCCGGCACCGGGACAGGTCCCCTCTCTTTATTTCGTACACCGGCAAGAGCCTTCTTATGCTCGGCTCTGTTAGCAGGGATATTTGTACTAGCAGGGATAGTCACTATAGGATGGACACTCGCGGTAACATGATGGACATGATGCAGTCTCATAGTAGGGAAGAGTATGATCTCACAGACGACCAACCGTTAAATCTAGGCACTCAGATATTCATTTTCATCGAGGATTTTGCCAAAATTAGCCGGTCTCTGTCTCTGCCTTCTGTCAGGTTCAAAGTGGTTGAGTTCGGCTCTGCAAAAAGGTCCCTTTGCTGCTCTGCGTGGTTGTTCCTTCCCTTGGAGTTTATCGCAATGGCCCCCAAGCGGAAAAATAGGAAGGACGAAGAGAAGGCTGCTGCTCCTGGTCTTAATCAGGTCACTGGGAATTCATCCAAATGACAGACTCGTCAGGTGACGCGCACGCATATTCTTTCCCAAGAAGAGGTGGACCGCTACAAGGAGCATTTCCCACTAAGCATCTTCCTGGAGGTTGAAAGGGTGGTGGAGGGGCTCTGGGCGGAAGCGAAAGCTCTGCCTAGGGAGACCTTGCATGAAGACATTGCTGAATGGGTCTTAGATCCAAGTTCCACAGTGGGTCGAGCCTCTGCGTATGATTGAATGCTCCTGACCTATTGGTTTATCGTTCGCCTAGTCGGGCACTCTGCTTCGCTGCGGGAAGATAAACAGGAGGGGGATGGGGAACCAATCCCTTTCTGGAAGGAACATAATGTGGAATGCCACACCATGCACCACAAGCTGGATGTTCTTGCAGCCCATCTGGGATTTCCTGTTCATCCAGCTGACCGCCGCGCGATGGAGATAGCCAGGCCTCGGGAGAAGATTGGTCGCTGCGTTCAGGAAAACCCCGAAGTTAGCGAAGAGGCACGAAGACCTACTGGTCCCATGATGCCATCATCGTATTTGGTCTCATATTTGCATCCCATGGTGGCCGGAAGTCCCCCTGCTGTTGTTCCTCGATGGTTTGCCAACCCCTCTGGTGGTCTGTGAGCTTCTTCTCAGTTTCGATGGTTTTGATTTTCATTACAGTCTTAGTCTCTCTATATGTTTCTCTTTTGATGTTGTGTCCCAGTATTTATATCCATTTCCAGGTTAGTTCCGGGCATTATATTTCTCTCTGCAGAATAGATGGCGTTGAAACTCTCAAAATTCCTTTTTTGTGGGTGGGTATTTCTTGTAATAGGTTCAGGATCTATCTTAGAAATGGAAATAACAGGGGGTGCAATAAGATATGGGAACACACTATAATTTTTTGGTCAATAAGTTTTTTTCAAGTCCAGGTCAGGTTGTCTCTGGCTAGGACTAAGGTCCCCCCATTTTTGGACCGGCTATAGTCGTCTCTCTGCTTTGTAATATGGACTCTGTACAGTAATATAATGTTTTATTTACAAAAAAAATAAATATAGCATGGTATCAGAGCTAACCTGAGAAGAAGACACTATGCAGCTACGGGAACTAGGGATTCCTATTTTTTGGATTTCTCTCCATAGATTTTCAGTAAAATAAGGTTGGGTTGATTCTCCTCCCTAGGGTGCATCTTTCTGTCGAAACAAAATCTGATTCTGAGCTTTTTCAGTTTTGGACTTGACACTACTGCAAGAAATTAGGGCTTTCCATAGAAGTGGAATTTTTGAGTGAGCCCAGGCCTGGATTGATATCCTCCTCAAAATCAAATTTTAGAGATCAATATCAAAGCATTTGGTTGGACAGAACTCCGAGAAAGTCAAATCCTAATCTGCTCCTGAGCCAACACAGCAAAAAATCAGCTCCAAGTCCAAATTTGACATCTTGACCTGGTAATATATAAATCTTTTGTATTTCCATTTGAGGCTCTCAGTTAAGATGTCTCATCATACCAAGCTTGATTAAAATCATGAGGGATCTGATAACTTCTGAGCCTGGAAGTATAGGATCTCCCTAGTCCTAGAAGAAAATGTGTTGGAATCCTACATCAACGAGGAGATTCCAGTTCAAGAGGACGATGATGCTAAGGCCTTACATAAGAAGAAGTTGGTTATGGAAAAGAGGATTATTGCTAATTCAATCAAGGATCACCTCATACCACATGTGTCCTCCCTAAAGACACCTAAAGCTATCTTTGATGCCCTAACCAAACAGTTTGAAGGGAAGAACATAAACCGAAAGATGACTCTAAGGAACCGATTGAAGAATGTAAAGATACAGAATGAGGAGACCATCCATTCATACTTCACAAGGGTCTCCTAGATAAAAGAACAACTTGAAGTAGTAGACGAAGAAGTGGATAATGTAGAAATTGTGATGACAACCTTGAATGGTCTCCCTCGGTCATGGGATTCTTTCATCCAAGGAATCTGTGCTAGGAAGAATCTAATCAAGTTCAGTAGACTGTGGGAAGAATGTTCACAAGAATAAGATCGAATAGAAGCTCGAGAAGAAAATATGGGAAGTGAAGATCAAGCTCTGACAATACACTCCAAGAAAGGCAGAAGAGAAAATCATCATCACCAAGGTAAGTATTCTCATCAGAAAGATAATTTTGTAAAAAGGGATCCATCCAAACTTAGATGTTATACATGTGATGAAAGAGGACACTTTGCTATAAATTGTCCCAAGAATAAGATTCGATCCAAGAAGAAGAAGAACTCCAAAAGAAGACATCATGCTCACACTGTTGAGGATGACAATCCTCCTAGGAAAAAAGTAAAACAAGAAAGTGAAGTCTCTTCAAGTGATGAAGAATATGTTCTAATCTCCGCTCTCAGGGGAACTGTCAATCATGGAATAAAATATTAGCTTATTGATAGTGGGGCTTCCAAATACATGATAGGATTCACAAAATATTTTGAGAAACTATCCGAACATAATTCCCCCCATAAGGTGAAATTTGGGGATGACTACCAATATCCCATAAAAGGTAGTGGTGAATCCTCCTACAATCTAGACTCTGGAAAGTCTATGAAAATGAAGGATGTCTTGTTTGTACGAGGACTAAAGAAGAATCTTCTCTCCATATCAGCACTGGATGCAAAAGGCATGAGGGTTGCATTTGTAGATTTCCAAGTCCTCATGTGGCCAAAAGGAAAGACTATTGATGATGAAATAGTAATTGGAGAACAAGAAGGAGGATTATATAAATTTAAGGGCCATCCAGAACAAGCTTTGGTCGATGACACAGTAGAGCCAAATGAACTTTGGCATAGAAGTCTTGCACATGTGCACTACAGAGCACTACCACTTGCAAGCAAAGATATTGAAGGTCTTCCATAAATTGAAGAAAAACATGAAGGAGTCTACAAAGGATGTGCGAAAGGAAAGAACATAAAGAAGACATTTCCAAGTAGCGAAAGCAAAGCAAAAGGAATCTTGGAAATCATTCACTCCGATGTATGTGGTCGAATTTCATCCAGTTCTTTAAGAGGGTATGTATACTATGTTTCTTTTATTGATGATTTTTCTAGGAATACATGGATATACTTTATGAAGAACAAAGATGAAGTTTTCAGCAAGTTCAAGGAATTCAAAGCCTTGATCGAGAACCACAGAGAAAATAAGATCAATACCTTTCGATCAAATAATGGTGGAGAATTCACATCAAATGAATTCAAAGAGTTATGCAAAAATTCATGGATTAAGAGCTAGTTATCCACTCCATATAATTCACAACAGAATGGGGTTGCAGAAAGGAAGAATAGAACAATCATGGAAGCTGCAAGAGCAATGCTTCATGATCAATATCTTCACATGCATCTAAGGGCAGAAGCTACCAGAACAGCAGTGTATGTACAAAACTATACTCCACACAGAGTACTCAGGAACAAGACACTTGAAGAAGTCTTTTTTGGCAAGAAACTAGAAGTTAGCCATCTCAGAATATTCGGTTGTCCAGTATACATACAAATTCCAAAAGAAAAGACGACAAAGTTAGATCCTTCAGGAAAGAAGGGTATATTTGTGGGATGCTCTAAAATATCAAAGACTTACACAATATACTTCCCACGATTCAAGAAGATCGACATCAATAGGGACGTAACATTTGACGAAGACTCAGCTTACAACAAATACAGAAAGAGAGCCACTGAAGATCCTGAAGAATTAGAAGCACCCATAATTCATGACATAACCATGAATGAAGAAACTCAAGAAGAAGATCGAGAATTTTAGGAACCCCAAGAACCTGTAAATCCACCTCATGAGAAGAATCCTCACAAGAGGAAACATGCTTGGGTACGAGAAGCTATCCAAGGTGCGAAAAGATATGGAGCTCAAGAAGAAAATCACAGAGAAATAAAGAGGACCAGGTCCTACTATGGGTATGTAGCTTTATTATGTGACTTTATCAATAAAGAACCTTCCAACTATGAAGAAGTTGCAGAAAGGAAAGAATGGAAGGATGCTATGATCGAAGAGTATCAATCGATCATGAAGAATGATGTTTGGGATGTTGTTTCAAGACCAGAAGGGAAGTCTCTTGTAACTTCCAAATGGATCTACAAGATCAAGCATGCTGCAAATGGCAGCATTGAGAAATATAAAGCAAGATTCGTGGCTCATGGATTCTCACAGAAAGAAGGAATAGCTTATGAAGAAACCTTTACACCTATATCCAGATATGCTTCCATCATATCAGTGCTTGCTCTGGCTGTAGTAATGAAATGGAAGATACAGCAAATGGATGTCAAGACTGCTTTCTTGCATAGTCTAGTGGAAGAGGAAGTGTATGTAGAGCAGCCACTCAGTTTTGAGACACATGACATGGAGTCTCATGTGTGTAGAGTGAAGAAATCCATGTATGGTTTGAAACAGGAACCCAGGACATGGTACGGCAGAATTGATGGATTTCTATCCAGTTTGGGCTTTACCAAAAGCAAAGCAGATTCCAACCTTTACTACAAGGTTTAAGATGGTAACCTAGTGATACTCCTACTATATGTAGATGATCTGTTTGTAATAGGTATCGATGGGTTGATTGCTGATACGAAGAGGAATCTTGTTACTGAGTTCTAAATGAAGGACTTGGGTATGATGCACTATTTTATAGGCATGGAGGTGTGGAATATCCCTTGGAAAAGGGAAGTATGCAGTAGAGATCCTGAAGAGGTTTGGGACGATGGATTGCAAGGCCATGACCACACCTATTGCATCGAAACTGAAGCTATTGAGTGATGCTTCATCAGAAGAGGTTGATGCTACGATGTATCATCAGATGATTCGGTCCTTGATGTACCTGATGAACACGAGACTAGATATTTGCTTTGCTATAAACACCTTGAGCCAATTTCTGACAGATCCGAGACATGTTCACTTGATTGCTGCAAAGCATATTTTGAGGTACCTAAGGGGCATTAGAGGAAATTTGGGGTCTAAAGTGGGCCCTATAAGAAAACACGCCAACAATAAATTTTGTGAGCTAGAATTAAAGAACCAATAGAATTTCAATAAAATGAGTCAACCATAATGGTTGAATTGACATATTTGTCATAAAAGAAAACTACTTTTTTTGTTCGTATTTTCGACATATATCCCTATGTTTTTACTCAAATTTCAAGCAGGAGAGCTCGTTGGATGTAGAATTTAATTCCGTGTCCAATGAGTACCCACATTGAAAAAAATAAATACCTGAAAAAATGTGATGATGATGTCATCGTCACATTGTTTTAGGTATTTCTTGTTTTTGGGGTAGCGGGGTCTGTCAAAAGTATGCAGTGTGGGTACTCATTGGATGCAGAAATAAATTCTGCATCCAATGAGCTCTCCGGCTCAGAATTTGAGAAAAACATAGCGAGATATGTCGAAAATACGAACACAAGAAGTAGTTTTTTTCATTCTTCCTCTAAAATTAATAACTATTATTTTATTATTTTCCTTAGGAGGCCCATTTTAGACCTCAAATTTCCTCTAATGTACAGTTGATTATGGGCTCAAGTATGAGGCAAATCAGAAGATTAACCTAGAGGGTTATGTTGATTCAGATTGGGTAGGAAATGCCATCGATAGGTAGAGCACTTCAAGGTGTTGGTTCAGTATGTGATCATGTGTGATCTCTTGGTTTAGTAGGAAGCAATCCTATGTGGCACTGAGTACAACTGAAGCAAAGTATGTTGCATCTTGTTCAGCTAGTTGTGAGGAAATATGGCTGAGGAAGCTACTATCTAATTTATTTGATCTCCAGTTGGATGCTACTTGTATACATTGTGACAACAAGAGTTGTGTGAAGTTGTCGGAGAACCCAGTGTTCCATGACAAGTCAAAGCATATTGAGATCAAGTATCACTATATCAGGGATATGGTGTAGAGGGGAGCAGTGAAGCTCTAGTATGTTACGATGGATGAACATATAGTTGACGTGCTAACAAAGCCATTAGCCAGAGTGAAGTTTGAGTACTTCAAGGAGAAGCTTGGTGTTCTCTAGATCCAAGTTCCCTCCCAAGGGAAGTGATGAGTCCGTGAGCCATTCTGACATGGTGAGAGGATTGGTTCCTTCCATGGTCAGATGTAAGGGCTGAGCCATTCTGTCATGATGAGAGGATTGGTTCCTTCCATGGTCAGATGTAAGGGCTGAGCCATTCTGTCATGATGAGAGGATTGGTTCCTCGCATGTCAGATATGAGTGCTAAGCCATTTTGATGTCACTATAGGATTGGTTCCTACATGTTCAGATATAAGTGTTGAATGCCATTCTTGGAATGGAGGCCCCTGGTCAATTACTAGGAAAGCTCAGTCTGGGAGTGAGGGCCATTCTGATGTGACTATCGAATTGGTTCCTACATGATCAGATGTGAGTGCAGAGCCATTTTGAGGCCATTATAGGATTGGTTCCTACAATGATCAGATGTAAGTGCAGATCCATTCTAAGGCGATTGTAGGATTGGTTCCTATAATGATCAGATGTAAGTGCAGACCCCTTTTGGCATGGAGGATTGGTTCCTCGCATGGTCAAATGTAAGTGCTGGGCATTTCTGACATTAGTTTTCAGATGTGAGTGTTGGGATTTTTTGACAGAGTTGTGGGATGTGTTCCCACATGGTCAGATATGAGTGTTGGGCATTCCTTTCTGATATGATTATAGGATTGGTTCCTACATGATCAGATATAAGTGTTGGGTGGGAAATTCTGACTTAGGGTCAGATATAAGTGCTGGAAAAGACCTACATGGAGGCTAGGCCTACAACCAACATGAAAAAGGGATGGCTCTGTAGAACTTCTTATGACGAGAAGAATCAAGAGATAGCACCCATGATGATGATCTAGCAGAGATGTTCCAGAACCAAAGATGATCCAGATTGAGTGATGATCCAGATCTAGTAATGATGATCTAGATCGAGTGATGATCCAGATCCAATGATGATGATCCAAATCGAGTGCTGATCCAGATCGCGATGAAGATGACTTGAAGATGAAGATGACTTAAAGATGAAGATGACTTGAAGATGACGAGGACTCAATGATGATCCAGATGATATAGAGAAGAAGAATTGTGTTGATAAGTTGTGTCGAGAGAATACCTTCATAGTTAAGAGGGAGTGTTGATGTATTTTCAACTCCGGAATGTATTCACTTGTATTTATTATGTCCCCGACGTTTATTTCGGGAAGTGTTTGTAATGTAATTGAGTCATTTCATTCCCTGATGTCCCAATCAGGAGTTTCTATAATGTAAACAAGTCATGTTAATTAATTGTGGGTAACCCTCCTATTGATTAAGGATTAAAGTCCCTGCAGTTGCGGGGCCCTAGGGTTGTTAGACTCACCTAGTGAAGACGGCCCGAGTGAGTCATTGTCAAGTCGGGAATTAGTATAAATAGAGAGTGAGTCTCTCTATTTATCACACGCTCACTCACACTCAGTTGTAGCACATAGCTGAGGGAGAAGAAATTGTTGGGGATAGAAAGAAAGAGGCTATTACTATCGGGATATCATCTTACTATTTTTGGGTTTTACTTTTGGTGTTGATTCTATCTTTGAGGAAGTTGCAGGGTTTTATCCATTTATGGTTTCCCTGAGGAAAGAAACTTTGTTCATTGTCTCTTGTGTTTTATTTCTATGGTTGTTATTTTCTCAGTTAAATATCCTAATATAATGCTTGATTAAATGTTAAAATCTAACAAGATGTGATTGATTGGAGCCATAATCAGATCTATGACTCAATTAATCTGTGACCCATATCGACGAATGAATATAAATAACCCTTTTCTATACAAAAAATGAAGTGAATTAAATTATGGTTTTGTTTCCTATTTATAGACGGTTAGAAATGCTCGATCAAGGTCTTCTTTAACCCTCGATCGAGCATGTTGTTAACAATTGATTGAGGGTTTATCAAAAGCTCGATCGAGGATTTAATATGACCTTGATCTAGCATGTTATAAACACTTGATTGAGGTGGCAAGGCCTCGATTGAGGTACTTCTTTTTGTTTTTCCAAACATTGTAACTCACCCCCATGGATGCACCCACTAAAAGTTTCTACCTTAGTAGAAGACATGGAGAGTAGATTTAACACCTTGTATGTTTTTTGGATATTTATTGTTATGGTAGGTTAGGCTAGGAAAATATCATAGGGTTCTTGTATTATTGATGCTACATGGAAGTTTTGATGCATATGATGATGTAAAAGTGGAATAATTAGGGTTTGAGGATTCAAACCCTAGGACACGAATGTATATTTGGAGGCCAACAATAAATTTTTCTTTCCACATACGTATACGATTTAATATGGCTAGGGTGTGAAAACCCTGAGGAAGACAACCATGCTAATGTCAAGATTTTGTGACACAATATTGTTGTTGAAGTGAAGGAAAACTTGTTAATGTTGGTTCTTCCTAGTTGGATATATTTGGTGGTGGCTAGGGTTTTCATGATTTCCTTAGCGAGGGTTTTGGAGAGGTTGAAAAATTGTACCATATTTGTGAAAAAGTTGTGGCGTGTACATGTACTTAATTATGAAAAACTCATATATGAAGTTTTCATCTATCCAATACCAATGTAATTGCATATTTGATTGTCATATTTGATTGTCTTCTTGATTAACTAATTTTAAAAACTTACCGTTCATGCTAATTTGACATATTAATGGTTGAAATTGTTGAGTGATTTGACAAACACCTTAAAAATAGTAAGGCATACTTAATATTGTAGATATACAATAATTAAAGGGATTTAAAATATGGCCTAGCTTTAGAAAAATGTGCCTAAAATACCTGAAACTTGTTGGCATACATTTGATATCCTTACTCTTGAAATTCATAGTGGATTCGGGTTGATATAAAGTGAAATATTGTCCATAGTTTTATACTATAATTTATATTCAAGATCATCTGAAGGTTCAATATTCATAATAATTGAATATCGAAAATCTTTGGCGAGAAGTGAAATTTGAAAATCACATTAAAAGTTAGAATTTCCAAATTTATACAAGTTAGCATGAATTTACACTAAGAAATGTTCCTCCTATGGGCACACTAGCCTTTGCTAAACCTACCCTCTTGTACTAGGAAAACATGGCCATGTCAATTCATGCTTCTTTCTCCATAATGTGCAACTTTCCAATGCAAGTAACTTCCATTTTGTATGTTTTTTTCTTTACTATTTTTGCCACCAACTACCACTATCGCATCACATTTTCATTGTAAAACATTTCACCAACATCATCCAAAAAATGGCAGCACAAACCTGTGTGCAAGAAATGACCTTAAATTTCCATAAAATTATAGCATAATTCATGGGGGTTGGTGATAGACCCAAGCACATATATTGAGGAGGATAATGGAAGATTATTGACGATATTGGTACAGTGACATTGGTACACATCAAAGTAGCATTGAGTATATGAGACGGCATTGGACACACAATTAGATCAATGAATTACACAAGGGAACTTGGACACTAAGACAACATGGGGATTGTAGGACTAACACCCTATTGGAGACCAAACCATATTGGAGGAGGATAATTGATCCCACTATTTTGACTTGGATGGAATCTCAGTTTCGGTGTTGGACAAAACCCTAGTTTGACATGCACAACCTTGGATTGTAGAGTGCTTCATGTGGGTTCTCCATGTTTGTTACTTGTAGGGAAACTTGTTCTTATTTTATGTTATCCTCCCACACCTACTTGCATATATTGGGGAGGAGAAATATTTCATATTCATTCATCATTTGTACCCTTCATGGTACTTGTCTTGGAGACTTAGGGTTCATGCGAAAACCTTAGGAGAATACAAGGGATGATAATTGTCTTAGATGTTCTTGGAGAGCTTGCTCATTTGTGATGTTACATTTGTTTTGTGATGACTAAGGTTTCTTTTATACATGCAAACCCTTTAGAATAATACACCATTGTCGATGATGGTTATTATGTATATTTTTGTAACACTAAGGTTTCTACCCTAGCAGAACATATGGAGAGTATATTTAACCCCTTGTATGTTTTTGTATCTTTCTTCTTATGGTATGTAAGTCTAGGAAAATATCATAGATTTATTTATTCTTAATGCTACATGGAAGTATTTATGCTAGGGTTTGAGGATTAAAAACCTAGGACATGAAAGTATATTTGGAGGCCAACACTAGATTTTTATTTTTACATACGTATACGATTTTACATGGCTAGGGTGTGAAAACCCAGAGCGAGACAACCATGCTAATGTGGAGAGTTTCTGACTCAATAAAATTGTTGAAGCCAATGAGGACTTGTTAATGTTGGTGCTTGCTAGTTGGATATATTTGGTGGTGGCTAGGGTTTTCATGATTTACCTAGCAAGGGTTTTGGATAGGTTGAAAAATTGTACCATATTTGGGAAAACGTTGTGGCATGTACATGTAATTAATTATGACAAACTCATATATGAAGTTTTCATCTATCTAATACCAATGTAATTGCATATTTTATTTTCATCTTTCATTGTCTTCTTGATTAAGTAATTTTAAAAACTTATTGTTCATTCTAATTGGACATATTAATGGTTGAAATTGTTGTGTCTTTTGACAAACACATTAAAGATAATAAGGCATACTTAATAGTGTAAATATACAATAATTCAAGTAACTTAAAATATGGTTTAGCTTTATAAATGTGTGCCTAAAATACCTAAAACTTGTTGGAATACATTTAATATCTTTTGGGCCACAAGATTGTCCATTTGTTCATCACTTATCGACATATATTTCATCTATTTTATTCCCATTATCGCCCATTTATCATTCTATTTTCCATCCATTTGTTGTAACTGTGCATAAAACAACATACTACTTCCATTGATGTTTTAAGTGGTTAATAATGATTATTTTACTTTATCTTTGATGAATTGAAGACTATTATGCATAATTTTACTAATGATGGTTTGTGGAGTGATTTTTCATGTACAGGACGCTCACAGCTAGTTGTTATAGCCTTAACCGAAAATGCATGTGAGATAAGAAAACCTTCATTCGTGTCTCTATTTATGGGCAGATGGAAATGAATCTTGAAAATTCGAGACATGGGTTTCGTGCACAACATCCTCATTTACCTGAATCACAAAGAAATTGCCAAAAAAAGCCACAATTTGCGATATGAAGGTGGTTCTTCGAGAGGGTATTTTCCATATTTATTGTTGCGTTTGGTTCCAAAGTTGTTAGCAGTTACAGCTGTTACAGATCACAAGTTGGGGTTTCAGTTCCTCATTTCCATGACATAATTTTATGTATAAATATGTAATCAATCTCATTGAGAAAGGGGGGGAGAGAAAGCAATGTTATAATGTAGGACTTGATCTAGATCTATTGTAATCATTCCATTCTTATAATACATGCTAGCAGTTTCTTAATTCTTGAGTCGTAGACTTTCATTATGGAGATCCAGCTCTGCTCAGTGGAGGAAGGTCCCTCTTCCCTGAGCAGATGTTGGTAGTGTTGATTGCAGGTGTATTATTTTGTAGATTTGTTTATTTGTTAATTCATGCTTTCATTCATTAGATTGATCATAGTTGTTTTTATTATTTAATTCATGCTTTCATTAGATTTATCATAGATGTTTTCCTGTTAATCTGTTTGATAGATTGTTGGCCAACATAACATTTCTTCCAGATTTATGTATTTATATCTTGCTTCATAAGAATTGATTTTGTTGAAGTGTGATTAGATTTACAGTTTGGATTTACGAATAGGATTAGTGTTTGTTTTCTTTTCAAGATGGTGTGATCTATTTTATAATGAGTTTTGATTTCATACCAATAGATAATGGTATGAGGTAGAAATTGTGCTCGCATAGATCTTGCACGATAGTTTTGAAATAAAATACTTCCTCGAGTTGACAATTTATGTTTAGCACTCTGCATGTTATGTTTTAATTAACTGGCATATAGTGGGCTGAACAGTTTGGCGTCGTTGCTGGGGAAGTCATCAATGGTGCAAAAGTACATATGACATTGTTTTGTAGATGCCTTGTTAAAGTAAGGCATGTAGGTTGCATGATTACATTTTAGTTTATTAAATTTATTTTGAGTTGTGAATTTTCTGTATTTACATTCAGTTTTATTTCATTTTCAATATTTGGAGCACAAATCTTATAATTCACCTTAGTGGTGTTGTAAGCACCACCCATTCTACTAACAAGTTGATAAGTACATTCAAAGGCGGAGGAGCCTCAGAATAGAAAATGATGAATATATGAAGAGATGGAAGGTAAGAAAGATGGAGAAGTTGTTACCTTTGAATTTCCCATCAGAGATTCAGGAAGAGTGGTACCAACGAAAAGCATTCCCCCACATATTATACCAAATTTTCATGGTTTGGAAAATGAAGACCTTGATGTATTTTTATTTCAATTCGAAATACTTTGTAGAGGATATGGTTATTGTTCTAATTATCAAAATTTTAATGTGTTTCCCCTTACTCTAAAAGGAACATCCCTCCAATGGTTCATGAGCCTCAGTGAAAATTGTATACAAACTTGGGAAGACATGAAACATGTATTCTTGAAAAGGTACCAAGATTATTGCAGGGTCAATGAAGACACATTCAAAATAACACAAGGAGAAGAAGAGAGTCTAGAGAAATACATGGAATGCTTTCAATATAACCTCCAAAGATCCAAACAGAGGAAACTAGGGAAGGAGACCTTGAAAACACTTCTAATCAAGGGAATCCAAGCTAAATATTTAGAAATTTTAAATCTGATGGGAATAGGTAATGTATTTCAGTTAGCATATGATGATATTTGTGAGTTATGTAGAAGGTATTCAAGAGGAAACTTCAAGCCTGGTAAGAATTATAGTAATCCTTTTTTTTAATCTTTTCAATCTGCTACAAAAATAAGAGTTTTATGAGCTGAAATCAATAATATATTTAAAAATTCTAATGCTGATATAAATGATTCATTAAATTCAGAATTGGTTGTTTTGCAGGTTAAGGAAAATCATGAGGAATTTGAAGAAATAGTTTTCCCTCGGTGTCATAAGAAACATCTTGCAATGGATTGTCTTTTGGATAGTCCCACAATTTTTGGCATATGTGAATTGAATCATTGCACAGATCATTGTCCCTCCTTACCAAGGATGAACGAAACATATCAAAGAGATCTGGAAGTTGCAGCCAACTCATTGCAATAGTCATGGCAACCATGGCCTACATGTATGGTTCAAAATTCTATCCCTCCATTTCCTTACTCTCATACTCAATCATTGAATACTCTTCCACCATGGTAGTTTTTGTAGCCTCAATTTTACTCTTACCTACCTTATCCACAAGTTTGGAATGGCTTATCTTATGATCACATGGCCACACAACTTGGTCCTTTAATATCAACCTCACAAATGAATTCTCTACATTAGTCACATCTATTTTCTCATCAAACTCCTTGGTATCCAACACAATTTTCTGTCCAATCCACCCTCCACCCTAACCATAATAAAGCAGTACAGTATGCTTACAGTGCTGAACTGCAAAATGTTCCTACATTTCCCTCTTGTTCTACCTCACCTACATCGCTGCAAAAAGACTGTGCGTTGTTGTAGAAAATCCATATGAGGCCTGAACATGTTTTAAATCCAAGATTTGCGGATGGAGTTTCTTCTAGTCCTCATAAGAAAGCAAACAAGATCAACAGGCCACACATAACATTTGATGACAGACAAACATTGGAACCAAAAATTGAAGCATCCTTTACATCATTATATCCAAATCTCTTATCCATTGAGGAAGATCACTTTACTAAGGAGTTTCATGGTGTCCCATTTATGAAAAATGAAGGGAACAAATACTATATTGAAGCTTGGTTTCAATCTATCATCGGTCTGCAACATCATTCCATACTTCATCAATTCTTGGCACCATCATTTCAAGGGAAGTTGATCTCTCATATTCTAGCATTCATAAAGTTATATTTTTATGTTAGGAGTATGAGGCTGCTTGAGTCGCTTCTTCGAAAGTGGCTCCATTGGAAATATGCATACACTTGAACAATTTTTATATTTGCAAGTACAATAGGGTGGGATAGAATAACAGAATAAAACCATGCTTTTTTTTTTAAGTTTTTTATTTTTGAATAAGTATGCTCCCTTCCTACGCCTTCTTGCGATCAGGAAGATCAGAAAGTAGAAAGATAAGGAATGGGTATGAGATGTTTTCAAGAATGTTTTGGAATTGTTGACTATTTGAGAAAAATACTTAAATCATTTCTGTCTTCAATGTTCTAAATTTAATTTGTCTCTATTTGTTACAAAAAAAAAACTTTCATGGAAATAAAATTACAGTAATTAGGGAAGGTGAATGAAGGATCCACAGGAAAATGAGCCAATGATTATGGAACCCTTCAAGCTTGAACTTTGGCATGAATTTGTTAGCTGCAACACCCAGTTGTGACTATCAGCTATGATAGTGAGTTGCAACACCCGGCTGTGACTGTGTGATGCAACACCCAGATGTGAGAGTGAAATACAACACCATCTATGACAGTGAGTTGCAACACCCAGCTATGACAGTGAGCTATAGCACCAGCTATGGCAGTGAGCTGCAACACCCAGCCGTGACAGTGAGCTACAACACCCAGCTGTGACTGTACTGCATGTGATAATTTATAATTTTGAGACACGTGTGTATTTCACATCATGGCATGTATTTGGTTTTCATTTATATATAAAACATCCATAAAAATACACATAATTTATTTCAACATTATGTCATTTTTTAAGAGTTGCAGCTGCGACTGCAACAGACTGTGTAAGTCAATATAGGTATTCAATGCTTTAAATTTTTAGTATGGGTGTGTGTTATAGTTAAATTTACATCATTAAAAATATTCCCACCTATTCCGGTCACCTTTAGGGGGTCAAATTTCATTTATTAAATTTTTGGTGACATTTTGGCTTGAAACTTTTACTGAAACATAGTTGGGATAGTCTATTTTTGGGAGACCAAATGGACTTATTTTTAAAACATTTTTACATCCCGAGTATCCCTTTGAATCTATTTTCCAAAATAATTTGAATTTTTAATATTGGGTATGAAACAAAAAACTTATGGCCAAAATACTAACGGGGTGTCAAGCAAGAAGCTTAGGAACCAAACAGGGATAGTCAATTTTTGGATGATTTATTGGACATATATTATAACATGTTTCATTTTTATATTCCCCTATGAATCTAGTTTACAACACAATTTGAATCACTCCATTCTGATATCGTATGCAAATTTTATGACCAAAATACCGACTCCCTATCACAAATCAACATTCCTAAAACTCGGTTTCCTAGACTGTTCATTGGATTATTTGACCCATAAATTCTTATTGGATTCAAAAATTGTTACCTAAATTAATCTAATTTTATTTCCAATTGGAATCACATCAATCCATTATCAAATGAAAACGTTAATCCTAAAACCGTGACTGTTGGTCTAGTCTAGAATTTGAAAAAAAAAACCTTCTCATGCAAGCTGTTACTAAGTGATTTGGAATATCATTACATAGAATTTTAAAAACCTATTTCTAATGGAAATATACCTATGAATTTAATTTCATTTTCCATTGTAATCACTCAAATTGGACAAGGAACGAAGAATCTATGATCAGAATAATGTTGGTGAGTCTAGATAGACATTGCTCTCCCGCAGGTATGAAATGGATTTTGCTTTGTTCATTTTTCTTTGAATTTGTTTTATAAGTAATTTCTTGTTTTTTTTTCCGTAAGTGTTGGGTGAAGAGAGACCAATCACCTCTCTTCTTCCATCATCTCATGTTTTATTGCACACAAGTGCTATGTTTTTGCAGGCCTTTGGAAGAAAAAGGTCAATACATGCACGAGTGACTCTTGAAGACTTTTTCTCAATTTGCAAATGGATTGAGCACATAAAAAAATGGAGATATTGATGTGAAAACCATACCAATTTTCCATAAGTCAAGTCCCATTTATTCATGCCAAGAATCATTTTAAGATGACATTAAGTTCATCACACTTGTCATACCAATTGCCACCGAAAGAAACCTCTCAAGAAGCCAATTGTGATATGGTAGATTCATTCACCCTCCTCATTTCAAAACCCTAAAAATCCATTCATGTTGAAGTCCCATTTTCCACTGCTTATATAGTCAACCTTAACCCTTTTATTTTCCATCACTACTACATCATGACTTCACATATACTTTCCACTTAGTTTCATGTTGGGTCTATTTTTCAGTATGATTCTTCACAATCATTTATTTTGTACTCGTATTGGTTGATGTGGAATTCATTAAGGTCCACCTTCCAATGGTATTGTCCCCTCAAATTCAACCCATCATCTGGGATTGATATTAGAGTTTTATAGTGCCCTGGTATCTGCATGAATCAATGGCAGATTTCCTTATTGTTAATCATGGGGATTCATCAATGCCTCTTGATTAACAAATCTTGCAGGTGACTCGACTCCAACACATCCACTTGTAGCTATCGAGATGCACTAAGGTACTTTAGAGCTCATTGTCATCAAAGATGAGTTTCTTCACATTGGTTAATGACAAACATTAATGGGTGGTAATCAAATGATTTCTTTCCATGCTCGACTTCAGCACATTCATTTGCATGGTAAGAATTTTACCTCGGTTTGTAGCAGCTGAAGATTATATGATCTAATGGTTTCAACAGTTACTTGCAGCATCATTTGTTTCAGTAGTTTCATGATTCCTTTCCATTTTCATTCCAGCAGTTGATTTTCAGAATAAGGGAAGGAGCTTTCTGCCTTTGTGGTAGAATTCCTCATCAATTGTCTCAGTAGTTAGTCTTACATGCAACCAACACAACATCATGGATCAAATTTAGCCTCATCCAATTTCAGCTCTCATATACATTTGTCTAAACATCAGATCGGTCTACATAGCTCCAACATACACAAGTCCATTCATCTCAACCAAGGCTTCCATGGAGATAAAACTTGAGGTAAAATAGCATGAGTTTTTTATTTATTAAATATTTATGGAAATGTCATGAAGAACCACTAAGCATTATCCATTTCCATTTTCTATATAGCATTTTATGTCCATCAATTCCCGTCCTTTCCCACTCACCCAATTCCTACCCAACATCTCACCAACCCAACTGTCCAAGCATGAAAAAATATACCTTATTGTTGTCACACAAGAACCAACAATAGGAAGTCTTGCTACTGCCACACAAGAACCAACAGTAAGAAAAGAAGTCTTGCTACTGCCACACAAGAACCAACAGTAAGAAAATAAGTCTTGCTGCTGCCACACAAGAACCAACAGTAAGAAACGGTGCTCTGTTGCCACATAAAAATAGTGAGGAGAATTAAAGCAGCTGATACACATATTGGAAGAAAAGGATAGGCTGGTCACAAGAACCTACAACAGAAGAAGCCTATGATGCGATACAAAATAGAATACATGCAGAGTCCTTAAAAGAAAAAAATTGCCCTCTTTGGCAATTTGTGGTAGCACTCTCTTGTACATTGGAATCTTCAAATCCAAGGAATTGCATGGGTAAGAGAACTATTTTGGAAATGTCTAACATTTGGTTCAAGGTCTCATTTTGGAGCTCCAAATTTACAAGTACTTAGAACAGCCTTCATCTAGAATGATAAGTTCATATAAATGCAAATATGATGGGGGTAAGAATGGTAAGGGATGAGATTTATTTTCATGGATATGGGTATATGTCATAGTCTTCCATCCTTTTTCATTTGGAGAGTTCTTCTCATGGAGTTTCATTTTCCAAATGTCTTGGAAAATGAAATAAACAGAGGACTTTGATGCACATATTCTTGCTGGTCATAAAAGAATAAAAATCTCATTATGTTTTCCACAACTCTTGCATTTTCTAGATCAAGTGTATTCTCTCTCAAAAAATTGAAGAAGTTTCATTGCCAAAGTTGTGAACTATTGATGTAATGATTGCATTATAGTAATGGCTTACAAAAAAATAAGAGTTCATAATCTTATTGGGAATCAAATTAAATCTCACTTTGAAGATTATTGGATGGGCCATTTTTGTCATCCAGTTTGGTTTGTCTCTTACCAACCATGAGCATCAACACAAATGAAGTGGTTTCAACCTATTATAATAAGCTCTCTAACAACTTTTCAAGATCTGACCTGAAGTTTACTTCGGAAATCTTGTAACAACCTATTGATCTCCATTTTATTTTATATTTGGGCACATGATCTTCTACATGATTTCAGCCTTTTTTTGTGCAACAAGAACATACTTCCATTTATCAAGGTATCAAGCAAAGGATTCTTCATCTTGAAGATTCAGCTTGAGTAAGGATTGATGTGTAGATCAAAACTTGTAATTTGCCCAAAACTTGTAAACTTTTTTTTTGCCTTCCAGAGTCTCATCACAACATAATTACATGATGTATCATCAGTTTGGGGGATATGGCTATTTACAACTAAGATGACAACTCTTCTTTTGCATGAGGACATGCGACATATTCAGTTTGAGGGAGTGGTTTTTGACATTCTTTGTGCATACTGATTTTTACTCATTCACAACTTGCAAAAGTGAAGAAATTTATTTAAGAATATATTGCAAACCATGAGATATATTTTCATGATATTTTGAGGGAAGAAGCATCACGGTAAGAATAACAAACATGGCAAGTTTCAGCTCAATCCGATGCACGGTTTTTGAGAAAATGACTATCATCACCTACACCCAATTTGAATTTTTCTCAAAATCTGTGATGTGGGTTTTTCTAATGTTTGGCATGGAGATGCATTAGAATGGTAAATACCTTATTGAAAAATTTCATCCCAACACGGTTTGTATTTTGTGAAATATTGGTTCAGGAAGTTCAACTGCAACACATTTTTATTCATGTTCATTTACAAAAGTGCAAAAATTGAAATGATAATATATTGCAATTCGTAAGTTGGATTCTAATGAGTTTTTTACAAGAATTGCATAATACCAATATTAACAAGACTCATAAGTTTCATCCCAATCCAATGTATGGTTTTCAAGAAAATGGCGATAATCACCTACAACCAATTTGCATTTTTCTCAAAATCTGTGATGTGGGTATCTCTAATTTTTGGTGTCTAAGTGAATTGGACTAGTGTAAACCTTCCTGAACAATTTTAGCTGAACCCAGTTTGTCCTTTCGGAGAAAATGACTTCGGAAGTTTTCTTCTCAAAAGGTTGCAACACCGTAAAAATCTTGCCTTTTTCCCATTTCACGTAGCTGGAACAGCGTAAATCTTTCTTTTTTCCCATTTTGTGTAGCTGCAACACCGTAAAAAAAATTCTTGCCTTTTTTTGTTTCATGCAGCTGCAACACTGTAAAAACAAATTCTTTCCTTTTTTCATTTCATGCAGCTGCAACACCGTAAAAATTTTCCCTATTTTCCCATTTTAGGTAGCTGGGACTCCGCCAAATTCTTTGCTAAATTTAACGCTCTTTGGGTGGAAACTCCGCTAAAATATTCGCTAAATTTAGCGATCTTTGGGCTGTAAGTCTGCCAAATTCTCTACTAAATTTAGCGCTCTTGGGCTACGACTCCCCCAAAATCTTCGCCAAATTCTTTACTAAAAAAAGCTATGACTCCGCCAATTTTTCTGCTAAATCCTCCACTAAGAAGCTGTGACTCCATCAAATTTTATATTAAATCCTCCACTAAGCAGCTGTGACTCTTCCAATTTCTATTAAACTCTCCATTTCTTTTGGCTGCAACTGTGCAAATGGTAAAATGAAGGAACAAGTCAATGAGTTCTTCTAGTTGGTTGCTGCGCAGGTATTGGGTTGCATGAGGACATGTAACAAGTTCAGTTTGGGGGTGATGTTGGGCCATGAAATTTTGCATTTTTCCATCACTTATCTACATATATTTCATACATTTTCTTCCCATGGTCACCCATTTATCATTCTATTTTCCATCCATTTGTTGTAACTGTGCATAAAACAACATACTACTTCCATTGATGTTTTAAGTTGTTAATACTGATTATTTTCCTTTATCTTTGATGAATTGAAGACTATTATACATAATTTTACTAATGATGGTTTGTGGAGTGATTTGTCACATATAGGACGTTAACAGCTAGTTGTTACAGCCTTAACCGAAAATGAATGCCACATAAGAAAACCTTGATTCGCGTCTCAATTTTTGGGCATATGGAAAAGAATATCGAAAATATGAGACATGGGTTTCGTGTGTAACATCCTCATTTACCTGACTCACAAAGAAATTTTCAAACAAAGCCATGATATGCGATATACATTTGGTTCTTCGAGAGGGCGTTTTCCAGATTTACTGTTGCGGTTGTTTCCAAAGTTGTTAGCAGTTATGGCCGTGTTTTAGCTGTTATAGATCACAAGTTGGGGATCTAGTTCCTCATTTCTAGGACATAATTTAATGTATAAATATGTAATCAATCTCATTGAGAAAGGGCAGGACATAAAGAAATTTTATGCTATAGGACTTGATCCAGATCTATTGTAATCATTCCATTCTTATAATACATGCTGGCAGTTTCTTAATTCTTGAGTTGTAGACTTTCATTGTGGAGATCCAACTATGCTCAGTGGAGGAAGGACCCTCTTCCCTGAGCAGATGCTGGTAGTGTTGATTGTAGGTGTTTTATTTTCTAGATTTGTTTATTTGTTGATTCATGCTTTCATTCATTAGATTGATCATAGTTGTTTTTATTATTTAGTTCATGCTTTCATTAGATTTATCATAGTTGTTTTCCTGTTAATCTGTTTGATAGATTGTTGGACAACATAACATTTCTTCCAGGTTTATGTGTTTAGATCTTGTTTCATAAGAATTGATTTTGTTGAAGTGTGATTAGATTTATAGTTTGGATTTATGGATATGATTAGGGTGTTTTTTTTTTCAAAGATGGTGTGATCTAGTTTATAATGAGTTTTGATTTCATACCAATTGATAACAGTATCAGGTAGATTGTGCTCACATAGATCTTGCACGATGGATTTGAAATAAAAGACTTCATCAGGTTGAAAATTTATGTTTAGCACTCTCCATGTTAAGTTTTAATTAACTGGAATATAGTGGGCCCAACAATATCCTTACTCTTGCAATTCATAGTTGATTGGGGTTGATGTAAAGTGAAATATCGTCCATTGTTTTCTACTATAATTTATATTCGAGATCATCTGATGGTTCAATATTCATTAGAATTCAATACAGGAAACCTTTTCTGAGAAGTGAAATTTGAAAATCACCTTGAAAGTTAGAATTCCCAAATTTATACAAGTTAGCATGAATTTGCACTAAGAAATGTTCCTCCTATGGGTACAATGGCTTTTGTTAAACCTACCTCTCTGTCCAAGGAAAACATGCCCATGTCAATTCATGCTTCTTTCTCCAGAATCTGCATCTTTCCAATGCAAGTAATTTCCATTTTTTATTCTTTTTTCTTTACTGTTTTGGAAACCTTAGGAGAAGACAAGGGATGCTAAACGTCTTAGATGTTCTTGGAGAGCATGCTCACTTGTGATGCTAGTTTTTTTTTTTGTTATGACTAAGGTTTGTTTTATACATGCAAACCGTACAGAAGAAGACACCATTTTTTATGATAGTTATTATGTACCTTGTTGTAAAACTAGTGTTTCTACCATAGTAGAAGACATGGAGAGTAGATTTAACACCTTGTATATTTTTGGATATTTATTGTTATGGTATGTAAGGCTAGGAAAATATCACAGAGTTATTGTATTCTTCATGCTACATGGGAGTCTTTATGCTTAGGATGATGTAAGAGTGGAATAATTAGGGTTTGAGGATTCAAACCATAGGACATGATTTCATAGAGTAATGAGGCTATTTATAACCTAGTATGGGGGGTATGTCATTTAATGTAAATTATTTGACACCAATTTTTTTACCTCGAAATACGTGGTTAATCAATATGTTTGGTTAGGATACCAACCAATATGGCCAAATCTAAGGCCAATACATGGAAAATCTAAATGTTTTCCACCGTTTATGGAAAAAGAATGGTTTGATGAGGGTTATATAAGAAACATTCTTTGTTACTAAATAATTTTTTCTTCGTTCCATTTAGAAGGGAAAATTTTGAGATATGGTTCCATATTAATCTAAAGTTGGATCAACTATGAAAAATGCAATGTTCTTACTACTTGCCTTAAGCTCTAGGATTATTGGATTTAATCTCATCCTTTGGATTGTATCATCTGATTAAGTTGTAATTGCTACTTGTTTTGTTCATTGACTCCCCGCAGATCTCTACTTCTTCATTTTAGTTTTTCTTAAGTTTGTTTCTCATTGTGTTTTATTTCCTTTGAGGGATCTATAGAATGTGTCTTGGCCCAAGTCTTAATACTTTTATATTCTGTTCCCAAGTTTAGGACATAGATGAATGGATATTGGTGGACCATGAGTATATTTCTTGGGCTACGAGTGTTTGATAAAGTGAACCAAGAATGATTATAACAAATAGTGAATGGGCCAAGATCTCTATATATAGTGACCAAGAGAGAGGTTTTGTTGTGAGAATATCTCTATCACTTGTGAAAGGTCTTGATTGACTTCAGGTCTATGGATATTCCATGTTGGTGATTACGTGGATCAAGAACAATCAATAAATTGATAAAGTGGCTTTACAGCCTCTAGCTATATAGATCAAGGAAAATTCACATCTCTTTGATATGATTACTTTTGACTGGATATAGAATTCTCGGGAAACCCTAGGGTTGTATTTGCAATCTAATAATATTTGAGAAATGTATCTATTATTTTGACAACGATCTATTACAAAGAAAACCATTCAAAACTGACAACAAGGAACCTAACATTTTCAGGCAACAAAACATGTTGTCCATGTTTTTGGACTTCTAAGCATATTTGATAATGTCTAAGCATATCTGATCTATTATATTATCAATTCAAGCAAGTTAAAATTATAGGGAACAAAGAAAGGTAGAAATTGAAAAAGTATGGAATACAAATCAAGCTGATTTAAGCAAAATATGTATGAGAACTAGGAATATGTTTCCTATACTATTTATAATTTTTTTTGTTACAACTTACCTTGATTTGCAGAGCTTCACACTGTCTTCTTCTGCTTTACCTTTCAGAAATTATTCAACATACTACAAATATTTTCCTGTTCCAATAATTTCATGTTAGGAACCATCAAATAACTATTTTCTTGTTTATGAAAATAAAAAATGAATCTAAATAAATACAATGCTATTACAATGTAAATTAAAATACTATTCAACTATTCAAGTAAAGTAATTGGTAAAAAGAGAGCACCTAAGGAAACGTGGAGAACAACAACACTATGTATATAAGGCCATCGATCACATCAAAACGCATTTTTTCCTCTGAACTATGAAAATTTTTCGCAACGCTATCTGTAACAAGTTCCAATGGATGAGTCAAATAGCAATAGTAAAATTTAAACACTACAATTATATAAATAACTTTTTTTAATGTATATTTCCTTACCATTCATTAAGATCCTCTTTGTTTCAAGAATAATTTAATAGTCTCTACTAAAAAGGACTAACCACGTGAAGGTGGAAGCTCTTATGTCCCCTCCCCACACCTCACATCACTCTCAATTCCACAAAACCAATGCATCTACTTGAAAATAGCAATTTGATTCAAATTAATTCATTCAATAGATGAAAAAATATTTCATTAAACCATTCATTAAATCATTCAATAAATCATTCAATCATTCAATAACTAAAAAAAACATTCATTAAACCATTCATTTAGTCAATAGTCGATAAAACAATTCAGTAAACATTCAGTAAACCAATCCCTAAGTTGAGAACCCGTGATTTTAACAATTAAACCCCAATTATAGGTCCCGCTTTAAATAGAAACTTCTAGTACAAGCACCGAAGGGTTTAGGAACAATGGCTCTAGAAAATATGGGATGTATTTCTCCACTACAAACGTAATTCTGGCGCCATTATCTACTTTTCTGGAGTATACATGGATTTTTAGGGGTAGACCACATTATCATGAAATTGAAGGTACAGGTGGAAGCTCTGTTAGGGAAAGTGAAGACAGTGGCGGTGGGTCCAAGGTTTCGATTAGGAATAATTTTTCTACAAAACCCTAATTATTTTCATCATTAGAGCCTTCAGGGCTGCATCTCATTTGCATTTTATGTTGTACCTTTCACCTTAAATATGATTTTTAGGGCAGTTAAGGGTCTGTTTTTATTACTTATTATTACATAAAATTAGAGATGAATTTAATTCTAGATTTGCTTAAAAATTAGCCATGTTTGTGCTTCTTCAATCTATCTTTACCTTGGTTAAATTTCAAAATTTTTTAAGAGTGTTTTATTTGCATAATTAACATCATAAAAGAACTTTTATGACAATTATCTAAGCAGATTCATATCTGGTACAATTTATAGTTCAAGTTCCAATTTCTTAGAAGAATTAAATTCACATTTTTCTCTTGCCTCTAACTATTTATAATAGATCTGCAATCTATTGTCACTGTCAACCGAATTGATATTACATAATACAGTAGATTGATAATGCATACAAGTAACCAAGTGGTTCTCTGAAGTATTCCATGTAAAACCTAGTTGGTTGTTCTATTCTAGCCATATTTGCACTCATTTTCATTCACATTAAAAGGATCAAATTTGTTGTTGTTTTAATAGACTTATTGTTGGTAAAATCCACACTATATAGCAGCAAGTCAGTTTCACTTTAAATATGGAAATTTAGGGTAATAATCGATATTCAAGGATCATGATCCAAAACCCTAAATCAACCTTGCATATATCATAATCCAGCTCTGAAATTCAAATCAATATTTTTATCCAAGACTTGAAGTATCTTCTACAGAGTTAGTTCTAAAATCAAATATCCAAATTCATCCTCCATTAGAACCATCGTTGTCACTTAGTTTAGATTAGGAAAACCCTCTTAGTGTTGGATCTTTATCTAAGCACTAAAATGAAGAGAAATTGCTGAGGTTCTAGTGGTGCCACTTCTAATATTTTCTCTCATCTTGCTATGTGTGATTAAATAGACCAAAAAATCACCAACTCATCAACTATGTTGTTGACATAAATATTTGGATGAAAAGGACCGCAACAACTAACAAATTAAAGTACCGCAATATCTAACAAATCAAAGTATATTGAAATTTTGGAATGAATAGGCTTATCACTAAACTCCAAAAACTTGACTAGACTAAGAGGCCTAGAGAGAATATCAATAGTATGCATCTGAGTTGTATAATTCAAGAGCTCAACTTCTTCATTCTCCACAAGATGTTGAATGGTGTCGAATGTGGTGACAATCTACTTCCACGCGAATTTTTTGCTCATGGAAGGCAACATTCATCATCAACTTCTCTACATTCTAATTGTTGCACTGTGTAGTAGGATCACCTTGTTCTACTTTCATATCAACAAGTATCCTCCTTAGACAAACCAATTTACAGGTTGGCATTAATGCTCTCCTTTAGTGGAGGTAAATGTTAATGCATGTTAGTTTTACTCAACCATAAAACTACACATGTGTTGAGGCTAAAAGGATTATGTGTGGGATTCATGTAATCAACTAAACCAACCCAATCTAATTGTGTATTCCCTATTAGCTAAAAGTAATCCCCTCTACCACATATGATGCCAAAACCAAAGTATCATTTACATAACTCAAAACCCTCTATGCTTCTCTTCAGTAGATGTTGGTTTGCACTGACATCATGTCAAAATTTCTTATTTATTGGTGTAGTAGAAAAAATTACTTTTTTTGTTACAAAACAATCAAAGTCAATACTTCAGGCTTCAAATGATGAATGCTCTGTGCCACACTAAACACTTCCACCAGTGCAAATTGAATGAGTCTCTGTGTTGCATTCACTACATTAACCAAATCAGATGCCACTTTGTTATGGAAAACCAAACAATGAGTCACTTTGTTGTGTTAATCAATACTGTTAGAGTTACCCAATTTGTTTTCTCTACTGTATATTACTTGACATGTTGAAAATACTCCAATGAACTACGACACTAATGATCTTCTGCTGTGATGCAGAAGCATTCCCACACACACTCTTCTTGCTTAATCTATGTTATTATAGAACACTGAACATAAATTGACATTACTGTGAAATAAATCAACTCTTTACGTAGAAGTAAGAATCTAGATAAAGGAGACCATCACAGGAAATACATAACTAAACATTCACAAAATATTGTTTTCAGAAAAGCTATAATTTTATGAGCTGAAAAATTACAAATACAATACATATTATACAACAATTGCATGTTGCATGTACAACTTAGGTCTCACTTGTACAAACTAAGGTTTTATGCTGCATGTACAACTTAGGATTTATGCTGATCTAGTATGTATCTTCATGTCACAAGTTCTTCCTTGCAGATGAATATGGAAGCCTAGAAGGTAGTGTTGATTTGGAAATATGATTTTACAATGTTTCATCCCATCTTTAAGAAAATATTGGAGATTAAGTTATGGTATAACATTAACATATTGATTTTGAACCCTAAGGCAATGCTAACTTGAATATAGTTGGGAGATTTCAAGTGAGTGGAAGAGGCTAATAAGTACTTGGTTTTTGTGGTGTCTTTTTACTAGTAGGAAAAGTGCCTCTAGTTCTCTCATTTTCTCTCTTTTGATCACATAATTGTACAATATGATTATGCATATTAGGCCATATTCACTAATTTATCTCCCTCCTTTCAAAATCCTAAATGATTTTTCTAAATTGATGTAAGGGATATAATCAATTTCAATCATTCTTGTCCGCAAGACCTAGGTGGAAATAGAGGGTTGTAGTTGATTGTAAATATCAATATAAATGTCCATTGCCCCTTTATTATGCACAAATACTAATCGAGGTAAGGGGTTTTGAAACGTCATCTTATAGGTCTCTTCTGTATGTAGTCTTAGATTATACACCTATGGGAAGGGAAGACCATGATTGATCAAATTGTGCTCATATCTATGACGATTGAAAAATGTGGATTCATGGAGAATTAAAGGCTCATTTCACAAAAAAATGGCATCCAACCAAACTCTGTAGCACATTATGTCAAACTCATAAATTTTAGGTGAAGTAAGTGTGGGTACTAACCAATTTTGGAGGCATTGTGTCCTTTGTGGATTTTCAACCTCCTTCACGACCTCCTTGACTTCTTTTGTGTACTCCTCAACCTCCTCTATGAACTCCTAAACTTCCTTAACCTCCTATGTGAACACCTCAACCTCCTTGACCTATTTTATGAACCTTTGTAAAACACCTTAACCTCCCCAACCTAATCTATGAACTCCTTGATCTCCTCGGCCTCGTTTGTGAACTACTTGACATCCTCTGTGACCTCCATTGTGACCTATGTGACCTCCTAGATCCACCAGATCTTATGAAAAATATGTGACCTCTGCGATCTCTAATGAGAGGGAAGGAGTGCTGGAGTTTGACCTAAATCCTCCCAAAGAAGAGTGTTGGAGCCCCTATAAAACTGGAGTTCTAGATAGGTATTGGAACCCTATGAGCGCGAGCTATTTGTGCACAGTTTCAGAATGGTATGCGAACTATCAATAAAACCCATGATTAAATCTCTGATCTGCATTATTATATAGTTCCATACAATAATCTTATAAAACCCTCTAATGTTTATTAGTAGCTAAGGGTTCATACTTAGGTCGTATCGGTATAGGTTAAAGGTTCATAGTTAGGCAGTATGGATAGAATTTAATGGTTGATAATTAGGGGGAATGGGTAGAGGTTAGGGGTTCGCAACCAAAGTTAGTCCCTAACTCTATAACCCCTAAAGAATTAGGAGACTATAAGAATCTAGATCCTAAGAGAATATGAGACAATATAGTAAAAAAATACATCTTTATTTTCTATACATTTCATAAATAGAAAGGTAGGATTTTAAAATGATATCTATTATATGTAAATAGATATAGAGACTACATCATTCTAACATGGATTTGATGTGGTATAGAACTTGGGATAAGGTTTAATGGGAATATTGGTCGATACTAGGTCTTCATAGTCATGGATTTTCATACAACCCTCCAACCCCTAACCAACTATGATCTTAAAAGAGGACTTTGTGTAGGGATTTATCTAGGGTCGGGGATAGGGATAAGGGGTTTAGACGTATGTAGTTAGGGATAACCAGATAAAGGGTATGTACCTAGAGATACAGGCTTGGGGTTAGGGGGTATGTTTTCACTTATATGCATGCATGGTTTAGGCCCATGCATGTGATCCCATGGACAATGTGCAAAACTCTAATTTATCATACATTTCCTACATAGGGAATCATTGGCCCACAAGTGGGATATTGGACCACAAGTACCTTGTAAGAAAAAAATATGAAATGATGACGATAAAAAATTCATACAAAAATATCCCTATTTATGTCACATGTGATTCCACATTGGTCCACATTTAAGATACAAAGACAAATCTCATGACATAAATTGGTTTACATAAATATATTATGATAAATATTTGATTTTTGGACTATGCTTTGTTAAAATTTAGAAGGGGCCAATTGAAGAATGGTGCAAAATATAAAAACAAATGGAGCTTTGTGGATTGAGTTATGCTAGTTGCATTGTTTAACCTTTAATAAATACATAAATTGGTTTTTAAATATTTTTTTAATAATTTGAATTCACGTAAAATGAGACGTATTTGGTGTTGTAACCTTAAGGATATAAAGGACCAATATATAAAAATTAACAGTTAGAAAAATGAGATTATTTTCAAATCTATACGTCACCAAAATAAACCCTATGGATTCTACTTGTGGATGAAACAATTGGATGTAAGCTTGAGCTTCATCCAAATCCATGAATCCCATTTTGTTAACTCAATGGATTATTACACAATACATAGTGAATTTTCACACCTCTATGTTAGTATGACTTTTTAAGTTAGATGATGGTATTATAACTTTGGTATTATCCATTCTTTTCAAGTTAGTAAATTATGAGCATATTGAAGAAGTTGCAATTTTTTGGATCATTTATATTTCATTGGTTAGTGCTTGTGTATTTACATTGTCTTCTATAATTGAAGTAGGATTGTTTTACAAAAAAATGGTTTGCACACCTTCTCCACTACTGTATCAAATTACCTGAAATGGTAAAGGAACTCAACAAAAACTTATTGTCTAACAAGAAAGTAAATAAAATATAGGAGCATCCTTAAAAATATGAATATCAAACAATGATGACAAATTCCGAATGACGATGACGATGATGATATGAAGTAATTAATTTGATATAGGTTTATTTCTAATTTAAAAAATAATTTAATGATGATGTTGATGATGATTATGATGATGATGAGGATGATGATGAAGACAATGATGATGAACATGATGATGATGATGATAATGATGATGATGAAGATGATGATGATGTCGACGATGATGAAGATGATGATGATGATGATGACGATGATCATGATGATCATGACAATGACGATGACGACGACGACGATGATGATGACGACGATGATGATGATGAAAAAGACGACGACGACGATGACGACGGCGATGATGATGATGATGAAGATGATTATGATGAATATGATGATGATGATGCCAATGATGAAGATGATGATGATGATGATGATGATGATGATGATGATGGATGATGATGTTGATGATGATGATGATGATGTTGATGATTCCAATGATGATGATGATGATGATCATGATGGATGATGATGTTGATGACAATGACGACGACGACGACGATGATGTTGTTGTTGCTGCTGATGATGATGATATGGATGAAGATGATGATCGTGATATCAATTAATCAATTTGATCTAGGTCTATTTTAATTTTAAAAATAATTTTAATGATGATGTTGATGGCGATGATGAAGATGATGATGATGATGATGATGACGACGACAATGATGATGATGATGATGACGATGATGATGATGATGAAGATGATGATGTTGATACTAATGAAGATGATCATGATGATGCTGACGATATGATGATGACAATAAAGATGAAGATGATGATGATGACGACGAAGAAAATGATGATGATGCTGATGATGATGATGATGAAGACGATGATGATGAACATGATAATGATGATGATGTTGTTGTTGTTGATGATGATGCTGTCGATGATGATGAAGATGATGATGATGATGATGATGATGATGATGATGCTGATGATGATGAAGACGATGATGATGAACATGATGATGATGATGATGATCATGATGATCATGAAGATGATGATGATGAAGATGAGGACGATGAACACGGCAATGATGATGATTATGATGATGATGATGATGATGGTGATGATGATGATGATGATGATGATGATGATGATGATGATGATAACATTGATGATGATGATGATGATGATGATGATGGATGATAACGTTGATGATGAGGATGATGATGTTGGTGATGACGTTGATGATGAGGATGATGATGTTGATGATGATGATGATGATGATGATGATGATGATGATGATGATGATGATGATGATGATGATGATGTTGATGAAAATGATGATGACGATGATGATGAAGCTACTGAGGACGATGATGATACATAGGACAATGATTATGATGATGATATGTAGTAATTCATTTGATCTAGATTTATTTTTAATTTTAAAAATAATTTTAATGATGATGTTGTTCATGATGATGAAGATGATGATGATGATGATGTTGACGATGATGAAGATGATGATGATGATGATGATGATGATGATGATGATGATGATGATGATGATGATGATGATGATGACGACGGTGATGATGTCGATTATGATGAAGATGATGTTGATGATGATGATGATGATGATGATGATGATGATGATGATGATGATGACGGTGATGATGTCAATGATGATGAAGATGATGTTGATGATCATGATGATCATGATGATCATGATCATGATCATGATGACGATGATGATGAACATGATAATGATGATGTTGATGATGATGTTGTTGATGATGATCATGATGAAGATGAAGATGATGAAGATGAAGATGATGTCAAGGACGATGAATATTATTATGATGATGAGGATCATGATGATGATGATGATGATGACGACGACGATGATGAACATGATGATGATGATGATGACGACGATGAAGATGAAGATGATGATGACGACAATGATGATGATGATGACGTTGACGATGATGAAGATTATTTTAGCCTCATCTATTCTTATATCTGTAAATATATGATCTCATTAATATTAGTAACTCTTTTTTAAAAAAATAGATAAAATAATAGGTCTAATTAAATACTTACCTTTCAATAAATTTCATCATATTCTTTATCCAAGTCATCATCTATATCATCAGATCCATAGTCAACATTGTAAGGATTGGCCATATCATCATTGTCATCTATGTCAGTTATGATCATCATGTAATCATCAATATAATCTTCATGGTCATTAACTGCTACATCATCTGATTCAACTAATTCTGGGAGATCTTCTCCTAGATCATCATGTGACCATCTAACTCATGATGGTCATGCTCTTCATCATCATCTTATTCTTACAAAGTACCCTCTTCATTACCTTCATCTAGGTTATACTTTATCGGCCTTCCCCTTGGATCGTGTCTCACAAAAAATGACCATCCTGCTTTACCTGGAACCTCCAAGTAAAATACCTGTTCACATTGGATTGGAAAAACATAGGGCTCTGTTCTTGGATAAAACAACCTTATATTTACCATGGTAAATCCATTATCATGTTCAATAATAATTCTATAACTATCACGTTGATTCAATTGTAACCTATACCATTTGACAACAAAAATAGCTACCTTGAAGGATTTAAAGTCACACTATAGAATATATTCCAAATACCCATAGTATCAGTTTTCTGAGAGTTATGGATGTTTGTCACTTCTAGATGAAACATTGGTCACCTTAAAGACTGAAAATATCCCACAATCTAATTTTTTCTTTGTTTCATCCAATTTTTTATGCGATATCTACAACCATTGTAGACCAAATCCTTATGGTGTTTTAACTACAACAAGAAATACACAAAAATATTACCTAACAATTCAATATTTATGATTAACTGCATGTTTATGCGGCCATACATGGAAAAGAACAACATGTACATCAAAATCTAATTTGAAAAATAATAGATTTAGAGTGACTGATTAATATGCTTGCATGCTTATCTTTTAAACCATATGATAAATCGATTTCCCTTTCTATAAGATTTGTATCTCCATTGCGATGTGCTACTTTTACCAATAAAGACACACCTTCCCATGATATTCTATGACCCTATTGTTTGCATCATTGAAATCATACCTTCATCTAGTCAAGATTGTTTGTGATGTATAAATGAATTGCATCCCACTCTCGACCAATTGCTTAATGAAAATAAACATTAAAATTCAATACAAATATACATTTTCCGAACAAAGTATATGCTCCTAATTGATGCAATAAATTTAATATGCAAGTAGAATATGTATGATATAATTTACATCCACTAGCTAATAATTACGTTTCACCTTCCTCAATATACCTTTTCCCTTAAGGTAATCCCCTTCAAAATTGTTATTGGAGTGTGGATCACAAATGCAACATAAATTGAGCATCGACCCTAACTTAGGAATATATTCACTAACATACAACATGTTTTGGTACACCGTATATCCTTCCATCATAGAACCCTCAGAATGTGCTCGTTGTCTCAGCAAGCCCTTCATAAATTTCAAGTGCCTCTCAACCATCCACATGGACCTTGAGTGCACAGGTCTATGCGATTCAATCTCCTCAACCTGGTGTATGAGGTAGTGTTTCTATGCATTGAAAAATGTCAAAGGTAGATGCTTCTGCATTTCACACATGAGACAAGGAAATTCTCTCCTCCAATACTTTATATCTTCTTTTTGGATTTATTTAGATGTCAACCATCTACAAGTGGCATGAACCAATAACAATGATTAACAAAAAAAACATTAAATTACATAACATGAATTAGTGCACAAAAAAAAATATAAATTATACGAAGAATTAAAGAAACACTAAGCATAAGAAACTAATCACTAGTTACCTCATGTATTTCCCAAGATTATATATAACTTGTTTTACATTGTTGTAGAAGTTGTCTGGGAGAGAGAGAGGTAGAGCATCTTGTATCAATATAAAAAGCATGTCATTTTTAAAACAAAGAGTATACAAACAAGAAAACAAAATTAGGCAATAAAATGAAAAAAAAAATATTTGGACATAACAATAATAATTACCTTGATGAATACATGCCAATCATGCATTTTGGCCCCCACAAAATCACCTTTTTGTTATGATATTCTTCAAGTTCGCACAAAATCAAGTGGGAAATTTAATTTTCTGCATTACTTCTTTAGCAACATTACTTTGTTGCTTCGTAAACATCCATGGAGCTGAGTTTATATTAATTTGGTCTTCGTTTCTATGAAATTGAATGATGTCTTTCATTGCATGGTTTCCTTCTTGAATGTCTTTGCAAACTTTCACAATTTTATCTTTCTCACTCCTTAGCTCCAGTAGTTTCCATAATGTTTCTGTCACATTCTTTCCAATATGCATTGTATCAAACAGATGGGAAATTTGTAGGTGCTCATAGTAGGGAAACGTGCTGAATTGTATAGGACAAATTTTCATTCCTAATGGACACCATTAATGCCTTCATGATCACAAAGGACATCATGAATATTAGTTTATAAATAAATTACAGAAATCAATTATGGTTGTTACACCTAAATATCGTCATCATCGTGTGATGAGATCCCAAATTTCAGTGTTTCCCTCAATCCCAAATTGTAAAGTAAGAATATTGGTCCGGACATCAAATCTACATATGAAAATCCAGCACCGCCTCTACCCTTTAGTAAAAAATCGGTATCTTCTTCAGCACCACATATAATGGGTTGACAGTAAGCAATGGCACCACCTTTACTCTTTGATCAAGGTGGGGTTCTTCCATCTCCTCGCTCCGTCTTAGTGAGGAATAAGCGGTGCCCTTGGTAAAAAGTGAAAAAGAGAGGTTCTCACAAAACTTCTCAAAAGAAGGATTCATGGCACCCTTATCCCTGATCACTAGGACAAGTTGGGATCAAGATTCATCCTTGTAGGATCTCCTAGCCACCTCAACCACCAATTTCTTAACCATATCTATTCATTCCAAGACTATAAAATCAGGCTCATTCTCCATGGTTGAGGAGAGAGTAAAGTTATGTTGCTTGTTTGATATTCTGGCCTAAATCAGTTAAGTGAGCTTTAGGGAGAAAGTTGGATCTATTGGGGATGAGATGTTGTCTTTGTGAAGGAGTACATCGACACTAAGGAATAGGTTTGTAAACTTCTTCTCTATTATATAATGCAAAATTGGTTCCCTTCCCATAAAATATATGGTGTCATGATCGTATGCGTTTTTAATGAATTCTTTAGTCATCAATATAAAATAGTGGATTATATTTCAGGGCTAATGTGTCTCACTTTTTTCCCATTTTGCGGCGATGAAATTTATGAACTAAAAGTATTTGTTTAGAAATATACAAATCCATCAAGAATTAGATAATGGTGTAATGAAACAAACATTTTCATTATGAATGAACTTTTATATGGTATTTTTTTTAAATTAAAAAATTATTTTTATCTTATTTATTTTAATTTATTTAGAGGCCATTTACTATTATTTAAGGCATCTCATAAGTACTCACAAAATCGCAACCCCCCATATCTACCTTCATTTACTTTTTTAATTCCAATTTTTTTGAACAAGTTATTTATAGACACTTTTAAGATTGTTGTACATAATTTTTAATTTTATTTTATGATGTATTTTAATTATTATTAAATTGTTTATATATATAATTGTTTTTATGTGTATGTAAAAACGCGACCCAAAAAACATCATTTTAAGACATCAAAATCAATACTTTTTCATATGAATATGGAAATAATATACAAGTGATTGTTAAAATTATATTTTTAAAATTTTATATCACATTTTTTATTTTTTTATAATAAATGTTTTAAATAAATTTATAAAAACATAACAAATTTTCTTGCCGCAAAGTGAGACACATTACCATGCTTCTAGATGGTTCTATTTGATCTTGTTTGTTGTTTTCTTGTGATTATATAGGTACATCCATGAAGGATCATCTTTATAGGAAAAAACTATACTAGTACATCAAAGAGACTTGATTACAGATCTCCACCCATCCTAGGGAATGTCTTCCAATATTGTTGTGTACCATTTTTTCTCGATCTAAACCATTCATACTAGAGGAACAACTCCTGTCCACAGGAGATGCAAAATTCCTAGCTAGAATGGCCACTCCAGTAAACAAATCACAATAAAAATTAAAATACATAACAATTCATATAAGATGATCCATACGTACCAGCTTGACGATTTCTATTTTATTGCATCTTCCAAAGGTGCGGTGTCATTCTCTGTGGTTTTAATGCAGTCTCTTGCTTCCCATTGAAAATATTTTTTTTCGTTTTTTCTACACCTATGATTCTTACAGAGAAAATTCCTATACTCATCAAACACCTCCTTTCTTAAGCTTTTTGGGAAACGAGATTTGATCTTAGGACCACAAACTGGACATGCAAATTTAATCTTTTTCTGAATACCTACAATATATAGATATGGAATATCTATGTCAATTATAATTATATAAACTATATTAACTACTTCATATAATTAAATGCAATTAAAATGGAACTTAAAAATACAAACCACAAAAATGGGTTAACCCTAGGGAATCATGTATTCTACATACAACCATTGCATGGAATTGAAATTTCCTTTGTCGTATTGGTATAGGTACGTCATACATAGTGATGCCATTCCATAAATTTAGTAACTTTTCTCTAAGAGGTTTGATATATACATTCATATCTTTGACTTGGAACTTACCTCATTCATTTTAAGTACATATAAAAGATATAATTATGAGAACCATTAATATATATAAAACCATCCATTTAAGAGTACAATAAAAAATATATATATGACATTAGGAAACATAATACGAAAAATTAGATGCCACAACTACATTAGAAATAAAACAGTTGTAGACAAAAAATACCTGGAATAATCATCGACAACATTATGTTCTCCCTCTTTATTGACAACCATGGAGGAATGTTATTGTTGATAACAAAAATAGGCCACAACGTGTAAATTTATTTTGTTTGTGCAAATGGATTAAAACCATCTACTGCCAAAGAAATCCTAAGATTACAGGGTTATTCTTTAAAGTGAGGCCACTTTTCCTCCATATCTCTAAATGCAGAACCATCTGCAGGAATTCGAATAACATAATCTTGACTTATGTTCGTTGCATGGTAATCTATAAATTGCACTATGTTATTGGACTTGAATAGTTGTTGCAAATGTGGAATGATGGGAATATAATGAATAACCTTGTGAGGAACCCTTTTTGTTACTTGATCTGTCTGATATCTACTTATATGACATTCTGGACATTCTGTTGCAAATTCATGCCCATTATAATATATAACATTGTCATTGGGGATTTGGGAATGCATGAATTGCTTCATAATGCATTCCAATCTCTTTCATGATGGAAGATAAATCTCGATATGTGCGAGATAAAATATTTGATGGTGGTAAAAAAAATTCAGCTATCAAGCTATATCAAATAAAAATAAAAATATAGTGAATATAATATATAAATAATGTAACACCCCAGTTTTGACCCTGTTGCATTAGATGTATATGATGATGTATATATTGTAAATGATCATGGTGTGGAGCTAGAGGCCAAGGCCCCACCATTGGTCGGTTATGCTATGTTTTGGATTTAAATTGTCACCGATGGCATATCAAGGCATGCGGCATATATTATGTTGGTCATCATGTAAATACACATCTATAATTAATTAAATGAATCTGACTAGCTACGATCGCGGCAACTAAAATGAGAAAGGGGCATGATTTTCACAAGGATGATGATGTGGGGGAATTTGTCCAACTTTGGCCAATAGGGTGAAAATCCATGTGTCTTCTTACCTTGTTTTATTCCAACCACTTTCATTAAGAAAGGCTGCTGGTGGTTGAGGCAGTTATGATCTTTGGGAGTGGGGTGGCAGGATTGTCAGTCCTCACCCACATGCACACTCCACCGACTGTTGACTTCACTATGGCAGGAAAAACCTTCACGCACTCTCCAATTGGTGACCTCACAATTTTGTTGTTCATCTCCATGCACGAACCATCTTCTATTCGCTGGTCTCATGCACAGGTATTTTTCCAACTGATGCAGTGAGCTGAGATCCATGCTCTTTTATCCACGATTTACTGTGCTGTTGTGGTTCTCTCATGCACAGTGTGTTTTGTTGTGGTTTCTTTATGTCTTGGGACGGAGTCATTCATTCTCACGCACAAGAAATTGCTCGTTGGTCTCACGCACAGCAAATTGAGAGCCATTTTGCCACTATCACCCACGATTTCCTGTAGGGAGTCATTTCACACTTAAGAACTGTGTGGCGGCCTGTGCAATTCCTTTTCCACTTGATTCCTTGCCCTGGACGGACTGTTGATTTCCCCCTATTAGAATTGTGTTTGCTGTTGTGTTTGGGAACTGTTATAAATTCGTTGGAGAGTCATTTTGGCCATGATAGGGCCAAGAATGACTCAGGAATTGTTTCCCTGTTTAAGCTGTGATAGCAGAATTAATTGCCTAAGTGCAATGGTTGGTCTTCAGACTGTGTTGGGATCAGGGATGGGGGCTTGGTTTTCTTGATAAACCTGGTGGATGGAAACCACACAGACAGAGCTAGAGGGATGGCCTTCTTCTCCATCACCCCTGAATAGCACTGGAAGGGAATGCAGGGCCTGAGGGATTGTTTAGCATAGAAGGGAATGATTCCTTGTGTTGGGTGTGTTTCGGTGTCTTAGAGGTCAGGCTAGTTCTGGTGTAGGTGTTCTTATCTCTGTAATGGGCTCACCATCTTAGCATTTAGCCTTTTCCAACTCCCTGATGGCCTGATAAACCCAACTGTGTTGGCTTGGCTGCGTTTTGGGTATCCTTGGCTATGTGTAAGCCTGCTTGTTCCCTTATTCCTTGGAGAATCATGCCCAGCTTGGGGGTGATAGCGCTGCTGAGAGATTAAGGAGCACACTGGCCTATGGTTGGGTGGAACGTTGCAGTGACGTAGCTGTTTGCAGAACGAATTCATCATAAGATAAGTAATCTTGTGTATTCTACTTTTGCACTCTTATTTACTGTTAATGAATGAAATGAACATGTTGAATGAATGCTTTTGAGAATGTATGATGTTTTCAATGTGCCTGATAGACAATTGCATCTGTGCATGATAAATAACTATAGCTGTGTATGTTAAACAATTGCATTTGTGCATGATTACTGCAATGCGTTTTCTCTCAGCATTCCGCTTCAGCAATTTTAGCAATTCACATGTTCATGGGGCTCTTAGCCCGGGTGATTGAAGCCTGTGTCACGTCCTCTTCGCCGGTCAGAGGCACGGGGACGTGACAAATAATGTGAACGAAACACACTTCATCCCTATTAATTTGAATTATGAATTAACAATACAATTATTAGAGGAATAAAGTTAAACTTTATCACGATCGTATATATGTGATGGATTATTTTACATACCTTAGAATCCGTGTGATTTATATGTTTGAAATACCATTCAAACCCTTCAAGTTCATTATCAACAATATAGCAGAGAGAAGATTTGTTTTGGATCCTTCATAAATGGGTTCGTATGCCATATCAAGAAGAGGTATATCGTGAACATCATCAAAGTCATCAATATTTTCATCATCATAGTCATAATCATCATCCATTCTAACATTAAATGAATCATAGATCAATGTATTTGTACCATCATCCTCAACTGCGTTATCATTATGATCATCTTCTTCAATATGATCATTCACTTGTTCTCCATTAAACACATACGCTCCATGATCCTCTAGTACTTGTTCTGAAAGCACTTCATCTAGATGATATGTCATACGATGTATTTCCTTTATAAATACATGAATACATCAATAGATATAAATTGATATAGGAAATATTAAAATAATACATACATTTTCCAAAGCAAAACATATAAAAAACTTTATAATGCTAAACCTACAAATGGATGATATTCATTGCCCCCTCAGCATGTCCATATTCCCTACAATGTTTTGTAGCTGTTGTGATAAATATTATTCTCCTCTTAAATCCCCTACATTGACTACATGGACAATAACATTTCCCATCACCCATTTGTTTTGCTATATCCCATAGCAAGCAATTGTCGATTTTGTTCATTTGGATTAGGAATATTTCTATTTGACATTTTGTCATGATTTTCATGAATGAATACTATTGACAATCCTAAAAAATAAAGTTCGACGCATCACAATGTTATCAAATGATGTTTTGTCAAAGAATAAAAAAATTCCCGCAAACTCTCTGTCGAAGAAAAAAAATGCCTCAAACCGGCCGTCGAAGAATAAAACAATTCTTCAAAACGTCCATCAGGAATAAATAATTTCTGCAAACCGTCTATCGTCTCTATAGAAAACATGTTGGAATGTTTAAAAATGTTTATATTTATAATTTCATAGTCATCGAATATCGGATGATATGAGGATACTTACCATTGGAAATATCCCTTTACACTATTTGGGAAAAATAGCATGTGCTTGTATAAATTTCAACGAAAATCCCTTCACTATTCATCGTAAATTCGACGAAGCTCCCATCACTATTCATCGCAAATCCGACAAATTGTAATCGCTTAACCGATAATAAGCCTCGTTGAAAAACCTACGAGGATGAAAGTCGAAAAACCAACGATGATGCAAGATGAATAAAAGAAATCGGAAGGTACAACACTTTTCATCATTGCAATCCGACAAAAACGTACTTTACGTCCAATGTCATTGTATTCTATCGTCAGATTTTGGGCTCAAATCCTGTTCTGCCAGGGTTGCGCATTTATGGCTCCTTGGAATACATGGAAGACAGAACTCATATGCTAGTTTGGTCGTTTGGGTGATTCATTTGGCTCTGATTCTCATTGTATGTGTGGTTTTTTCTCTCGAGTGTTTATGCCGCGTAGAGTAACAACTTCCCCTATGTCAACAAGTATTTTCTCAACCAAGTTTTGCAGTGCTGTTTTGTTTGTTTTCTTCAGTTGAGGTTGAACATACTCCTCATTTATTTGTGTGTTTGGTTTGTAGGTGACATGGGCGGCTTGGACTTGTGGCGTGATGGTGCCTCTCTAGATTATCTACACAACCCTTTAACGGGTAAGCCCCACAAAAAGGATAGGCCTTTACCTCTGCGCGTATGTGTGATAGAGTGTTGCACTCTAGTTTGGGAGGGTTTATCTCTGTGTAAATATGGGTCATAGACTTTGATAGTTGGTTTGGGGCCTTTATATGGTTTTTAGCATCCGAGATATGTGACTATATTTAACTTTCTACTTGAAGTTCCAAGTGTAAAGATGTTGGGTGATTCGTGTCTATCCAAATGAAGACTTGACTCTATAAATATATTTTGGTTTGTATTTCAATCATATGGTTTGATGTTTTAATGGAATATTTCTATGTTTTGGTTTAAATGGTGTGAATACTATGGAATTATAGTGCCATTTCTTGCAATGGAACTATGTGCATCGTAAATGTGTGCATTTTAGTTCGTAAGCGTTATATTTGTCGAATTGTATGGTTTATTATCATGGATGGGGTTTATTACTATTATGACCATTAGCTTGGGATACCGCTACATATTTTGTTAAGGTCATGATGGTAAATGTGTTGAAAGTAGGGTTTAATTATTCCTTCTCGGCATTGTATTTGTTGGGTATGATTTAATGTTTATTATGGGCTTGGGTTTCACCTCACGGTAATGATCCTGACTTGGCCTTTGGGTGAATTTGCAGCATGCACATTTTGTTTTTAGCTTTATTTAAATCTGTGACTGTGTAGAGATGTATAAATTTTGGGTTTATAGTCATGAGCTTTGGAATTTGTGACTCAACCGCTAGAGAATCCGTAGCCGGTGAACATTAGAGGAAATTTCAACTCAAAATGGGCCTTTTAACTCTAATTCAAATTCCATTCCATCATGTGTTATCTAATGAAATTGGGTTAAATTTGAGTTACCGTATAGGCCTTAAACACTTTTTTAATATAAATTTGGGGATAGGTATCATAAAAAGCTATTTTTTGTTTATTTGTATTTTTGACATATCTCCGTGTGTTTTTACAAAAAAATTGATCCGGAGAGCTCGTTGGATGCTGAGTTAAATTCTGCATCCAACGAGTACCCACTTGGCATAATTTTGATGGACCCTGCTACCCCAAAACAAAGAAATACCTGAAAAAAACATGATGATGACATCATCATCATGTTTTTTTAGGTATTTCATGGTTTTGGGGTAGTGGGGTGCATCAAATGTATGCCGAGTGGGTACTCGTTGGATGTGAAAGTTAATAATTACACATCTAACGAGCTCTCTAGATCACAATTTGAGTAAAAACACACGGAGATATGTCAAAAATACAAACAAAAAAGTAGTTTTTTTCTTTTCTTCCTCCAAAATTAATAAATATTATTAATTTTTTTTTTAGGAGGCCCATTTTGAGTTGAAATTTCCTCTAATGTATAGCATTTGAATTGTTTATCTATGTAATTTTCCAACATTTATAATGTTTTATAATTATCATTGATACCTATAGGATTTGATTTCCGGCATGTAATTGATTGGGTTTTGTGTTTAATGAAGCAAGCCTATAGGATTCGATCCTAGGCTATCCTACTCTTGGACTTGTGTTAAAACAACATTATTTTTTTGTTTTGGCAACGACGCCGACAAGATTCGATCCTAGGTTTTTAAATGGATTATCTTGGTTAATAAGTTGGTTTATTTATGTATATATTTGATTCTTGGTTTTTTATTAGAATAGTTGAGATAATTGTAATGATATTTATGCATACGACCAAACCTTAACATGTTTTGATGGTTGGATTTTGTATAAATGTTTTTATAATGGAAAATGTATGGGGTTTGTTAAGAATGATAACCGTTTATGTTTTAATATAGGATTAGTATTTTAACTATTTAAGTCTGTGAACTGTGTTTATGATATAGCTATTTATAATGGATTTGTTAGATGAAATAGTAATAAGCGTGCTGGCAATATGTAATCTGCCAGCAGTGGAAATGTAGAGTTGGATTTAAATATAGATAGTTTTGCTTCTATACATTTAAACTATGTTTTACTTATGCATTTAAGTTTTTATCACTAAGCATAAATCTAGTGTAACATACCCAAAACTGAAAAATACATATTTATTATTTATTTCAAAAAAAACATTATGTTAACTTTCATTGTAATGTTAATGACCAAGTGGGTCAAGGATGACTGCAATTGAAGAATTATTTATTGTAATAATTAATAAAAGGAGAGGCATATGCACGGGAGACTGTTAAATGAGTGTTCACTACCCACTAGGAGGAAGGAGTAGTAGTAGAAGGTTGGTTGACAAATGGCAACACTAGCATTCACTTTCTAGCTATTGCAGGAGCATAATCGCTAAAAAAGTGGTCATGTTCCCTAAGAGGGGGGACTGAGCTGGATGGATCATTAAATTCAAAAATTGACCCAAAGATATAGGGAATCTTATATAAACCATCAAATTAAGAAGGATGTTGACTACTCATTCTGTTTTGGTAGAGAATAAACTTTGTGAATGCTGCAAACTGAAAATTCAAGCACACAAAGAATTTGATGAGAATATAGCTAAAGGGACTTGTTGACTGAAGTCTATTGTTGAGTGCTAAGTTGCAGAAGTATGCTCTATAGAAGAGATATTTGTTCCAGTTGTTCAGTGAGCAAGCTTGGGGATCCTAAGAAAGCTATTTGGTTGCTTCAGGAAAAGGTTGGGTGGAACAATCTCTCGTGGGTGTTTTTCCCCTTTATGCATTGTGTGCAGGTTCAATTTCCATTTAATTTATGAATTTATTCTTTCATTTTTAATATGCTTAGGAACTATAATTATAATTTTTTATTATACTCTTTTTATCTGAATGCTATTAGGAATACTACACTTATTATTTTTCTAAATTTTAATGGATAGATCTACTGGTTAGAAGCCTCTATAAAAGTAGTTTATAACCAGAACCATGATATTTTATGTATCTGTTTTATATTGTTTCTATAGGTATTGAAAACTATTAAAAAGTTAGTACTAGGAAAATAATTCTGTAGAATAAGATTAAATCAAAAGAGTTTTGTAGCAATGTAAACTATATAGGGTAAAAATTAAAATAAGGTTATACAGATTTAAACTTGGATCTGAAACATATTTCACATAAGAGCATCTTAGGCCTAGTTTCTTAATGAATAAATTGTTTAGTAACATCAAGTCGAGTTATCGACAGGCTGTAGCACTGGTTATAGGGTTTAGGTCAAACTGATGTTGTTCCTACAATATTTTGCTTACAGAAGGAAGTTACAGCCTTAGGGATTAATATTATTTAATTCTTTTCAAAATAATATATCTAAATAAAAAGAGTTTAATTCTTAAAATAGTGATTGTATAATGAATAATGGAAATAGGCCTCAAAACCTAGACTCTATACTAAGAGTATGTACGGAAATTTTTATATACGGCCTTAAGGCCTGTTACTATTATATTAACCAAACCTAATGTCAGCGTAAGAGCTCCCACAGGATATCATAATCCTTTACACAACATTCATTATAGGTTGAAAGTTTTCATAGTCTTTATCAGAGTATTTAAGCAGAGCAGTGAAACCCTAATATTGTTTATAAATGATTTCTATGCTTCAAAGTAAACCTATAATTTTAATAGTATATAGTCATAACTAACTAGATAGATGGCACCACACCATTTTTTTTCATAAAAAGGGTGAATACAAACAAAAAGGAATTGAATTTGTGACTATGTTTCACCAAAGTTTTTGAACGGATAAACACTTTTATTTTTATATCCAAATCTTGACGATAGTAAGAAAACCATTGGATGTAACTTAAATATACAAACTAATAATCAAGTAAGACACAGAACTCCCATAGCTATAGAAAAACAATATTTAGTATCAATTGGGTATAAAACTATTAACCAAAACCATTTTTGTGTTCAATTAGATAGAGGCCTTATGGGCCCTTTAAAAACAAATAATTATATATGTGGAGAAGGAAAGTCAAAAAGAAAACTATCTAGTACAACAAGGATATTAATTTATTGTTCTGCCTACTTAGCATCTCCTTGTTAACAACCTTTTTTTGGGTTTTGAATAATAGTAATACCCTTATGTATTTTTACATTATTAGCTGAAATATTATCAAGAGAGGTCTCACGACCAAATCGTCTTTTTCCAAGAGTTTCCCAATACCCTGCTATTTACCAAATGAGTAAACTTGACTGTGTAACAATTATTTAAAAACCATAACTATAATGCATCTCGCTACCCAAGTTAAGCAACAATAAATACAATATTAGTTGGTGCTACATTTTTAAGTGAAGAAAACTTATGGTCACTTTGCGACTCTTCTTAACCCACATAGATTAAATTTGCAATCAAAGTCCTTTAACCGAGGCTTAGGGGATATCATCTTCTCGTATCTATGACAATACACATTTCTAGTTATACTGACTATGAAAACTATAAAATGTGAATTAATACTGATTACGCAAGGGTGTATTGATGCCACATCATTGGCAGGTCAAAACAAACTAGAGATTTTACATTTTTATGGTTTCTAATCCATGACCATAACCTTTCGGATAACTACTTCTAAAAATCATAACACAAAGTTTAGGAAGTTATCATCTTCATCAAACTCTTTTACATGTACATTTTGTCTATACCATGAAGATAGTTTTCTTTATAGTCTGTAATTAAAGTTGAAAAATTATTAAACAAATTGGAATTCTTGGTAACACACAATATCCAAATTTGTTAAAACAAAGCACCGAGTTTCACCAAACCTCACGGGATTTAATTCCATGTTATATCCTATAAAATATCAAACCTAGTATTAAAGTTACGATAGTAGTTTGGTAAATCCCAAAGACAAATATGTAGAGAAAAGGTTCATCATCACAGTGTTGTGCTTTGTAAAAACCAACTAAGCTACGAGTACCTCATGGTTCAACAAAACTGAAGGATTTCTCATAGATACAACTAACAAAAAAATAATATAGACATATTTTTAAAATACCTTATCTTCGAAAGGAAAGTGGTTCATTCCAGAATATACACAATCACTAATTTCTAAAAACAAGAGAGTTGCAGTATTGAAACCCTTATGGGTTTTTACAATAATAAACAAGCTTGAGAACCCAAAAAGAATGTACATAGTAAAATAGTCATTTAAAGGATACACGAGTGATAACACACCCTTACAGTAATGCTACTTACTGTACCAAATAGTTTTTACCACTATCATAACCGCAAACAAGAAAACATAGATAAGTCCCGAAACCCCGGAAATTTTTATCATACACTAAAAGACCCAGCTTATCCACAGAGCCATGATAAAGTAATACTATGAGTCTTACCAGTTGAAGGTCTCCTCAATCATCATCCAATGTAGACCTCTATGTAAAAGACCTCTACGTGCACAAAAAAAAAATTCAGAGGTTAAAACAAGAAAATAAGGATAATAGTAAACAAATTTTATTATAAAAAAAAATATGCATGGTATAGTTTTAACTTTACCTTCTTATAATTAGACAAATTCACACTGGTTTCTCCAGTTCTATTTTTTTGAAACTCAACCGTGAATAAATCAATGTCAGTTAGGTTTAGAAAAGGATGAGGAATGAGCTCAGTTCTTCCTCCATCTCTGTTCTCTATCAGTAGTGTTACATAGCCAAACATCAAGAAGCCAATAATGTTTACAAAAATATCATAAAAACTAAGCACGACACCATCAAAAATATGTTTCAGACCATCAACGCTCATTAAAAACTTAGGGATTTGTGTTATGTCCTTTTTCCATGGAGGAGTAGTTTTATTACAGTCACATGGTTTTCAAAAGGTTTGAGCTATGACGCATCCTTCATTTGCAGTGATCACCATCAAAAGGTTAATGCCTAAGTCAGCCATTGCATAAACTTCAAAACCAGTTTCGATGGATAAGTCCTCACCTTACAGTAAAGCATATGATTTAATTATGTAATATAGTATGAACTAGGAACACGTGATGTTATAAAACCTTGGCACCCCTTTTATTTATGAGCTCGAAGTCTTATAGTCTAAGTTTCTTCTTCAAAGTCAAGGGGTACTCTTTAACCTTCACCAAGGAAAGACAACTTTTCATGCCTTATCGTGGAAGTCTAAGTAAGACTACGGTAAGTACTTATCAACTCTATTTAAACTAAAAAAAACAAGAAACAGATGCTACAATAGTAATTACAAGAGAATGTATAAAAGTATATTATTATTTTCCATTATGCGTCGACTAATGTCTTAAGAAAACACACTAGCGTTGCACACTAAACATAATTAAATAAATCTTGTAGGTTACTAAACCCTTGTCCTTACATCATAAGTCCAAGAAGTATAACATCTCTCTACATATTTTATAGGAACTCCTAATGTTATATGCAGTAAATATATTTCTTTTACTTATGAAATTGAGGGATGTTACATCTAGTTATCTTAACAAATCTAGTGGTTTAAGCCTAAGATAAAATGTGTTTAGGAATTTACATAATTAAAGAGAAAGATGAATTTAAGAAATGAATGATAGAAGAGTAATGCGAAAATAATAGATACCATACTTTTCCTATGGCTTTGAAAACTGATAAAATCATGTGTGACAGTCTAAAATCAATAGTAAGAAATATAATCTATATTTTTCTAACTAGGAAACCATGGTTAAGAAAACAAAACACTTATGTAGCGTAATCTTTATTTCTATGGTTTGTATGAATATGTAAACCAAAATAACCCTAGATTATATTTTAAGGTACTGTAAACAAAATCCCTAGCTACAACAAGAAGATAATATTCATATTGTCATTCCAGATTTTAATCCCTTCATTTAATAAGAAAATTGTATGAACTGTAAGGAAGATAAAGAAACCTTGGACTTGTAATTTTGAAGCTATTAAATGGTTGGAAACCATGGAAACTCAAAAATACATCATTAATAAGGACATATATAGTTTTGACCCCTATTTAGTTAATAGAATAACTTGTAAACTACCATGTTCCACCCAATTATTACCCGAAACCATTCCTGGTTTCAATATGGACCCCCTTAAGATGGTTCCAACATGCAATTATCTTAGAGATCCTAAGTTAAGGATTCCCTATATGGGATATTAGGTTTTTTACCATTTGGGTTTTCCTCTTGGGAAAAATACTCTCCAAGAACTCTCTCGAGAATATTAATCACGTAGCATAGATGGAAAATCAAAAGATTCCCCCAACCTCTCTTTTGGCTTGGGTATTTATAGAAGACTTTAGGAAAAGGGGCAGTTAAATCAAGAATAATTTGTGTGAGAAATGCATCTCAAACTAGATCTAGGAGCTCGATCAATTTCACCATCAAAGTGTTTGACAAAAGATGCAAGAGAAAACAAGGAGATAGAAAATAGCTACAACAACACATGTGAAAGGTGTTGATTAATAATCATATTATTATCATACACCATTTTAAATACTTTGGACAAATTTGAGTGGATTTGGAAGCCAATTGGAGTTTTACATGTGTCAAGGTGAGAAATAACCTCAATCCCCCCTAGGTGGACCAATGGAGAGACAACTTAGCCCAAACAATCACGAATCCTCATGTGAACATTGGTGAGGCATTTTGTGTCATTAATGAGTCCAAGATAGGCATGGGTGAGAATATTGAGGTGAGTGGGGTGCTCTAGGTGGCAATAAATGACCCTATGAGAGCTAAAACATGACAAATACACCACTAGTGCACTTAGTCAAGCATGGACCCCAGGAATCAAGGAGGTAGCACTCCAATGCGTTAATGAGGGAGCACATGGGATGGGTTGACCCAAATAGGACACTGTTGTAGGTGTGAACAGAACAAAATAACTAGATATTTAGCATAATTAACTCTCCTAAGTCTAAACCATATGATATCATTGCATGTGGGTTAATAAACTTAGCCTAAGGTCAAAAATATGTACGAAGGGTTGATTACTACTCCTACACCTCCCCTTAATCTAGACTAAGTACAATTTAATGATTTATTAAGGCCTTGACAACTAAGGCACAAGTCACCTTTAACAACAAAATTCTATTGATCAATGTAACATAGGTAAGGAGGAAAACCTCATGGGACAAAACCTCCCCTCAAAAAAATGGATTATGACATAGAAACAAAATATGCATATACTTAAAGCTAAATGAAAATGTCTCGAGGAATATTATTCTTGGGAAGAAGTGGAATGTGATCAACCAACTCAGGAACAACTGCATGATGAATCCTTAGACCATGAAGAACAACTAAAATGCACTGATGGGAGAGAGAATGGTGCTCTTCAGACTTGAAATTCGAACCAAACAGGATTCCATGCATGAAAGAGACTAAAAATTATTGAGAATAGCTTACCCCAAGCGATTCATAAGGATATTGAAGCATCAAATTCGAATGAAGGTTCTAATCAACTGCAAGAATGTGGAACAAGAGTCCCAATTGTGCCATTGTGATGGAAAATACTTCTAGACATATTGATATGAACTTGAAGGAAATATACTACTAATGGTGGAGGTATATATGGGAAAAATAGTGAGAAGAAATGAGAGATTTTCGCTTGACATCCAAACCTATCCATCTTTCGAACCAATACTCTCATGTGAAGAAAACCCATCTTCCAGAGAGGGATTGCTATGAACATCAACTAGAAATACATATTTCCCATTCATAACAGAAGACATAGAGGAGAAGGGTGTATAATGAATAGATAAATCTTCAGCAGTAGTGATGGCAGCAATTCACATCCTTTGTTCATGAAACATAGCTTCTTGACAAGGAGAGGAAACTACAGAGGAAGAAACTTGAGTTGGATCATTTGTTGAATCTTTGGATACTTCCTCTTCTTCATTTTGAACAACTTCTTGATAAATGCATGAGGTCAAGATCATAGGAAGAACACATAAGGAGGTTCCCACATCTCCATTTTTCTCTGAGTTACTGCTTCAGCGAATTCATGCCACTCTTGCAAATCATGCTGGTGACTGTAAACCTGTCCTGGTAACTGAAAGATGAAAACAAACTAAAACAGTAATGAAGGAAATGTGGGATAACTGCCGAGCTTATTTTTTCCTACCTACTCTACCTAACTTTGTGCATAAATCTTATTAAGTGAAGTTAGACTTCCAATGAAGCCAATCAAGCAACTTGCCCAATATTTTTGTTCTTTCATCATGCTTGATGGAAAGAAATGAAATAGATAATGGGAGAAGGAAATGATAAACAAACTGATCTTCAAAGTAGGGATGCAACCAATCACTGCCCTTGCCCAGACCCTCCATGTATTCAGCCATGGGGTCATATAAATTATGGCAAACTCCAGTACGTTTTGTCACCTACCCATGGGAAAGCCTCCTGAAGCTTCCTTCTTCTGGATATTCATCAGGCTAACACTTGGAATATTGTAGAAAAGGACCCATAAAATATTTCTTCAATGGAACATCTCGCTTTTCGCTCGATATTTCTGTAACAGGAGCTTGATGTGCTTCAAGAGGGAGGTTCCCTACTTCTCTCGTGTAACCGAGTAGGCATATTCCTCCTATGTGAGGTGGCACTACTGAAGGCAGAATATTAGAAAACGTGTTTATTTGGAGGCTATTGCATCCATCTTCATAGCTTGGCCCTTCACTAAAAATTCCTAATGTATTAGTAGTATGAGGGGAATCTCCTGGCTGGTTCTTCTTATCGTCTTCTTTCTTGTACAGGATTCTGGTCTGCACCATCTCCATTTCTTTTTTCTTTTGCTTGGAGGCCTTAATCATGTGTCATATTAATTCAAAAGAGGAATAACACAAGGGTTGGCTATCACCTCTAGTGCCCTTATCATCCTTTCCCACTTTAACCTTCTCACTTTCCATTGCATCTTGATTCCTTTCATCCGCAGGCTTTGTCTCAACAGCTGGCTTGTCAAGCCTATTCTGCAGGCAGTATTCCTCATATTCATCATACACAAGCATACCAAACTCCTTCTTAAAATAATCCTTTATAGACTAGGAGCAGTGTAGGTCACCATATTTAGAGAACAATCCCATAGGACTGCCTGCTCCTGGCTCAGGCCGGTCATCTTTCTCCATACCAGGAGAGAGCTTCGACATGCCAGAGACTTTCCCATTATGCTTGTAGGTCCCAACCAATTTGTATGTGTCTTTTATTTCACCACCAATGTCCTGATTTGAAAATTTCTTGGACATGTTAAGGTTTTCCTCAACCTTCAAACAATTAGCGAACATTTGCTATAGGGTGGTTGATTTTCTCTCCAAAAGAAGCAAGGATAGGCCAGGAGAAAAGGTGGTTGCATAATAGATCTTAGCAGTGTTCTCAAGAGGTTGGACTTCCTTAGTCAAGTTATAATAAAATCTTGTGAATCTTCTATTAAAACTAGATATGGCCTCATCCTCATGCCTCCTCAGGGAATAAAAATCTGAAAGTATTTGCTCCAATGGCCTTCTCCTACCCCAAAACTTGAAGAAGATGCAAGAAAACTCTTCCCAAGTGTTGATGGAATTAGGCTGCAAATGTTTAAACCATACTTTGGCATCCCCTTGCAAATACAGGGCAAAAGACCGCATGCATACATCATCATGATCTATCTCAAAAAGGTCAGAGAAATGCTGAAAGGCTTATAAATGTTTCTTAGAAATCAATTCTTAGGATTCTCTGTCGAACATGGGAAGGTATTTGTAATATCTCATGGGAAAATCATGTAGGATAGGAGGTAGCTATAGTGGTTTGTATCGGCTTGGAAAAATAGGAGAGACAAGGTTAGGCACGATAGCCAAGCTATCATCCGAGGTTTCATTGATTTCACAGGGGTTTCCTTTGACATCGTGAGCCCCGGGATAAACATCTACGCCATAATTAGATGTAAAAGATGACACAATGCTTTCAGTTCATAAAGAAGGATAAACATGAATATATTCATAGCTTTGTTCAGAATGAGCTTGTCAAAACCCCAAAATTTTGAAAAATTTAAAACTTTCTATAAAAACATAAATTTACACTAATGCAATCTTTAATTATTGTTTAGTTAACGTTATTTGCATCGCAACTGAAAGAACTTTACTGATGCTTATATCATAGGATGGATTTTTCTTATCAGTTACTGCTTGTTTTCAGTTTGTAGCAACAAGGGGGTTTCTAAGACAGAAAGGGCTTACTTAGCTACTAAGCTAATGCAGCAGTTACTCTGTTTCTTACAGATACACAGGTAAAGTTCGGGTTGCTGCTAACAGATCTTTTAAAGTATTAGAATAATAATTTGCTGTTCCCAAAACCCTTCAGATACAGAAAAAAATAATGAATGTTAGCCAGTAATATCAAGCTCTTACAGGTAACGCTTTTCCTATACATCTTTAAAGATTTCAATGATAGATAATTTAGACCTTGTAGAGAAATAGATAGCTAAATCTTTTTATAAAAGCATCCTTAAGTATACTTATAGAATACTGAATTGTTTTGCTGAGTTTACTGTAGTGCACTCATACCATTATTTCTCTAGTACATGATTTAAGTTTGGGTTATCCTGTTGTATTACTTTTAACTATCACATAACGATTCTTGTCAAGCTTTGCACATGAAAAATTTAGTTAAAAACATATTATTTAACACTGGAATTTAATCCTATTATGGAGTTCTTAAAGATACTGCTTTCGATCAAGGTTTGAATCTTGATGGAGTTCCGTAATTATAAACATTAGCTCTATGAATTTACTAAGGGCAAAAATCAAATTTATAGACCAAAGGAATAATTTATGAGGTTAGAACGACCCCATTTGTTGAAGGTCTCTCTCTAGAAAACTATCATAATTTATAACATTCTTCACTTGTTTGTATCTAAACGAATGCATTTAGAAAACTACTTGTCCATCTTCACTTACTCATTCTTGAAGATCTTAAATAAGAGAATTAGTAAAAGTCTACTTATTAGCATAATGAATTTAAAATTGTTAAAAGATTTGCTTGAGTATTTACTTTGACTAGTCCAAATGGACTGATGTAATCTCACTCCAAATTAGAACTTTGCACAACTAATTTATAATAGTTAAATCTTAGAATAACTATTTCTTTTCATCAGCTATGTAAGACTGTGACCATAATAATTACTATAGTGGTAACATATGACAATTCTACTTATCATTACAAGGAAAAGTTATACTTATTGCTTTATGATAATACTAGGGTAATTGATTATATGGTTTTAAAGTCATAGAGTTGAAAGTTCTATGAATCCTCACAACTCAAGTTGTGTCCTTAACTTGAACTCATGGTGCAAGATTTGTAACATAATATATAAAGCAAAGTTTATAAGGTAAGGTTATTAACCCTGGATGAGATAGAGATATCATTAGTTTAACATACTACTTTGTCTATGCAGAGCAATTATTTCTAACATGTATAATTTTTATGAAACATAGTTTTTATAAGCTATAATCTATCATTGCAATTATGTGCAGGACATATTAGGTTATCGACCAAAGCAATGCTCCATTCAATGATTTGTGTGGAGAGCAAGGATGATTGTGTGACATTACAATTTGACCCACTCATGGATAAATATTAAAACGCCGTCGTGGCTGTTCCCTCGCCATGCACTGGGGACTTTAAGAGTTGACCCAACCCTTCACTTGCATCAGTCTCTCCCTCGCCTTCGGGCTGGAAATCTTTGGAAAAACCCTCCTGGTTCGATTTGATGGAAAACTGGTTTGTGAGCAGCTCAAATGTTGTTTTCGTTCTCCTTGCTTCTCCTCGGCTCTGAGTAGAGTAAATAGCTTGATTGTTAGCAGCTCCAACACTGTTAAAGAGTTTAGGGTTAATCCTTTTCCGGTACCACTGCTTACTCTGTCACGGCGTGGGTACATACCCTTCCATTTTTACTGGCAGCGTTGTATAAAGAAGAGATATCACCCCTGGTTATTGCCGGTTCGTTCTTAACAGAGAAAGAGTGGCTATTCTTCCACGACTCGTGACTAAGGAACTGTTTATCAATGGATACTGTCCTCTTAAGTTTGCTGGTAAGTTACAGCTCTTCTTACTTTAATTTAAACAAGAATAAAAACAGCTTATCCAAACATAAAAGGGTTTTAATGTAGGCTCTGTCTCTTGTGTTTGCAGGTGACTCTTTTCCATGGTAGAATGGAAGACTCTTCGTCTCGACTAACAGCACCCTTCCGGTAAGCCCGGTCTCGACCTGGCGACCTCCTTGTTGGTTTGCAAACAACTGTGAGGGTTTGAAAAAGGCACAATACAGAGTTTATATTTTTTTTATACTGTATGCTAGCAAATGTTTATAACAGCTTAACCCTAAGCTGCGCAAAAGTATTGCGACTCTGGTTATAACATAATAATGTAAATAGGTTAATGGCAATGGCTGCGAGCCTGCCTATAAAGAGGTTGCGTCCTCAAACTTGTTTATTTCGAAGTATTTCTTAACAATATAGGGTTTTTACCCGAGTTTTGAATATGTAAGGAAAAACTTCCAGGTTTCCTAGCTTACCTGTATACTTGTTTTGTTTCCCAGTTTTTGTACAGAAAAAGACTAAACTAAACATTTATACTGCATAATCTGAGGATTGAAAGTGCAGTCGTGATTTAAACTTTTGTCCTTTTATATAATACTATTCATTTTACGTAACTGTATTTTAGGGTGCTTACAGGCTGTGTGCCTTAATAAATAGTTTTTGTTTTCTGTGCCAGGTTATATATAAAACATAGTTATAATCGTTTTATCGATCAATGAAAAGATGGGGTTTTACCCTCCATTATTTTTAAACTTGATACTGTTTTTCCCTTTCACGCTTTTTTTTTAATCTCAGTATTAGAGAATACTGAATAAAGGATTACTTACTGTGTTTTGTAATTCAACCTGGCTACCAGAAAATTATTACTATTCTTTTCTTTAAATAAATAATTATTGTGAGTACTTTCAGTTCTGTATAATGTGTTAATAAAATTCTTCCTTCAGGTTTTATTCTTGACTTGAATCTATTTAAAAACAATTATCAATACTAATAGTAATCCTTTTGAATTAAGAGGACTTGTTGTACTCCTACTAAATTATTACTATTATCTTTTTAACAATGTTTTTATTTATTTTAGTATGTACAATAATAAGACCAGTTCGTAACTCTGCTTGTGTACACTTTGTTTATAAACAGATCAAGTTGTAAAGGTAAGGTAATATATTATTTAAATGTTCTTCGTTTATAATAAGGAAACAATAGATACCTTAAATAGTAAAGTAATGTTATCATTACTTCTCCTAACTATTCTATTGCTCTGTTATTAAATGTTGTTTTCCTAATATTTCAGTTTGGGTTCTTTATATAGTTATTAAACTTAAATATTTGGTAGAGTGCTTATTAATTATTTGAGTATACTTTTCTATACATAACTGTATAAATTTTCTATAATTCTTATAACATTTATTTATCATTTTAGATAATCTAATAACAGTCTTTTACAACATGCTTACATTTTGATTGAAATTAAAAAAATTATTTTAGTATTACCACCAAGGCTTACTTGACTAGGATGCAGCTAACATTTAATATGTTTGATTTTAATATCAACAGATAGATACTTATATCCTACTATCAAAATTATTTTATTTTAACTTCTAAGGAATTAATCCTCCTTAAAACCAGAAGATTATAAACCCTATTTGATCTGCAAAAGTATCCAGTCTATCATTTTAATCTTATAGTTACTAAATTCAGAAAACAGAATATATTACTGAAACTAGATTGCAAGACTGTAAGAAAAAGGTTCATGAAATCGTAAAAACATTTGTAAAAACTGTAGATATTTTAGGAAACTCAGTTCAGAAGTATACTGCTTCTATCACTGAGATATTGTGCTAGAGTACTATCTGGTAATCCCAGATGTGGAAAAACACAGTGATACTAACAGGTTTTTGCTACTAACATACCAAGATACTAATCAATTACCCAGACATGTAAATAATTATGACATTTATCCAGTTGTACTCAGAAAGACATAAGAAATGAATGAAAACCCTGTTTAATGTTGTGGACAACAACAGCAATGGGAGGCCGTTCCTCCCTACCAAACTCCTGGAGAGCGCTCAAACAGCGACTTCTCAGGACCCCCGAGCTTGCTCTGGTCTCCCTGGCTTGGAACTAGGTGCAGCAAATCAAATACCAGTCTTCAACTCAGTATTAACTCAGAACTATCAGTCTGTTCTCTCAACCCAAATGGCTATAATAAGAATCAAGTTACTGCAGCAATCACTCACAACACTTCCTTACTGTTTTCCCTCTTTCCTCAATGAAATTCCTGAATCACATTCACCTGAATGAATTCTTCCTGGAATAAAACTGAGCAGCCTTAGCTCTCTTCATTGAGTACTTTTAAAGATTGCCTAGGTCTTAGTTGGGTTAACTGTCATTTAATGAGCCACTTGCTCACATTCCACTTTCTTGGGGAATCATGACCCCAAATATAGGGAAGTTGCCACCTGCAACTTAGGAAGTGTTTGAGGACGTTGCCACTTGTCTTTTGCCTGCCACCTAGTTCCATCCACCAGTTTGACCAGTAACCTCTTTTTAACAGCTCTCCCATGCTGTTGTCTCCATAATTTATTTATTAAATAATAAAATATTCTGAATTACACTCCATTATTGTTGACTCTGCTGAGTCATCAATCCCTACTTAGGATTAATTTTAACATAATGTCTCAGAAATATAATAAAACAATTTACATAATTTTACAAAATTGGGGTATGTGACAGAGCTGAACCATAGAAGGCTGTTTTGATAAATCTGGGAAAATATAAGAGAAAAATTATAAGATAGGATAAGGCATACTAGACGAAATGTAGACCTGAGTATTTGGACCTTCCATCATGCATTTCTAAGCTTTATAAGGGGTTGCTTGTCCAGACGGAATCTGTGAGCTCTCCTCAGCCATTTGATTTCTGGGTCACACCACCAGCATTGTCGCTGAAGTCTGAATCCTTCAAGAGTGGAGTTGCCAAGTGAAAAGTTCTCAACCTTATTGATGTCTGGTCAATTGTTCACCATCAACAACTAGATCTAAATCCTTGTCATTTTTCCCAGGGAGGATCTTCAATTTCCCCGGCAACGGCCCTAGTTTGTTAGCACCGAGATTGAGCCCCAAGGTTGAGCAGGGGGAAGGCCCGCTCCCAGGTAACAACAAAACTGCTTTAGACTGCACCTCCGATCCTATGCAGTCAGAGAAGGATCTCTCGCTCATCTTTGGATTTTACTCCACGTAATATTTTCAGTCAAGGATAATCAGGGGGCCAAGATCTTGAATGGGACAAAGTGTATAAAGGTGAGATGCAAGGTGGGATTATTGGGGTGGCAACCATTGGCAATGGAGTCGAGAACTTGCATAGTAAACACTTGCAAGAGGAAATGAAGGCATAGGGTTGCAAAAGAGGCAAGGCAGTTGTTGATCTCCCAATCAGGAGATAATTAGCGCACGGTTGGAGGACGAGAGAAAGAACAACCCATCGCGTGGAGCACCAGCGAGATGAATTCCACGCAACTTTAGAAGAACTGTTGATAAATGTCTATAACAGTAGCTGAAGCATAATGGGTATGAATTCCTAACTGCTATACCCTAAGTTGCAGACATGAAAGCAATCAACATACTAGAGTGAAAACAGGAAATAAATTACATGTAAAAGAAGATACATATTGGGAAAAGCAACGACACATGAATCTATGCTATGATAAACAAATCCTCCTCTACAATTTCATTCATAACACATGCATCAAATCTTATTTACAATGGAGAGCCTCGGCCCTAGAATGTTTCCCAATCCAACCAACTCGCCTTCCTCCCTCTATCGGAAGTGTATTTATACTATTCTAATGTTGATAATACCGAACAGAAAAGTGTTACAAGTCACAATCATGTGTTAAATGTACTAGGAGTGGACTATTGCCACATTTTACAAATATAAACAATAAACATCATGGCACTTGCGGTCGCATTCCGCTCGAGTAAGAATTTGATGTGCTTGGCTTCCATGACAGATTATGAGTATGATGCCTCTTTCTCTGCCCGAAACATGTGCTTTCGCCATGTTCAAATGCAACTTTCCACATGGGCACATGGTGGCAAGGTAGTTGGCATCTTTCCCCAGTTTGATCACATCCGCCATATCCTTCCTTTCCTGGTAACACTGTTAGCCGTGGGCTTTGGAAGAAGTGTCACATTAATTCTAGTTGAGACAAAATTGTTGGGTGGCTTATCATTCTTGTACTCCTCACCTCAGTGAGGTGAGCTCTCCCATAGGAAATACTGTGTAGCATGTCTACACCAGCCCCATCATCCTCGGAAAGTGGACTTCAAAAATAGGGTTGTTAGGGCTTTAAACCCCTGATGCTCCCATTTGAACAAATGATTATATAGGGAATAGTCAATGACTATCCCCTTCTGTGGAGTCTTTCATGGGAGCGATGCTATCAGCGGTTCTTGAGAAAACACTTACGGGGAGTAAGTGTCCAATCCATGTGTCATTGGGGGCACAGGTATCATGTCTAGACCTCGATGGCTGGTGTCAGTCTTGACTTGCAATAACAAGGTGATGGGTGAGTGTGGAAGCTTCCCACCAACCATCAATACCCCCAGATGGACAAGATTCTCAAACCAGATCTTTATCATCAAAATTTTTGGGCCTTTGTAGATTCACAAAGAAGTAGAACTCGGGTTCTGGAGATATGCCAATTCACTCCTGTTGAAATAAAAGCAGTATATATAAGGCTTTGAGACTGACCCTTGAAATTGCTAGTCAACATTCCTGCACACTCTGTCATCAAGTGTATTTGGTATCCACATGTGTGAGGGCACGCGTAGAGTGATCCTTTACTTGCTGGGGATCCAGTCACTTTGCTTCATCGATCATGGTGCCTTACTATCTGTTGTGGGAAGCACTTGTTGATGCCATCTGGTATAATAGATCCAAGCTACAAATTTCATGAAGTGGACGTTCCCACATTTCTTGGCTCTTTTGAAGTAGGAAACGGAATGGTCTCCCATGTCGTGCTGGCTTTGCCTCGTGTGAGTAGCAGATTCACCGGTTACTTTCCTCATTTTCGTAGGCCAACTCACACAAAATCCACCTAGATTTAGGTGACATGACTCTGCCAAAGGGATGATTCCACCATTATTTGTGCTACAAATGGCATTGAAGAAATCGGCCAATCCAAAAAGACATAGATTACATGCGTGAACATCTCCTCCATTGTCATCTCCACACTGGATCTAATATCACATACCTTGGGAGCCATCTCAACCATCTGATCCGACGAATATTTCATGTCCACCATCCATGTTCCATCCCTTCTACCACCAACGTTTCTCCTTTGAACATCGCGAGAAATTCTGGATCGTGACATGTTCTCGACCGTCGATCGCGACCGATCTTGCACGTAGCCGTAGATCTGAGTGGGCCCCATTATCTTTCACAATGAGAAACCATGGTTTATATCCATGCTAGTTTGCACTATGAAATAAACTGTGGTCGTATATTTCTCTCCTTTCTTATTGCAGCCGTTGATCTTTGCGAATGCTACCCCTCCTTTGCAATTTGAAGTTGTGGATTTTACCCGTGCATGTATGTCTTGTGAAATCTATTAAGGCCATAGATATGACTCACATCTGATCTCGATTGTAGAATGTTTCTGAATTTTAACCCATTTCACAATCTATAAATGCAGCTTTGGTCGAGCATGTCTTCCCGCATGAAATGGTTTGGAGCCATTGATCCACCTCCGATCAATCTCAGCCTTTAATTTTGATCCTCGCTCAATGCCTTAAGCACATATTCCATTTTCTTCTTTTCCTTGCACTTATGATAACTTGAAGGGGAATTCACATGAAGTTTGAGGGAATGGGACCCTCATCAAATTCCTATCAGGCTCTTAAATCAACTGTTAAAAACAGAGTGTTAACAGGTTAAAAAATGCCTTAGGAAGGCCGGGGCAGTATGATATCATACTTATAAAGTGTTCCTAAGTGGAAAGAAGGACTGAAAACAATGAAAAAGACTAAAAGAAATATAGAGAAACCCAAAACAGACAAGGCTCTCCCCAGTGGAGTCGCTAGTTCTATTGTAAAGGAAAGTTTCCTCTGGCTAGGATTTAAGAGGCCATCAACGTACTGGGGTTGAAAGGTGGATGCCAATGGTTCTGCAAGTAAATACAGGCAATATTAGATATTAGCATGGTTCATACCTTAGCCAAACGAAGTTTGATCCAAGAAGCCCTTCAATCCTCTTCTTGCTCCTCTTGCTCCTCTTGCTCCAAGAGACCTACAAAATGAATTATACCTTTTTCAAACCAATATGACCACATATAAAGGATGATAATCAAATAAACATGAAATAATGATTTGACTAACATCATCATATGATCATAAACAGAGATTCAATCACACATTGAACAATGATTTGGGAAGAAGAAGGATATCACATTTTTATTAATGTTGAAAACAAGTACAAGTATACCTTCTCTTCAAGTTCAGCACCTCACGAAACCTCGATCTGGTTCTGTTGCTTCTCTTATCCAAGGAAGTCAGCCTCCAAGCTCTGCAACACAAGGAGAATGCTTCTAGGGAAAAGGCATGGGAAACGAGAGCTCTAATTCCTCTAGCATGACAATGAAAAAGTTCAAGTTTTTTCTCATGGACCTCTCTACCTCTATTTATATTCTTAATGAAGAGTTAGGGTCGAAGAAAAATTAGTTACAACTGAAGGAGTCAGTTTCATACCTACCCAAACTACCTGAATTTGAAAATACGTATTTTTTTGACATTTTCAGGAGATGTGCGTGGGTTGTAGAGACAAAAGTCACATATATGAGGAGGTATACGCGGGTTGCAGTGCATAAAGTCACGTGTTTAATGTGTATGTGGGTATTATATATAACAAGTCGTGTACGTACGCGGGTTTCCTTAAGGAAACTCACGTACATAAAAAATATTCATGTCTAGGGTATTTCTAGGAAATTTCAGACTTTAGTGTCTTCTGGAAAGTTTTAGCTAACTAAAATATATTTCCGACGGTGTAGAGATGAGGTCAAATGGAGTTACATAACTTAGGATATGAGTCCTCCAAGTTGGGTGTTTTTTTCAGTGACTTTCAGTGAATTTCATGAAGTGTCGTCATGGAAATGTCGACATGCAACAGAATCATGGGAAAGTGGTCACAGGTAGAGATGTGTCATTTTGAGCTATAACAGATAGATAAATCAAAATTTCAATGTTTTTTTTGCAAGAAATATGGTCATGTTAACAATGAATGTACAAATGAAGAGGATAACAACTCCCAATGACGAAAACTATCTTGAAACAAGGCCGCTTGAGAATTGAGACGCTCCTCATGGTCGCGCGTTAAGCTAGGTCAACTGCTGCGTGCGCCCCCCAGCGGCCGCCATGGCTGCGCCTAGGGGAGGGAAATACCCTCCCTCCCCTTCTCTCACCGATGAAGAGGCCTTTAAGAAGCTACTATCATTTGCTGGGAAGAAGCTGGTAGCCCCCCAGATCCAGAAATTCATTAAGAAACTGAAGGCAATACCTGAAATTATCTTGCCAGAAGAAAAACCCATCAATATTGCTCTGGCCTTGTCTGAACGTGAACTGGTAGGGAAGTTCATGGGCTTATGGCCCTCCACAAGAACCACGGACGATTGGATTCAAAGAAACTGGAGGCCTCAACTGAAGCACAGCGTGACCTGCTACCCAGTGGGTAGAGGCTTCTATATCTTCGAATTCATCTCCAAGGATGATCGAGATCTCATTTTCAGAAATGGTCCTTACTTCATGGGTTCCCAAGGACTATATCTCAACCACTGGACCCCGAATTTCGACTCTAATCTTGACTCCCCCAAGGAGGTCCCAGTCTGGGTCCATCTTCCAGACCTACCAGTGCACTGCTGGAACTCTGAATCTCTGGAAAAAATAGGGAATGGGCTCAGCCGCTACATTGACAAGGCAGATCCCAAGGGTCAATACTCCTATGCCAAAATCTACGTTGAGGTGGATCTTGAGGCCGGGCTACCAGAAGCAATCAAGATCTCGGTGGGTGATTGGCATCACTTCCAACAATTGGATTACGAGCAGCTGCCCTTCAAATGTAGACACTGCCATGAGCATGGTCACTTCCAAAGAAACTGCCCCAAATACCAACAAGGAGACGAAACAGAAGGATGGCAAAGGCACAAAAAAGGGAAAACAGCCTCGAAAAACCAAGAGAAAAGGCTGGGATCCGGGCTGCAAGCACCAAGCAGTAAGGAAGTGACTACAGACGGTAGGATCTCTCCATCCAGCCCCATCCAGACGCATGCCTCAAAGCATCCCTTGACAACTGAAGGAATAAGTGAAGAAAACACAAACGCTGCTAGACCAATCTCGGCAGATCCTATCGGCCCAGGTGAAGTACCCCTGCATCCAATCCTAGATCTATCCCCAGTCATAACTGAGGTTATCCCTCCCTCCATCCCCACGGGAGAACTCTCGAGGGTCATCACCCAGGAGGAGGATCCATCTAATCTTGAATCCGACCAAGGTGGTTTCTCTGATGAATATTACTCAGAATCCAGCAGCCCACATGCAACACTTCTAAAGTCCAACAGGGGAATAAAATCCAAAAAAAAGCACCGCGAAGAGAAATCCTTCAGCGATGTAGCCAAAGGATCTCAGAAAACGCTACCAAATATGATTAGCACCAGATCCAAGCAAGGCCAACCCACCAAGGGGGCCTCCCCTTCAAAAAAAGTTTAAATGCGATACATCTCCTGGAACTGTAGAGGTCTAGGCTCCAAACAAAAAGAAGAAGCTCTGAAAGACATCATCAGAATAAACAAGCCAGACATACTGTTAATTCAGGAGACAAAAATGGAGGATTCAATTCTCTACCAAGCCAGTCATGCTCTCTAGAAAAAGGGCCCCGGGATAGCAATAAGCTCAAAAGGGGCCTCTGGAGGAATAACCACTTTCTGGGATTCTACCAAATTTGAATTAGTCAAAGAAGAACGCGGCAACCACTGGATCTTCACAAATATTCTTCACCGGGACTCCGGTCAGCAAGTAAGTCTCTTTAATATATATGTTCCTAACCTTTTTCCTGAAAAACGCAGCTGCTGGGATTCCCTTGATATGTTTCTTAGCCAGCACAGTCCAAGAAACATTATCATTTCCGGCGACCTCAACGTCACGCTATCCACTGAAGAGAAGAAAGGGGGCTCCATAGTAAGGGATCAAGCAAGAGAATGGGTAGAGGACATTATCCTCCATTGGGATTTGATGGACAGTAAGCCCCCTTTAGGGAAGTTTACCTGGTCCAACAAGAGACTGGGTCCTGGTCATATAGCAGCTCGCCTCGACAGATTCCTCATCCACTCAGAGTTCCTTTCCACTGGTTTGCTGGCCACTTCCAAAATCCTCCCCAACTGCACCTCGGACCACAGACCAATCCTGTTAGATATCTTCTCTGATGCCACTCTGGGCCCCATCCCCTTTTAGTTCAGTCCCCTTTGGCTGCTTCAAGAGAACTTCCAGCAAGTAGTTTTGGACTCCTGGTCTATCCCGATCCCTGGATCCCCCTCCTTCTCCTGGGAGTAGAAACTAAAGAGGCTAAAAGCAACTCTAAAGAATTGGGCTAAGCTCTTATCCTCCCCTACCTCCATCATAATTGCAACCCAAAAAGACCTCGAAAGTCACCAGCATGCAATGGACACAATCCCCATTACCAGCACTACTCTCTCCAAAGAATGAGAGCTCCAAAAGTCCTATTTTAAATTCTGTAGGGTCGAAGAAGAATTCTGGTGTCAGAAATCCAGAAGCTTGTGGCTAGAGAGCAAGAATAAAAATACAAACTATTTCCACAAACAAGCTGAAGCTCGTAAAAGATACAAAGCAGTAAATGAAATCAACTTCTGTGGAGCCCTGATAAAAGATCCTGAAGAAATAAAGAAATCATCCTTCCTCACCTTCAAAGATCTCTTCTCTGCTCCTGAGGACACCCCTTTAAATCCAATGGATCATCCTTTCGATCTCATTCCCCCCCTAATTCAAGAGGCTGATAACCTTCTCCTCTCTGCTCCCATCTCCTTAAAAGATCTTAAAAGAGCCCTTTTCAGAATGAAGCCTGACAGCGCACCTAGCCCTGACGGTTTCATAGCCAACTTCTATATCAACTGCTGGGACATTATTAAATTGGACCTGCTAAGGATGGTAAGGCATTCCCAAACCACCTGCAAGATTGGAGGAAGCACAAATTCTGCTTTTCTTACTTTAATCCCGAAAGAAAAGGGAGCCACTACCTTCTCAAGATTCCGGCAAATCTCCCTTTGCAATCTCAGCTACAAAATTATAACCAAAATTATTGCCAATAGACTCAAAAAATCCTCCCCAAATTCATCCCGGAAAACCAAGGGGGGTTCATAAAAGGGAGGAAAATCCAAGACAATATCCTCCTCGTCCAAGAGGCAATACACACTAGCTTCCAAAACAAAGAAGAAGGAATGGTGATAAAGTTGGATCTAGCCAATGCCTTCGATAGGGTCAGACATGACTTCCTCTTCTTAGTCATGAAGAAACTGGGGTTCTCTGCACACTTTACCAATTGGGTGCAAGGTTGTATCAGCTCCCCGTGGATAGCCCCTCTTGTAAATGGCAGATCCACTGACTTTTTCCAAGCGACCAGAGGGATCTAGCAAGGCTTCCCCTTATTTCCCCTCCTTTATGCAATTCAAGCATCTGTTCTAAGCTTCCAGTTAACCTCCAGCATTCAGAAGAATATTCTCCCAGGCCTCAGGCTGGTCCCAAAGGTAAAAAACATCAATCATGCTCAGTTCGCGGATGACACGATCCTCCTTGGTGGAGCTAGCATCGTCATGGCAAATCAGTTTAAAAATGAGCTTGAAGTTTACAATCAGATCTCAGGAAGTAAAATAAATCCCTAGAAGAGCAAGATTTATGGCTGGAATTGTTTAGCAAAGGATCTAGGGGAGATTGCTAGATCGCTGGGCATGGAAGCTGTCCACGAGTGGGACTCTTTCACCTACCTTGGCGCTCCAGATTTTAAGAAAGGCACGAAAGCCATTCAGTGGACCCCTATCATTGACAAATTTAAAAATCGAATCCAAAACTGGGGCTCTAACTGGTTAAATCCAGCAGGCAAATCCGTTCTGCTCAAATATGTGCTCATGAGTATCCCAATTTACCAAAACTCCATTCTGCTCGCGCTGGTATCTATATTGAAAAAAATGGAGACTCTGATAAAAAATTTCCTTTGGGAAGGAGGCAAAGGGAACCTCCATCGAATCCACCTAGTTAGTTGGAACAAAATAAAAATGCCTTATAAGGAAGGAGGCCTTCAAGTAAGGGATCTGGAAAATCAAAATTTGGCCATGGGGGCCAAAACTCTTTGGAATCTGGTCGTAGGAAAAGACAGCTGGAGCAGCAAAGCACTCAGAAGAAAATATTTCAATGGGGAAAGGCTTCGATGCCTGGATAACCCAATCCCCCGTAAGAAAGGTTCCCCCATATATAAGCTCTGTCTCAAAGCCCTGCCTCTCTTCCAACCAAACCTCCACTGGATTCCTAGAAACGGAAAGAAAATAAAGCTGTGGGAGGATGCTATCATGGGAGAGAAACCGTTAAAGCAAAATCATGGGATCAAGAACATTATGGACTGGGCCCAAAACAATAACTTAAATACTCTATGGGACATATCAAGCTGGGAGGAAGATGGCATTTGGAAAGAATGGCATTTTGACAATCTCCCCAACCGGCTAAACGATGAAAAGGATTGCTTAATGCAGCTCCTCCAAGGGAAAACGCCCTCTACAAAGAACAGTCTTGACAAAAGAAGGTGGGGCCAGCGTTCAGGCAGCTACTCAGCCAATGAAGGATACAAAGTCTTCCTATCTACACCTCATGTTGCTCCCAACCCAGCTAGTTGGAACTTCATCTGGAATTACCCTTTTGTGCCCAAGATAGACTTCTTCTGTTGGACTGCTGCACATAAAAGTATCATGACTGGGGAAAATTTTAAAAATAGAGGCATGGAGGGTCCATATAGATGTCCCCTATGCTGTTCAGAAGAAGAAATAATTGATCACCTCCTGATAACTTGTCCTTTCTCCAAAGAAATCTGGTCGGAGGTCCTCGTCCTTTTTATAGCGGATTTCACCACACTAGGTGAATCACACATTGTATGGCCTTCCCTTGTCCCGCTGCAGACTCATTAGCCCCTTTGGACCACTTTATATCTTTTGATGTTACCTTGATCATCCCTAAAAAAACATTAGAATATTGATATACGCGGCTTTTTCCCCGATAACCGCGTACATACGTGGATATTCCCTCGATAGTCGTGTACATCAGGATGTGTGCATAGTCCAAAACATTTTGGAGTTTTCCTTGACTTGGATCCGACTCATATGACTCCTGGCCTTCCATATTCCTTGAGATCGCACGGATTCGACCCTTCATTGTCCCTTGTGAAACTATATAAGGAACCCCTTGGTACATTAATGGGGGGGGAGATAAGAGAGCCTTGAGAGCATCGAAACTATAGTCCATTGTTGCCAAGATTTATGCTTGAGTCTGCATCCCTTTGTCCCTTGGAGCACTGTTGTGTTCTTCCCAAGCTTTCCCTTTTTTAGTAAGCTTGCTATCGAAGTGATGGAGGATTGAGGTGGTGGAGGCCCAAGGGGGGGATTCAGTTTCTCCGATTCGCAGACGTGCCGTCAGAGGTTGTCACTTGTAATCTCTGATTCTTATTAATAGAAATATCTTTTCCTGTCCAGTAATGTGTATTTGAATGAATATCATTTCCATTGGAATATGTCAAATGCTTTTACATTATTGATTATATATGCTAGAATAGATCTAACACCATGAAATATAGTATGCTTGCATTGTTTACTTGTTGTTGAGGACGTGCTATAACAATTCAAGCTGAATATTGGAAAGCTCAACGGGGATCTACTACAGCCGTCCGGAATAAGGTACGAGGTTCGATCCTTTAGTGTTAGATTGTTTATTTCTATTGCATATTGGGAAAGATTGATTTCTGGAGTCTAGCTATCTGTTGTGGTACCCCAAGCCATAGGAATTTCTCTCCGTAACAGTCCTAAATATTGAGGATCTAGCTATCCCCCAAAACATCACTGACCTCTTTGCCGCCTAGGCCTCCAGCTCTCTCTTTGACCTCCATAAAAAAGACCTTATGAAATCAATATGGATTTGGGCCCCCAAAGCTATATGCTGGAAGATCTGGCTGGAGCGCAATAGCCGAATCTTTAGAGATGAATAAAAGTCTAGCATCAAGATATCAACCAAGTGCAAAGCCCTCCTAGGAAATCTTTTGGAAGCCAAGAGCAAGCTTAAGAATTCCAGAGACCTGGATCCCCAAGAGAAAAGATGGCTGTCTCAATTCCGGCATCCTGAGCCCATTCCCATTGCTCCCATCCCCAAAACTGCCAATTGGGAAATCCGTCTCGAAGAAAATGATTTCCTAATGTGGAGATCTACACTTACTGAAAGCACCCTCTTCTTTGATGGAGCCTCAAAAGGCAATCCTGGGCAAGCAGGAGGAGGAGGGGTCCTCCTCTCGAACGAGAACTTGGTCTTAGCCAACTATGCCTGGGGGCTAGGATCAATGACCAACAATAAGGCAGAGGCTCTGGCGCTTTGGCAAGGCCTCAAGCAAGCCCATGAGAGGAAATTAGACTCGCTTGTGGTGTTTGGAGATTCAAAACTAATCATCCAAGCACTGAGAACCAAAATTTTTCCTTCCAACCTCTTCTTAATCACCATCATCAAAAAAATCCTTTTGTTAGCCTCTAAATTCAAGGAAATTAGCTTCTACCACATACTGCATGGACTCAATGTTCAAGTGGACCTGGAGGCCAACAAGGCCGCTATGATGGACAGAAACGTGCTGGTGGTAAATGGCAGAGATTCCCTCTGCATTATTCCATAATACGATGCTGTCAGGAAATCGATCTGCAGGAAATATTTAGGACAGGCGTGGGTTGAGTTCATGATTTTCTCATGATTCTTTAAGTCGCAGCCTCGGTACAACACTGAGTTCTCAGGAGATTCGTATCGGCATCAAATCTCCTCCTTCCCCAGCTCATGATCCTCCTCTCCTTATATCGGTCCTCTCAATCCCTTTGCTGAGCAAACCTTTGATCATTCCTCACGAGTTTTGCGATGTGTTGTTTCTGGAGATCCCTCTCCATCGATTCCTCACGGCCATTTAGCTCCTCGAGCCTTCAAAGTTTGCCCCCAAGCCCATGGATTCAGCAGGATCGTCCACCAATCCACAGACAGCAGAAGAAAGACTGGGAGACATCCAACAATCCTTGGATGCCCTCAAGTTAAAAACTGATGTTCAAGAAAGTTCGATCAATTCCAATGCTGCTGAAGTCCGCAATCAATGGAATACCTTTGCTTCTGAGCTGCAGACTCTCAATAATGACCTCCAGGACTCCAAAGGAGAGGTGAACTACTACAAAGATGTTATCTTCACTCACTTCAAAGATGCTGCCAATGTCACTGGTGACTTTGGGAACCGAATTACAGCGTTGGAATCAGCAGTCATAAAGATTATGGAGAAGTTCAAATAAGCCTTCTCCTATCTATTCACCACCAGCGGTTATGTTAGATTATCACCACCTGCAGTTATGTTAGATTTAGTTTTTACTCTCTGCTAGTTTGTTATCCTCAGGATTGCTGTTAAGTTAGCCTAAGGTTTTAGTGGACCGCATGAGATTTTCCAACAGTTCATGAGCTATTATGTAAGCAGCACCTGGTGGCTCTTTCACTTGTCTTTAATCAATCTTCCCCTTGTTATAGTCTTAAAAAAAACAATGAATGTACAAAGTTGCAATATAATGAATAAAAAAAGTTGTAAAATAATAATACCACTAATGTCTTTCACACTAAATGTGAAACATTGATGCTTTATTTCTTTCTTGTCAAGTCATTGGGAAAATTTATAACAAGAACATTTGGATTCTATATAGTGAGTGTAGAAATCATATTACCAGTCACACTAATTTGTTTTCTAAACTAGATACATCCATCACTTCAAGGATTAGATTGAGAGATGATTATCAAATTGAATCTTCAGGAAAAGGTCTTGTGACAGTGGTAACCAAGAAAAAATGTGTGGTAAATATTCATGTTGGTTATCGTGTAGACAATAGGAAGCATAATTTGTTGAGTTTCGGGTAGTTATTAGAACAAGGTTATGATATTAACTTCTATGATACTTTTTGCACAATCCTTGATTCAAATAGAATTTTTTTTGCAAAATTTTATATGGCAAAGAACATATTGTTTCCATTAGAAATGAGAAGTGGGAAGATGTATTCCTATAATGTTTCAAGAACTAATGAATCTGATTTGTTGAATTTTCGCTATGGTCACTTACCATTTAAGAGTATGAATTTGTTACAAAAACACTATATGGTAAAAGGATTTCCTCCTTTGATTGGTTATACCTCTCATTGTGAAAGTTGCAGTGTAGGAAAACGTCAACGTGATAGTTTTCCAATGGAATCTTATAGGGCCAAAGATCGCTTAAGTTTAATTCACACATACTTATGTGGAGCTGTTAATAGTGAGTGAATTGTTGGAATGATCTATCTAGAAGATTGATTACATTATTTGACTTGTTTTTGTATTCCTTGTCCACTTCTCACATCACTTGTCGAAGATGACGATTGGAAACTGCCAGAACTGAGAACAACATAAACCATCGAGACTGATGACTGCATGATTCTCTATCAATGCTAACCACTACAAAGTAACAATACTGACTTCGATATATTATTTCTCTATCTTCCAATTGATTGTGATGATTTTGCTTCTATAATCATTACAACTTCTCTTGTAACTGAAGGAGAAGGAACCCAAGCATTCCAACACACTCTATATAATCTTGCACATTAATGTATTATGGATTTATTGATGCATGTAACATATTTCATAGATAAATAATAAAAGAACCTTGTTTTGAATTCTAACATCTTGTCTGTGAACATATTGTTATTTCCTTATTGCTTTGATTTGTCGACATATTCTAAATTGCTTCCACCACAACAGAACTTGACTATTCAGTCAAACCTATTTCCCTAATCAAACTCATGGGTGATGTGAATCATTGGTAGTAGAGCACAATATGTTTGTTATTTTAGTAATTAATTGGTATCAAATCAACAAATCGGTATCTGAGCTATCATATGGTATTGAACTTTTTCATCCTAACCTTACATAAGTTAAGTGCAGACACTTCTTGCAAAATTATCTAACTTACTCCTGTTCAAATTCACTCACATAAATAATAAGCTGGATTGATTCTAGCTTAAAATTATGAGTATCCACCAATTTGAAACATTCATATAAATATAGAAGAGGAAGAAGAAAAAGGACATGCAACTAAAGAGACAGATAAATTGAGCAATCATTGGGTTGACATCGGACTAAAATGTTCACCTAGTTCAATGAGATTCTCATGCGAATTGCCTTGAGTTTAGAAGGAACATTTAAAAGATATAATTTTTCATTCAAGTTTAGAAGGACCATTGACAAGATACACTTCTGAAAAAGTAAACCCCTTAAGGTTCAAATGAACTTGAATATACTAAATCTTCAAGGAAAAATTGATGTTAAATCCGTTGGCAACTAGATACAATAGCTAGAATCCTATTTCTATGTGAATCAACTCTTAGAATCTGAGGAGATCACCATTGTTTCCTTAAATATGTCAACTTATATGCACTATTGGTGGGAGAATCTATTGACACAAATGGATAAAGAAGAAAACCCCATAGACACACAGGAAAAATTCATTGAGCATGTCTGAAGAGAGTTCTATCCAACCAAATGCCTTGAAAAAAAAATATATAAGAAGTCGCAACAATTACGCTAGTGGAGTTACTAGTCCATATAGATATATACTGATGTGTTTTATCAAATCATGGCTAGGTTCGATTTTAAATAAGAAAAGAAACTGCACATTTTGAAGTACATCAACGATCTATCCCTGTACATTCAGTATGATATGGAGTTCCTTACTAACAATAATATGCTCGTGGATGCATTACATTTTGTTTTCAATCTTGAATCCAAGTAGAAAGGAAAAGCATCACTCATGACAAAACATATATAACAACCATCCAATAATAAGTCTAAATCGATAGCTGATTATGAAAATTCCAAACTCCCTACCCATCCAACTTCGTCGAGGAAATATTGGGTAAAGCGACACTCTCACAAAGACAAGAGGGATCCCATTAGGAAAATTATTGTATGGAAATAGTGTTATTACCAAAACTCATCTTCAAATGATGCATCTAAATGCAAATCTTGAAAGAAATTTCTAGAGAAAAATGTCTACATATGACATGTCTCACAAATCCGTCATGGAATATATCCTAGAATCATCGTCCCTCTTGGCATCGAAATTGAAACTCTTGAATACTTGACTACTGTCGATGAGGAGGAATGAGAGTGCATGTTGCATACAAATATACGTGTTCAAAACACCCCATCGCATATGATTATGGATAATGGAATCCAAAAGAACTTTGTTTATGAATCTCTTGTGAATAAACTAGGTCTTTTCACCACACCACATCCTCGGCCTTATAAAATTTGTTTGATGAAGAATGGTCAAGAAATCATAATCACTTAAAAATGTATGCTTGAATACTTCATTAAACCTTTCAAAGCTAAATTACTCTATGATGTGTCACCTATTTCTATATCCAGCGCATTTTTTGGGAAATATTACATGTGGGATCATTATAGAAGTTATCAATCACGACTATAGAAGGTGAAATGTTATCTATTCAACGCAAAAAAAAAGATCAACCATCCTCAAAAATTTGCATTCATCATGATTAAGAATCAACATACCAAGAAGACGGTAGCAACTTGTCGTCCAGCTAAAAACTGTAGTTCCCTATAGTAGTAGAAAATCAAGAACACTCTTGAAGAATACTACAATATGTTCAAATCATCCCATAGAGTATTGCTACAGTTCTAGGTAAAACACTCCAATGAACTCAGTCCTAGTTCTTTTCTACCTAATACATCTTTCTACATGAGATCGATTATCGAGAATGAAGAAATGTGTCGACAAATCCAAGATTTAATTGACAAGGGGCATATCTGACCCAACTCCTCTCCTTGTGAAATTCCATTTGTCCTTGTTTTGAATAAATACAAGACTTGGTGTATGTGCATTGAGTATAGGGTACTAAACAACATTTCAGTGAAGAATCGGTACCTTTTTCGAAGAATTAAGTATGAAAGTTGCTAAATTATTTACTAAACTCGATCTTAAGTTGGGATATTATCAAATTATGATCAAGCCTCATATGTTTGGAAGAATTCTTTCAAGACAAAGAAAGAATTTTTGGAATGGTTAGTCATGCCTTTTGTCTTAACCAATGCACCTGGAACCTTCATGTGATACATGGATGGAGAAACCGTATCTGGTTGGAGTGTTACTATTCGAATCTGAATATCATTTTGAATGATGAATAATAACATTATATTAGATGATGAATATTACAATGATGTTGATCTTAAATATGACTTGGACACTTTATGATGAGGAAGTGCCTCCTTTCATAATAACTTCATTAACCTAAATATTAATTATTTAATTATTATCTTATTTTATGTTTGTTACATTGCCACTCCATTTAAGGGAGCTTTGTCCTCAAATCTTGAGTATTTCCTCATGTCATCCTTAATTCTGAATCATTGTCGTTATTAGAATCAAACTAGATTTCTAGAGAAGAGACTTGCACTTCCTCTCCATTGGTGATTTTGTACTGTATTGTCTGATTGTTCCTACATTTATAGCATGCGGTCCAGTCATCACTGCATCGACGACATATGCATTTCTTTTGTTGTATATTATCATAGTAACCGTTAGATGACTTTGATCTATTTTCCATTACATAGGCATATGATTGAGGTTTGTGGCATTGATGGCCGGGTGACCAAGTATCTGCACAGTACCTACATTGTGTCTCTTTTTCTTGTTGATAATGGTTATCGTCTCTTTTTTTTATTCCTTCCAATTTGTGTTCTGGGGATTTTTCTTTATGTATTGCTACTTCTACGTCAGGTATGTCATGTAACTTTAACTCTTTTTGTAGGTATGGTTTAAGACCTCCTAAATAGGTTTTGAGTCTTTGCTTGTCAGACAACCCAAATACTCGTGTCAATAAGGATTCCCACTGATGTGTGAATTCCTCAATGCTTCCAACCTGTTCTAATCTTGTAAGTTTACTAAAAAAATCATCTTCTTTGATTCCTTGAAACCTATTAAAAAATCATTTTTGAAGAAGTTCCAGGTGTAGGTAAAATTATCTTTGTTCCACCATAAGTATCAATTATAGACGTACCATTCCATATGCATTGATGCATATTTTACCTTCTCCTCGTCATATTGAGTATTGTAAATGTCGAAGTATTCTCCCACCTTGTTTATCCAAGCAATGCATTGCTCTTCACTTCCATTGTATTTCGACAACTCTATTTTTTTCTTATATGGGTACACTTTGTAAGGACGATATTGATTTCTTTTTTCTTAAAGGTTTGATGGCGGCTCAAAACTAAAAGATGATGCAAGTGATATATTTGAATTGCTTCATTGTTGGTGGTGATTTTTAGCCTTTTTCATTCTCTATTATCTTAATGATAGCATCTATTTTGTTGTTTAATCGTGCCTCCATATCTACTAGTACTTTTGTTTCTATATCTTGCTTAAGCGTCACATTGTTAATCTTTATTTCTTTTCGCAATTCTTCTTGATTCTTGGAAAGTGCTTCGTGTGTGGAAATATGAACTGATGCTTCTAGCATGTCTAGGATGTTGATTTGGTCTATTTTAGGAATTAACCTTTGTAACACCTCAATTAATGTATTATGGTGTTGCGTCATGGTGCTCATGTTCTGTGTTAAGGTGTTTATGTTTTGAATCATGGTACTCATTTTTTCATCCAGGTCTTTTTGCTTTTCATCTAGGATGTCAAAATTTTCATCTAGCCTTATTTCTAGTACCAAAACAGGCTCGTCTTTGAGTGTTGTATTGTTATTCTGCATCTCTTCCTTCAATTTTTTTTGTGATAGGGGACTTGATGTCCTTCTTCATTTTTTTCAATTTTCTCTTTTAGTTCCACCATGGTCTTGGACCTTGTATGAGGAGGTGTATACTTCGAAGGTTTTTTGGCTTGTGTTACAAAGTTTTTTTTATATATTTTTGGTGAAATTTTAAAGGAATAATAATTAATTACTATATAAAAACCTTTATTTAGTTATTTTTTTTTAAATATAATAAAACAAATTTGAATATTATAAATTGTTTATATTATAATATTTTGAAATAAATATTATATCATATATTATAATATTATATTGAAATATTATATTATAATATTTAATTTTTTTGGTTTTTGGTTTTTGCAGGTTGTGCAAGTGGAAAGGATGATGGGTAGAAGAAGACAAGAACGACATGTGAGCAGATAAGACTGCGGGAACATTCATGAAGGGAAGGAAGCCATAGGAAGTAGCTGGCACATAGGAGTTTCTAGGTAGCAGACTAGTGGACAAGAGGATAGATGGCTGCAACCGAATGGATGTGTGCTAGATGGGGTGTTTACGTGTGGAGTGGCTGGCGATGAAGGGAAGTAAGGCAGTGATGCGCATATAGAGAGTGCTGAAGGAGGACGCTGAGGAAGAGAAGTGTGGCTCTATTACCAAATGGAGCAACCTTATCTAGTTGGAGTGTTACTAGTCGGAGTATGACTATCATTTTGAATGATAAATAATAATATTATATTAGATGATGAATATTACAATGATGTCTTGGCCTTAAATATGGCTTGGATACTTTACAATGAGGAGATGCCTCATTTCATAATAACTTAATTAACCTAACTATTAATTATTTAATTATTATCTTATTTTATGTTCTTACAATGGATGATGTGTTGCAACCTTTTATAGGAAAATATTTGATTTGCCTATATCGATACCATATTGATTTTCAATAGAACGTGGGAGTAACATGTTAGACATCTCTGATAAGTCCTTAACATCCTTCCACAACATAAAATCTACATGAATTTGGATAAGTGTTCATTTTCTATGAACATCATCAAATACTTTGGGTATGTAATCTAGTATACAGGAATTCATGTGGACCGAGAAATGATACATATCCTCAAATACTGGCTCATTCATCAGAACATTCATGGAATAAGAAGCTTTCTTGGTAAAGTGAATTTTCATCGACAATTTGTACTGAAATTCAGCCGCATAGCTTAATGATTAAATAAGTTGACTAAAGGGAATGGAATCTCTATTTACATGTGCACCCCAGCACAAAAAAAATCTTTTGAGAAGCTTTACCAACAAATCTATACTACACCAATACTTATATTACCTAATTTGCTTCATCCTTTTGATATTGAGACAATGTCTCAGACTATACCTTAGGAGAAAAGATCACACAAATTGGTCACCCAATTTCTTTTCATCCAGAAACATTCATTGAAATTATTAGGTGGTATTCAACATTTGAAAAGGATCTTTATTCCATTTTTCAATAACTTAAGCAATAAAAACACTATGTCCTTAGTAAGGAAATGGTCATTCATAATGACCATAAGGCCTTACAGTTCACTCCATCCCATTCTAGGCTGCACACAACTCGACAAGTCAACTTGATTAATTACCTTCAAGAATTATATTTGGTAATTAAGAATCAGAAAGGAAAATACAGTGCCGCGACTGATTGTCTAAGTTTTCCAATCATTACTCTCCTTCTTATATTGATGAGTATGCATGGATATGACACCACCATATGGCCTCAGTTGTATCAACTAAAAAGAAAATTTTCATCAATCAATCGACAACTTCCTACCAACAAGTTTTCTACCAATGACTATTTTCTGAAAGACACCGTGCTATAAAAGCTTAAACAACTTTATATAACAACAAAGTCTCATTTTGGATGTGCCCTACAACAAGAATACAAGACACTTTGGAGTGGAAAACACCCTCGTCAGTTTTTAAAAGTATTTTTACTAGCCTACACTTAAATTTGATGTCAACAATTACATCTGATCATGTGTGGTTTGTGCCATTGTTAAAATCACCTAATAGACAATAAGGCTTATATACACCCTTTCCATTTCCTAATCGACCTTGTAAATCTATTTTTATTGATTACTTAATTGGATACCTTATCAGCACGCATCGTCATGACACAATATTGGTCATAGTGGATATATTTTCCATGATGGTCATTCTCATTGCTTGCAACAAGATGAAGAAAAAACGACAAACTACTCAGCTCTTCTATGAACATGTCTATACACATTTTTTCTTACAAATAACTATTGTTTCTAACAGATATTCTAGATTTTTGATCATTTTCTGGAAAACCCTCTAGAAGCAACTCAACACACAAATTTATTTGTTGGCATCATTCAACCCTCAGACAGATGGACAAACAAATTTTGTGAATTTCTTGGTTGTAAAAATTATCCACATGTATAACCACAAGCATCATGGAACATGGGATGAAAGTATCCCAAACATTAAGCATAGTTGTGGTCATTCTCAACATGTCTCTATAGGAAAGATTATGTTTGAAATATGTTATCGATTTCAACCCTTAGTGCCTATTGTCTTCATAAGTCCTTTAAAATAATTGGATGACACTGATCATGGACAATGAGAAGTTGAGAAATCACTCAAATTTCAAGGATTTGATATGAAACATTAAACAAAAAGCACAGAATATGTTGCAATGAACTAATTCAAAAGCTAATGCTTGAAACGATAAGCATCATATTGCTCATTCTTTTCAAGTTCAAGATCAAGTCTAATAACACCTCAAGAAAGATGGGTTCACTATTCCATAAAAGAAGCTAAAACCTTTGTGTTATGGAGAGAAACTTCCTATGGCTTGGGGTGTACTAGAATAGACATCTAGACACGAGAAATCAATCCCTTCCCAATATGCAAGAGAAACCAAATATCTAACACTAACGGACCTCGAATCATACATTATTCCAGATAGTTGAAGTAGATCCCCATTGAGATTTTTCCAATCCCTCTTGCACTAGAAATATGCTTTGAACAACAACAAACAAGACAAGCATTCTATATAATATAGTGTTAGATATACTCTAGAATATATATTCAACAATATATAAGCAATTAAACATATCCATGGATTCAATATTGATTCAAATGCACATTATTGGACAGGAAAATATATTTCTACTAATCAAATTAGAGATTGCATAAGAGGCCACCTTTGTCGGTACATCTACGAACCGAAGAAATTGAGTCCTCCACCTCGACCTCCACCACCTCAATCCTCCATCTCTAGATAGAAACCTCACAAGAAAATGAAATCTTGGGAAGAAAAAAAAAGTGCTCCAAAGGGACAAAGGGATGCAGACTCAAGTATATGCAAGCTATGGCAACAATGGACTATAGTTTTGTTGCTCTTCCATTCCTCTCTTCAATGTATCCAAGGGGTTCCTTGTATAGCACTCCAAAGGGGTAATGGAGGATCAAATACAAGCGATCTCAAGTAATATGGAAGTCCAAGAGTCAAGTGGTTCGGACACACATGAAGGAAAACTCCAAAAATATTTGGATTTATGCACACATCCTAATGTACACGGGTTTGAGGTCAAAAGTCGTATGTACATGCGAGTATGGGATTAAAAGTCACATACAGCAATAAACATGTGTTTTAAGGAATGAAATTGGAAACATCAAAGTATAATATCAGTCCATGGGGTCTAAAGAGTCTGCAGAGGGTCATGGAAGGCCATAAATATGTGATCAACCATGTGTGGTAAAATCATCTTTAACAAATGCCCCCTAATGTGTGAGGTCAGATGGGTAACATGATGGCCAGAATACATTAGAAAATCCATTCCAAAATTGTATTAATGAAGAAAAAAGTGGAAGGACCAGCCATCCATCGACATAGTACAATAATAAATATCTGCATATGACTGCAAATACATATAACAGTCCTGGATACATAAGAGTACAATGGCCATTAATAGGCACGATATACAAAATGTGACATGTGTGGTCATCACCATTTACAATATATAATAGATCAGAATCTCCATGATGAAGATATACAATGGATCAAAACCTCCATAGAAGCTGAAGATGCATAATGGATCAAGATATCCATAATGGTTGAAGATATATGACATACATTGGAATCAAATCAGGAGATCTGAAATCTCATGAACACTGGAACAATCAAGGAGTTAGAATATGTGGAATGCCACCAAGATGGAAAGTCTTCTACACAAATCACTACAAGTACATGTCCTACTATGCGACTAGAGGTGTCAATATCGAACATAGTAGTCCATCATTTGATTACCAGTCATTTATGTATACCATTAACAGACGCAAGATCACCCACCGATAATGAAAATGGGAGTCAAGGTACTAGAGTGAAATATAACAAGTGTGAATAGATGTTTTGAGGTCAAACACTTGGAATAATCCATCGATCAGGGGACATATGGAAGGCTAAGATTCAATTTGTTTCGACACACATGAAGGAAAACTCCAAAAATATTTGGATTTATGCTCACATCTTGATGTACACTGGTTTTAGGTAAAATGTCACATGTACACGGAAGTATGGGATTAAAAGTCATGTACAACAATAAACAAGTGTTTTAAGGGATGAACTTTGAAACATCAAAGTACAATATCAGTCCATGGGGTCTAAAGAGTCTGCAAAGGGACATGGAAGGCAATAAATATGTGATCAACCGTGTGTGGTAAAATCAGATATAACACTTTGCATTATTTTCCATATGTTATTCTTGATAAGAATGGAGGAGAAACTTTCAAGCTCAACATTTATTCATACCTATGTCTACATCCAGTATTTAATGTCGATCTACTTCCACTATATCATGAACCATTTCTAGAATAAACATGATTGCAGACAATAGAACCTAGAGACTTACATGCAAACATTCAGGAGGTTCTTCCTTGTGACATAATCACGGGGAAAATACTTCATCATACAATGATGCAAGTAATTCCCTTGTTTTATGTATCTAAATAAGTAAAACTCCCAAACGAATGAATGTGGTATTTTTCTAATGAACTGACCAAGAAGTTTCCTCATCTTCCTGAGAAATCAATGGGGACCATTGCTTCTTAGGGAGGGAGACATGATCCATACAGAAATTTGATTAGCTTGTTCAACCAGTTGGTCTAGTCCTAGTTTACTTCTCACATCACTTTCCAAATAGGATGATCTAAAACTACCAGAACCAACAATAGCATACATTGTCAAGACCGATGACACCAACACACTTCGTCGACACTGACCACTGCACACCGACAATACCCACTTCGATATAATTTTGATAGTTGTGCTTATGTAATCATTACAACTTCTCTTGTAACTCAACATAACAGAAAGGCACCCAAGTGTTCTAGTACACTCTATATAAACCTGTACATTAATGTATTATGGAGTTAGTGATACATGTAATAGATTACATAGAGAAGTAATAGAAGAACCTTGTTCTTAATTATTGCATCTTATCTGTAAACATATTCTTATTGCATGATTTCTTCTATTTGTAGGCATATTCTAAATTTGTTTCAGCATGGTAGAAATCAACTCTTTCACTCGAACATGTTGTCCCTCGTCGAGCACCTGGGCGACATGGATCATGGAAGTTCTTATTTCTTGACTTTTATTAATTATTTTAGCAGGAAAGTTTGGGATTGTTTCTAAAACACAAGTATGATACCTTTACTAAGTTCAAATAATTTAAAGATGAACCAGAGAAATAAAGTGGCTGATTTGTCAATATATTGTGATAACATGGATGCATGGAGAATGAGTCCAGAGAGTTTGTTGATTTTTTTTAAAGAAACATGTAGTAAGAAGCTTATGACTACTAGATAAACTCCAAAAAATAATGGATTTGTAGAAATAAAAAATTGAACCATCATCAACATGGCCAGGAGTTTACTTACAACGAGAATTTTTGCTAAATATTTTTGGGCTAAAACAATTTCATGTTCATTCTACATATTGAATAGATCACCATATTTGAATGTTCAAGTTACAGTACCAAAAGAAAAATAGAGTGAAACAAAGGTAGATGTATCTCATTTCATATTTTTTAGATGTATTGCTTTTTCTCATGTTCTTGAAGAACTTAGAAAAATTCTTGATGATAGAAGTTGGAATTATATTTGTACATGCTATAGTGAACATTCCAATGCATATCATTTGTATAATCCTATCACTAAGAAATTTTTTGTTGGTAGAGATGTTAAATTTATGGAAAATATGTCGTGGAATGAAGTGCAAAATGGTACTTGTCACATTCCTTTTATTGTATTCGATGAACATCAAGCAACAAAAGAACATCTTCCAAGATTGCAAGTTCAAAATGAAAATGATTCTTCTCCTAATAGTGACTCAGATTTTGATAATAGACATAACAAAATGAGAATTTTGAATGATATTTATGAGCGAGATCGTAATTAAGCAAAATTTTCTTTGTTTTCATCTCATCCTACTTGTTTTGAATAATTTGTAAAGGAAAAATAAGGGGTATATTGTAGAAATTATAAAGCCTTGATGGCATAAGGAATTTCATAAACTGGCTAAGAATATAGGCACACAATTAACCTCACAGAGAATTGTAGAGAATTAGCATAAGGAGAGAAGAAGAGGAATTAATGAACACACATTAATGAATGATCAATAAATTATAATTGATACTATTACATAGGTAATACATCCTTATAAAGGAAAAAGGAGTTGCATGAAGACAACTCAAGATAGCTCATAAAGCAGGCTTACTAATTATGATAAACCCCATAGTTGACTAAAGCACTTCCCCAATATACCAAGCACCTCACGAATTAGCAATAGCATGTGTGAGTGATGATGAGTGAAGGAAACACTTGCTAATCCTAGAATATGGAGAGAAAATAATGGAGGATGGGTTGGCAACAAAAGCTGCTAGTTTTCTAGTTGACTAGCTTTACCTTATCCATAGAAAAACATGATAAAGCAAAAAAAGCAGAATAAAGCATATTCTACTATAAAGCACAGTTACCAATTCTGGATGGCCATAAAGTGGTCAAGATCAACCCAAAATCAGAAATAAATCATTCCTAGGATATAGATGGCAAGTGTTAACTCTAAGGTGCAAGTGGATGCCAACTATCTAAGCTATTGGGTAGGAAATTAATCAAATAATGATTAATTATTTTATCAGTGGGTTTATTATATTCCAACACCCCCCCTTTAAGCCTGACTTTATGATGATATTCCTGAACTAATCAGAAATATATATGCATATAGGGCCTGGCAATAAATCTATGGTCACCCTTTTACAATTTATCTTGTCCAAAGAAATGAGGAAAGAGGAAAAACCTCAAGGGGAAAATCCTCCCTCAAGAAAGGACATGAAAATAAATACAAAAAATGCTGAACTACTGGTGTTGCTGCTTCTTCAAACTAGATGCTGATGTATAAAGGAATATTCTTCTTGGGAAGAAGATAAATCTGCTCACTTGGATCAAGGACAGTTGCAGGATGGAAACTAGGACCATGTATAACAACTGAAATCCAATGATGTGAAGGAAATACTGAAGGATATCGAGACTTGTAATCAGTTCCAAGATAATGAGATGACTTGAAATTCAAACCAGTAGAGATGAAATGAGCTCCAGATAGGTGAAATAACTGTCCAAGCGAATGTATAATGTCTCCATCTTCATTTACCATGAGAGGATGTGTGGAAGTGATCTTGTAGGAACATAGAGAAGGCATAGGATCAAAGAGTGTGAATGAATGGGCTCCATGGGTTGATCTAGCTTCCAAAGAATCCAATAGATCACAAATAAGCACAATAGTAGACTCATGGGAATATATTGGTAAAGAATCCTTTATGGTAGAAGTATGAGAGGAGGAAAGATAGTGATGTTCAAAATCTTCAAGGAGGCTCTAAGAATGAGTGCCAAGAACAAAGGAGGAGCTACATAAGCACATGGGATAAAGTATGGTAAGTGGGAAAACATTGGAAGGACTTGATTTGGCTAAGAAAAAATACTGGAAGTCACTGGGTTGCGCACCATCAAGAAGAGAGGCATGCACAAAGTGTGAGAGGTCTGGCATATAGATCTCAGAATCCATGATAGAAGACATAGAGAACATTGAATGTGTGAGTGAATCACCAATAGCAATAGAAGCTCCATTGGTCACTTATTTTTCATCAACAGCATCATAAGAAGATGAATCAAGATATTCTACTTCAAGAGACACAGAAAAAGATGGCTCTTCAATATTTGCTTCTTGATTGAAAGAGGAAGTATTCGAATCAAAGAGAGTAGTAGCAACAAGAACTATATGAGAAATTTCTTCTTCATGATAAACTTCATTAGAGACTATAGAGGCTGAGACATATTGAGAGAGAGAAATCATTGAGGAGCTAGAGGCACTCTCCACATATCTAGAAGGATCCTCATTATCCTTTCCTGAAACTCTATCCAATGTTGTCCATAGATCCTTTGGGTAATCAACAGAATCAATAAGGTAGTGCATGCATGGAGAGATAACTAGACAAATAGCTCCAATTTATCTATCACAGTCATTCAACGAGTCACTTGGCTCTACATAAGATTCATCACCATCTCTAATAGATATCTCATAGAGACCTTGTCTCTTTAGATATGAAATCATCTTCAGCTTCCACTCTGAATAGCTTGTGAATGGAGAAAGAAGAGAAAAAGATACTCTTGAATCCAATCGAAGTTGAACCTGCAAAATAAACCTTCAAATCTGAAACGGAGGATTAATTAATGAACTCTCAAAGATCTGATATCATGTAGAGATTTTATATCCTCAGCTCTAATACCATGTCGAACTTGAACTTTCAGAACCTTAGCTCTGATACAATGTATAAATTCTAAACCCTTGATGGCATAAGGAATTTCATAAACTGGCTAAGGATCTAGGCACACAATTAGCCTCACAGAGAATTGTAGAGAATTAGCATAAGGAGAGAAGAAGGAGAATTAATGAACACACATTAATGAATGATCAATAAATCATAATTGATATTATTAGATAGGTAATACATCCTTATAGAGGAAAAATGAGTTGCATGAAGACAAATCAAGCTAGCTCATAAAGTAGGATTACTAATTATGATAAACCCCATAGTTGACTAAAGCACTTTCCCAATCTACCAAGCACCTCATGAATTAGCAATAGCATGTGTGAGTGATGATGAGTGAAGGAAAGACTTGCTAATACTAGAATATGGAGAGAAAATAATGGAGGATGGGTTGGCAACAAAAGATGCCAGTTTCCTAGTTGACTAGCTTTACCTTATCCATAGAAAAGAAGGATAAAGCAGAAAAAGCAGAATAAAGCAGATTCGACTGTAAATTGCAGTTACAAATTCTGGATGGCCATAAAGTGGTCAAGATCAACCCAAAATCAGAAATAAATCATTCCTAGGATATAGATGGCAAGTGTTGACTCTAAGGTGCAAGTGGATGTTAACTATCTAAGCTAGTGGGTAGGAAATTAATCAAATAATGATTAATTATTTTATGAGTGGGTTTATTATATTCCAACATATATATATATATATAATGATTAATGAAATTGATACTATTGAGGGAAATAAACATGAAATTTGGTTGATCTTCTTTCAGAAAAAAATTTAATTGGTTTTGAGTGGGTTTATAGAATAAAATTGAATGAAAAAGGTGACATTGAGAAACACAAAGCAAGGTTAATTGCCAATTTCACAACAACCTCGCACAAATTATGGTGAGACATTTTCCCTTGTCGTAAGATTGGATAGTGTACATTTTGTTTTGGCCATTGCAACACAAAACAAATGGCTTATTGATCAAATGGATATAAAGTATTATTTCCCAAATGGAGTGTTACATGAATATGTGTATGTGCATCATCCAATTGGATTTGAATTCAAAGGACAAGAACACAAAATGTACAAATTGAACAAAACCTTGTATGGTTTGAAACAAGCTCCAAAATCTTGGTACAGTAGAATTGATCATTATTTACTCAATGATGGTTTCAACAGAAGAAAAAGTGAGCCTACTTTATATATCAAGAAAAATCCACATGGTAAAATTCTTATCCTATGTATTTATTTTGATGAAAAATATACACAAAACACACTATTAGAAGAATTTAAAGAAATATTGAAAAATGAATTTGAAATGTCAGATCTTGGATTGATTAAGTATTTCGTAGGAATTGAGGTGGAACAATATGATCATGGTATTTTTGTTGGTAAACATAAGTATGCTACTTATTCTTTAAATATGTTTAATATGGGAAAATTTAAATCATAAGATACTACTATTGCATTTGGTACTAAGTTAAGCACTTAAGATGTTGGATCAATAGTTAATTCCACATTGTATAAAAAGCTTATTGGAAGCCTAAACTATCTTACTACTACTAGACCTCATATAGCTTATGCAACAAGTTTTATCAAAATTTATGGAGTCTCTTAAATATTCACATTGGAAAGTCAAAAATAGGATTTTAAGGTACATTGTAGGTACAAACACTTATCGTTTGTGGTACATAATTTCAAAAGAGAGTTCACTCATAGGTTACATAGAAAGTGACTTTGCAGACAACGTTGATGACATGGAAACCACATATGGATATGCTTTCCTGTTTGACAATAATTTGATTTCATGGTCATTCAAGAAGCATGTCATAGTTTCCATATATTATGTATACGTTGAGTACTTAGCAACAACCAAAGAAATATGTCATGTGATTTGGATTAGGAGACATTTGGTATATTTTTCGATATACAAAGAAAGATCCCACTTTGATTTTTTATGATACCAACTCTACTATTTCCTTTTCAAATAATAGTGTGTTTCATCAAAAAAATAAAACACATTGAATCTTGGTTTCATTTCATTTGTGAACTTGTCAAAATGGTGGCATATTTCTCTATTTTTGTTGATCAAAAGAACAACTAGTATATATCTTCAACAAACCTTCAGGAATAATTCCTTTTTAGTTTCAAAGAAAAATATTGGCATTGTTGATATAAAGAATGTAACACTAAATATTCAGAGGGAGCATTAGGAACAATAATATTTTTAGTTATGTAATTAAGTTGCTGTTAGTTAATAGGTATTCAGTTAGATAAAAAATTTCCTTTAAAAACCATTACATTGTATTCCATTATAATATTGTGTAATACAAAAAATTAGATCGTTTAGAGTTATGCATAAACATTTATGTGTATTTTTGTTACCCACTAGAAACCAGCTGTATCTTTGGGCCCAACATTGGTACATAGATTGAACTGCATACAACCCTATGGATATACTTCTATCTACCAAAATATATAGGTATCATTAACAATGATCACTAGTTTTTTAAGAAAGTACTCTGGCTAGAAGTTTTATTTGAATCATTCCATCATAGTTTTATATCAATGCACACAATGTAACAATGACAACATACAACATAAAAGATATTTACTTGTGCCACAAAGAGAAACCTAAATGTACTGCCAAGATTTTTTTTTTTGCAATCCCTTAGTTATGTTGTCTTGGACAAAATTAAATTTCACCAACATTGTTAAGAATATGTACCTTCACTTGATATTGCTTGAATAATTTTGATGGATTTTCCCTCAGGATTATTTTCTCCTATATTCAATCTTTTTTAAATGGATTTCTCTAATATTAATTTTTGTTCAAATGAAAGACAAGATCGTTGTCCCTATTGTGTGAATAAATTCGAGGAAAAACTAAATAAATAAATATAGCAAGAGATTCGTAATCCATGTAATGGTATTTCTTGTTGAAAAGGAAAATTTATAGAGAGAAGTTACAAAGATAGTTTGTTATGAATCCATTAACTCAAAACTGCGTAGTAAAACATTAACTTAGAACATTCAAGTAAGAGTTTTGTAGTAAAAAATTCCCAGTATGAATCTTTCATTTATGTAATAATCATATTTTTTTCACAAGGAGAAACACTATTCCAACATATTAACTACGCAATAAGGTTAATATTGCAATGTAATAACTACACAATTAGGTTTCAACATAGATTAAGTAGGTTAGCAATTACAAAATTTATCCAAATTATGGAAGGTAATATTTGTTGGGAAAATAATTGTCTAATAAAATAAACAGCTGAAATTCCCAAAACATAAATTCTCAACACAAGGAAGGCTTTTCACTAGTAGAAAATGAGAAATTAATGACTAAAAAAATGACTAAAATCAAGCTATAAACGACTATTTTTGAGTCGGTGACTAATAGTAGCAAATTACCACTATCTTATAGCTAGTCGTATTTCGCTAGTCATTAATAGCTTGACGTAGTAGTCATTGATTTAATCATTGATTTAGTCATTGATAGACAATGATTTAGTCATTGATAGTCAGTGATTTAATCATTGTTTTAGTCATTGATAGTTAATTATTTAGTCATTGATTTAGTCACAGATTTAGTCATTGATTTAGTCATTGATTTAGTTATTGATTTAATCATTGATTGCAACCATTAATGACCAAATATACGACTAAATAAACTACTAGATGTTAACATATTAATGACTAAGCTAAATACGACTAAGATACGAGAAATTAGCTACTAATAGTCATATATATGTGAATTTAGTTGTTTTTGTAGTCACAAATTTATGATAGGGCACGGAGGAATCAAACCACCAACCTCCTGCCTATAATTAGGCAGGCGCTCTACCATTGCGCTAGCACCCTTTAATAAGTTGTTATTGCTTGACAATGATGGTATTCAAACAAATTTATGATAGATATCAATCTACAAACTACATAATTATTACTATTACAACTTACCAGTAACTAGTATTTATGAAAGTAGTCATTTACGCAGTGGAGAATTGTAAATAAGAAGGAGCTGCGTTGGATGATTTCGCAAATCTTGATGTTTCGATCCCTACTATGGGATCATCATTAGGAGACAACTGAAGTGTGGGGTAAAAGACCAAGAAGCCCGTCAGTATTTATAGTTAGTGTGAAGCATAATAGGTTCTAGGTTTTTAAGTCGGTTTTAAGTTTTAAATTTTTTTAATTATTTTATTTTTAATTTTTAGAAATCATTATTATGAAAATATTATAATAAGGTTTAAATATCTAAATTCAGGTGCTTTGGGAACTTCTCCAAAATCCCTCCAAACACATCATTAGCATCATTGACTTTAGGCATTTGCGTAGTGCATCTTTGCATTCTCTTATCCCTGGGGGCCAGCAGATTTTATAGACATTATCAAATAAACATAAAATTTCAATTGTCTGAGTAAAACTAGGCCATTGTCAAAGCAGATCGAGAGAAAAATAGACTCTTCTTGTACTGTAATGAAATATGAATCCAATTATGCAAACATGCTTGAAATTTTTTAAAATTTAGACAGTTAAACTTAAACCTGTCTGCAACACAAGATCAATTCATGCATGGCCATTAAAATGTAAAAGCAGATAAGAAAAATTCAAAACTCACATAAAAACGATGAATTCAAAATGTATCTCTGACTTGTATTCAGGATATAAAGTTGTTAATCCCTTGAATCTTGTAGCATTTACAATTAAAATCACAAATTATAATAGGTCAACAGCCATTCTATCAATTGTTACAAAGCAGTTCTCCAGATTTCTACATGTCAGAAAATTATGACAAACAAACAGACCATGTACTTCAGCTTAATAGCAGTGCAAGTTTAAATTTTTCATAGTTAGCCACACTGACATTTTAGTTCAAAGGAATCCTACAACCACAATTCACTTTGTAACATATCCATTGCAAGATTGATATCCAATTTAGAATTTGGCATGATATTAGTCTTCCAAAGGAAAAAAACCCAATAGAAGAATACTTACAAAGACAAGTGTTAAATGCTCGTTAAGTGATATCAGTATTAATTCTCTTTTGCTAAATGGCAAGATCACCTTTTTCATACTTCTTTTCCCAACACAAAAGTTCTACTATTTCTTCAATTTTCTCTTGTTCCTGCTAGAGCTCCTCTTTTGATCTCTGCCAAGATTGGTAATATTGCTTCCAATTGATGGGAGGACCAGAGAGAATTCAATATCCACCTGGCCTCAGGACTCTATCCACTTCTATCAAATACATACCATCTGCAAACAAATGAAGCTACACAAATCAATTTGAGAATCAAATCAATAAATTCAAGGCTCTTCTATAGCTCAGAATTTTAATTTTAACAAAAGCATTAATCCTGTAAAAGTCCCCAGTACCATTTGCAGTCCAAGGTATCAAACACCATGAACATTGAGATATGTCAAAAGCCCATGAAGGGTAAGGAAGCTGTTGTGTCCCCATTACACCAATCACAGTAGGCACACCTCGCTCCAAAGCAAACTGCACTTGGGATTCATGCGAATCCCTTGGTGCAAATGACATGGTCAAAACATTTCTCTTCAAAAGTTATGCACCCCAGCTTGCCACCTAAGCATGCCATAGGGATTTCAGATAAGGGCATATTCTCAAACTCCATAAATCATTGCAAAAACAAAATACAGGACACTACTGTATGCATGCGATTGATGTACAACCATGAAATGGGCAATCTACAACCATTTTCAAATCTGTCACTATTTAAATCAATTCCAATTATTTGAGAAGCTCCTGCAATTCTTGCCCCTTCAGCAGCCTGCGTAGTTAAAGGCCAAATCAGATGTCTAACAGATAATTAAAGAGTAAACAGGAAGTGCCCACGTTTTTCAACACTTTGGAATACAAATACAGTAAAATCTGAAGCAGGAGCAGGAAATAGGTGGTAGATCTCAATCTGGATTCACAGTGCCTCGTCGTCCTTTGGAGTGGTAACTTACATTTATGCCCCAAATTATATGACCAGTAAGATAGAAATTTGGTCACTCAATGACATAAAATAAAATTTCTGTTTCAATTTCAATTTGTAGTTTTTAGGTGATGGTCCAACTCAGATTGGGTTGTACAGGGACATTTTAATTCCATTACGAGATTATCTAAAAATAAAGAAGAATGGATCAATCTTCAAAAAACAAATGTGATTTTATCAATGACACATTGACAACTAACAAATTCCCTGATGGAAGGGTGTTTTAGTTGAAAGTAATGGACAAAGAGGTTCCAAATTCCAATCTGATTGCAAAGAGATTAGATAGATTCCTAGTCAGTACTTCCATGATTCATCCTGATCTAAGAATCAAGTTCTGACCATTGGCTGTCCTGTTCTCTATTGAGAAGATTTGGAAACATTCCATTCAAATTTGAGAAAATGTGGTCAACATGCTCTTAGCTATCTAAAAATTATTGATCAACAGTGGAAAGAGGGAAACTACTTCTATGGCACAAGCTTGTACGTCCCTCAAAGGAAACTAATGTTTCTAAAGAAGAATCTTGAATAGTGCAATAGGGAAGCATGTGGAATATATTCCATCAAAGTGAGCTACATGAAGCACAAATGGCATACATTTATCTAAAACAGAATCCAAGAAGGCCTTCCAGATGAGTTATCCACCCAGGGAAGTAACCTGGTGAGTAAAATTTACACAACCCACAGGAGCTCAAAGAGATTAGAAAAAAAAAGAACTTACAGTTAAATGGCCCAAGAGAGTGATAGGAACACCATATTTTTTTTATATTTTCCCCAAGGAAAATCTCACAGGATAGTCCTCTTGCTTCCCTAAAATATCCAGACGAAGGGCAGCTCAGCCACCAGCCACAATAGCTCCTGGAAACCCAGCAGGACTATGTGGGACTCGAACTTCAGCCATACTAGAATCAGAGACCTCATGGTGAACTCCACCTTGAAACAACCCATTCAAACCAATTGAGCTAACCCACTGCACCGATAGAAGACCATATATGCTCAAAATACCACAATTAAAAATTAAGAACTTCAACAGAATATCAAAACTCAAAGCAGGATGGGTTAGTAACAGAGGACATGGGTAGTTGCATCTTCCATCAGGGACTATTTTCAGAATCTGGTCCTAGAACCCCAGTTCAACAGAAACAAGGCAATTCAAAAGGTTGGATACACTTTCCCATGGTTGATTTCAAAGCAATGGGACAATTAGCTTGTTAAAGTGAGTTATGATGTATGAAGACTCCAGGACCCACCAGTTCTGCATATTTTATCAGGATTGTTGGCAAATAATCAAGGAGGATGTATGGAGAGCAATGGAGAAACTCAGGAGGCCCAAATCTGTTTTGAAAGTTCTAAGCACCACTCATATAGCCCTCATCCCTAGAAAAGAAATTTGTTTGCTCTAGACAAGTATAGGACAAACTCACTATTCAATACTTCTTATGAGATAGATAGTCATCAATAGACTTCAAAAGGTTGTTGAATGATTTAATTTCCAAAGAACAAAGTGGTTTTGTTGCAGGGAGAATGCCCATAGATGGAATTATTACTGCTCAGGAAAGGATTCAATTGAAGAAATCTTCTCAAAAGCCAAGCTGATAAATTTATGTCAAAGGCATATGATCATATCAATTGGGACTTCATTATCAAAATGCTTTGCATCTCCCATGATTGGAGGAGTTGGGTGAGAGTTGAATTTTCTCTATCTCAGACTCATATATTGTATTTTCAATTTTCATTAACTACTCTAAATATGCTATGAATTGGCCCTTTTCTGGTTGCTCAAAATAAGGGCTTAGGGGAGGGGAAATCAGCATTTTGGGCCTAAAATCCAGCAGGAACCATTTGGATTGGTTGAATTGCAGATATCACATGTTAACATTACACAATCCAGTTGCAGTATATTTGAGGGTGTTGAATCCATTTCTGCATTAAAAATGGCAATTCCATCAATCGAAAATTGCGTTTTCAGTAAAGATTGCATTGCCGGATTCTAGTGATGGAAAACTCGAAAAGGTCAAAAACATAGGATATTTAGCCACCTTTTGATTAATCATTAATGGTTTTCCTTCACTCCTGTTTGTCCCAAATAGAGGAACTAGAAGAACAAGGCAAGGAGCTTTCCTGTCTCCCTATCTTTTCATCCTTACGGCAGAGGCCCAGAGAGATGGATCAATAAAAGTCAAAAGATAACAGCAAATAAAGGGTGTCCAGATTGCTGAAGGAAAGGATCAGATCTCATCTGCAATTGTTGACGACACATTATTGGCAGGTGAATCCACAATTCCTGAAGACGGAAGATTGAAGCAGCTCTTACAAATCAGATGCTTCTGGAGGTAAATCAAAATTCTTCTTCAATACAACCATCAGGATTCAAGTACATATAAGCACGATACTCCACTTCAACAAGACCTCCCATCCTTCAATTACAATATATTTTGGGGTACCTTTATCCAAAGAACCCTTCATGTGTCTAAAGTGGGAAGAAGTCATCCCCAAAATCCAAGCAAGATTGGAGAACTAGACCTTTAAAAACTTTCCCTAGGGGGGTATGCAATCTTCAAATCAATTCCTTTAAAAACTAGACCCTTAAGAACTGGACCTTTAAAACATTCCATAGGGGGGTATGCACCTTTATAAATGCAGTATTCAAATCAATTCCTGTGCATGTCTTTTCAGTGTTCAAGGCTCCTGTTAGAGTTATCAAGGAATTGGCGCATAATCAAAAAAATGCTTTGTTTAATGGTGCTGGACAAAGTAAAAATGGACCTTAGTAGCATGGAATGAAGTCTGTGCTCGTAAGACTAAAGGGGAATTGGTATTGGAAATTGAAACTTCCTAATATTGAATGGAAATATGCACAGAATATTACTGACAGGGACTTAACAAGAGTCAACGACTTTCTAGAAGGGTCCTCCAACAAATTTCTTTTGGGAGTATGCATGGACCCAATCGCAACCTTTAGATAGATAATTTTTTTCAGCATCCCTGATGATCTTTCAAAGCACTGAAACCCAGTATATACCCCTAATACAGCACAACATTCCTGATGATCTTTCAAAGCACTAAAACCCAGTATATACCCCTAATATGGCTCAGCCAGCCAACATACATGTTCTGCCAAATGGGCCCCAAGTCCAACAGATCCCTATTGAACAGAGGAAGGAAAGAACCTTTTCAACATTAAGGATGGATTGAGGTGACTGACTACCAAGAAAATGAAAGGATCCCACAACAGGGCCTGCAAATATGAAACAAATGGACAAGATAAGGCTATGAGAGAATCGACGAAACCAAATTGCATTCTTCGATGATGAAAACAAGCTGAGATGGAGATGGGACAGTACACAAAAGTTCACTGTCAAACAAGGTTGTACCTTCCACCCTCAGGACTTGACAATCTAGATAGAGAAACAACACTTGGAACAAGATCTGTAAGAGGCATTTGTGGCCTGAGGTGGCTGCCTTTCCATGGTTTGAAGTTCAGAAGAAACATAAGATAATCTACAAAGGTGTGGTTTTGTTGGCCCTCTATATGCACTAACTATAAGCAAAACAAAGAAACAACAAATCATTTATCGGTGAACTGTAAACTATCTTTTACTTGTTGGAATGATCATGAATTTATGATACAAAGTCGAAAGGAAACTCAAGATCTCTAACCAAATTTATAAGGAATTGGCCTTAAAGAGAGATGCCAGTCAAGAATTATAAATAAAATCTGGGGTATAGAACCCTTCTTCATTGTTCAGAATGTCTGGAAGGAAAAGAATAATGGAATTTTTAGAAACAAAAAGCAATATGCAATTCAGGTATTAAATAGAATGAAAAGGAATACACAAGAAACAATCAAATCTATGCGAGGAATAAGGATTGCTCTTCCCTGGTAGGGAGAAATGGAATTTCCAGATCTGGACATGGGAAATGAAGAGATGTTTATCTTCAAGAGGAAGCAAAAACCAAAAAGTTCAGCAATGCCAGATGGCAGAAACTGTGAAAATTACAGCTCACGAGATCACGGTTACACTTTCAATCATTTACTTTAAAGTTTAAATTAACCCAAAAAAGATAAATGCAACACACTGATAAGCAACCAATACAAAGAAAGGCAAACACAAGATGTACCCTGGAAACCCCAATGGAGAAAACCAGCCAGCAGTTTTGTCTTTTATTGCATATTTGTTAATCATCACTTACAAAGACAGGATTCCGGATATGACTCACCGGATCTCAGACTCTTGACTCTCACCGTGCCCAAACCCTCAGCAGAAAAGACAAACCCCAACAGAAGATATGACTCACTTCTGTCCTTCACAAGAGATATAACTCCCTCTTGTCACTCAAGAGATATGACTCACTCTTGACCAATATGCAAGAGATATGACTCACTCTTTTCCACTGTGTTTAATACAACTCTCAATAGACTCTTCTACAACATCACTTTATGTCAATACCATGGGTCACAACAAGATTCTGGATATGACTCAACAGATCTCAGACTCTTGACTCTCACTGTGCCCAAACCCTCAGCAGAAAAGAAAAACCCCAACAAAAGATATGACTCACTTCTGTCACTCACAAGAGATATAACTCCCTCTTGTCACTCAAGAGATATGACTCACTCTTGTCACTCAAGAGGTATCAATTGCAGACAAGACAATTAAGGATTGTCCCTTCCAAATACTCTCTCATCCCAAGCCTTTTCAATATTTTATGTGGCAGCAATCTACGGCTGTCAAAGGGACTGGGCATATTGTTTGGCCATTCAATCCCTGCTCTTTTTTGGGTTGAAGCTATTGGCATCAAGGTGGTTTTCTCTCTATAGTAGTCAACTTATTCTGCTTTTTCTGAGGGCTGCAAGTTTTAGGGTAACACAAGCCCTGCTCTTCCATTTTCGAGATCAGATCTTTTGCTTTTGCTTTTGCTGTCATTCAGGCAGCAATCTATTTGTGTATCGTCAACTGCACCAATTTCCATTCTCCCCCATTGGGTGTTGGTAGAATGGTGGGAGCAACAGGGATTTTTTAGTTAACGCTGAGACTTATGGAGTGGCATTTAAAATAAGATAGGGAGTGAGACAATCGCAATTAGTGCAGTTGAGGATAACTACGGATGGCAGGAAAGATTCTTATGATCTTTCCCCTTGCTGGGAATTGCCCTTGGTATGGAAAACGGCTCCAGGATTTGGCTGTGAACTGTGCGAACATATGGTGAGCTCCCTCGAGATCAAAAGGTTTTAAGTCTCCTCATTGTGGACTTGCCGAGGCTGGATTCAAACAACATTTACACTTGAAGCCCCACTTCAGGGCCTCTGTCCACACTCCCTGAACTCTACAATCACTCACTATAGAGAAGCTCCCAGATGTTCCACATCTTATCCATGATTTTTATAGTTTAAGCTCTGGCCCCTGGGGCTCTCAATAACCTAGAGATAATGTGGAAGCTGACTCAAAATGTGAAGAACAAGTTCCACAATCTGAAGACGAGGGTGATAGAACAAGAAACAGAAATAAGAAAATAAAGAAACAAATTATCTGAGATCAGGAAGCAGTTGCAGATGATGAAAGGAGAGCAGCAGTGAGGACAACAGTGCACTATTATTGAATGGTGAAGCTCCTTGTCGAAATTCTGATCTATTTTTAAAAATTTTGGAACATCCACATGCTGCTTGTAGGAGACTATATACTGAAGCAAGACACTGCATAAGGAACCAGGCTACCTTTTTGGACACCCTGCTGCTCAGAAGAAGACTTACCTGTTGTCCCTTTTATCATTTTGATCTATAGGATGATTTGCAGTACTATAATAGTAACATAGTTGATTATGCGTTCTGTATTTCCAATGTAAATGGCAATGTTATACATATATTGCAGTACAATCTGCCAACTGCAAGTAAATTAGCCAGAAATTTGTTTGTAGATGGCAGTATTCGAAAATCAAGATAATAGAAATAATGTATATACCTATAAAGAGCAATGGCAAGGACAATTCAGAGAGAGAATTGCAAGCCATGTTCAAACTATCTCAGGTTGCTAGCTTCTGTCTACCCTATTTTGTATAAGTATTTGTATCATTAATGAAATTATAAGCTCTTTTACCAACCAAAACAGAACACTTCTCCCAACCAAAACAGAACAGTATTTGTATCATTAACATCTCCCCCGTACTGGGCTGTAGAACACCTCTCAATGCAACTATAAAAACATTGCAGTAAGAACTATCAACCTGAATTCTTTATATGCAATTTATTATTCTCCCATTTCTCACTCTCCTCTCCATTCTCAATAATAATGTTGGGGAGTACTTTTTTACAACTAGTCAGCAAGAACTGACAACTTCAATTATATCGATTCAATAACCTCAAGACAGATGGCACGAGAATTCAGCATTCGTTATGCTATCATACTCATCTAGCTTCTGTTTCCCCTTTTCCATGGAGCATTTCCTTGTATATCTTTAATAGCTTCAATATATTAACTATCAGACAGTTTAATATCAGTGCAGGTTGAGAACATTTAAAATGGCTTGAAGTGCTTCAGAAGACCACATTTACAGCTCGCATTTTCCTCTTATCCTATCCTTCTGTTGTTAATCAGAGTCCGATCCTCTTTGTCCATTTTATAGATTGGCTCGATTCCTAATCAAATGTAAACTGACAACAATGACAGCCATATGATTGCTTTCACAGTTTCCAAGGAAAGTGGCAGGGCATCTCCAACTAGAAAAATCTCAAAGCAACAAAATAGAAGATATACAAAGGTCTAAAGGTATTACATTCCTTTGCAACAAGTCAGCGTTATGGTTTAGCTACATCAACTGGGATCTTGATGCAGACACTGAAGGTTTCTCTACTATTGAACCAAGTTCAGTGCAATATATTTCAAAAATAGCAACTGACAAAATCACATTAAATATAATTAAGTTTAACAGACTGATCTCTGAAAAAAACATGTTTTAAAACTCGTATTTTAATGGAAAAAGTGAAGAATATGGAACATCTGCGCACACATGAAACAAATATAAATAAGCTTTATGAAGGAATCTTAATATTTCTAACCATTTTGATGTTCCCTCACTTTTTTCCACTGCCCAGAACATGGAACTACTGTTCTCGTTACATTTTGGAGTGATTAAACAAGAGAAAGGGATGTGTTGTCCTCAACAAAATAATGAAACTGGAGTGTAGACATATGAACAGTCTGTTTAGAACATTATGAAACCTTATGAATCATGCTCAAGACTAGACTTGACACTTTTTCAAAAGTTCTCAACAACTTCACGTATGGAAACAAGTAAACATTCCAGAACAGGGACAAAGCTATGGGGACAACAATCTTTACAACCGCAAGGGAAAAGGGAATAATAAGAACCCTTGTTCAAACAACTGAGTTGAAAAACATCTAATCATTCTAAAATTCAATAGAGCTCGCATCAGAGGCTTAGGTGGATCCATCAAACTACCAGAGTGACAGTACTAAGTTTGTTTGTGCCAAACAAAAGCCCCACTCCATATCTTTGTTGTGTTTTCTCTCTCACTCTTTCGCTCTAGGTGTGTGTGTGGGCATGTGTGTCCTTTGGTTTGTTCAATTTTTCTTCAGAACTATCTGGCCCATGCAGCCTGTAAGATAAGTATTTGTTCATTACCCTGTTGCACCTGTGCAAATAATTCAAAAATAGTACAAATCTATGCAAGATGCAAGTCTTGTCCACATTCAAAGTATATGCAAAATCCATGTACATGAGGTGGATGCCTCTTAAAAATTTATCACTTCAAAACAATTAAGGAAATGTGCCAAATCACTGGAAAAGACAAAGAACCATCCACCAAATTTAATAATTTAGGAGCCTTTGTAGCCAGAGACTCACCTGTGGACGAAGCAGATGTTATAACTTTTGCAATGCCATTATCGGAACTTATAGGTAGAGGCAATACTATCAGTTCCGCCTTGTTATCATTGCTAAAGATTGCAGCTGTGATTGCAGACTTATTTTGTAAATCAACATGAGATCCAGAAGGAGCTTGAGTACTAATTGACTGTAACTGATTTTCTGAAGGTCGTAAACTTGAATTTGTCGATATAGATGAATCGCCCTGTGGAAACTGCTTGACAGACTCTTTTTTAGCCATATCTCCATTGTATGCTTTCCTCTTTGGCTTAGCTGCAGATTGATTAGAAATTCCTTCATCTGTGGGTTTTGGATGAACAATTTCGTCTCTGTTATGATTTTTTCCAGATATGTAAGCGGTAGCTGTGTTGTTATCAGTCACATTAACCAACTGACTGTTATCATGCGAAATCAAATCTGCAGTTGTCCTGTGATACTTGAAACCGGCTTCCGAAATGTAGCTTTGTATAGTGGATCTCAGAGGTAACCCTAACCAAGGTGTAATAACAACTCCAAGAAATATAGCTAAAGTTGCTGCGGTTACAGCAAGGATAGAAAGTGAGCACGTCATGAATCCAAAGTTGATCGAGCTCTTTCCAGAAGCTTGCACCATGGCTTTGCTTCAGAATATAAAGATATTCCTCTTATACAGTTAACGGACTAAATGCCGCATCGACAAAAATAAAAGCCAAACTGGATAATGTTAAAGCTTTCAAAACAACGAATGCCGGGACTTCATAAAATCAATAGAAATAACGAAGGATTTCCAACATATAGGAGAATCGATGATCAAATCTAATTCTGGGTAGTTCTTTTCAATCTTGCTATACAGTGAAATGCATCGTAAGATTCAAACCCTAGGCAACTCGGGCAATAAAATAAAACCCAGACTCAGAAAGCAAGTAGTGACTTTAAACGCGCTTAAAATCGGCCACGGCAACTTTGAAGCTCGAGGGATTCCAGTCCTAAAAGTGGATTTCTTGGGAAAACGAGACCATGGTTTTTAATAACGGTGAACTTGTTTGGTATCATCTCATCTTGAAACATGAAAAGAACTCTGGATTTCAGGTCAAAACATAAAAATATGTTCCGGAAAATGATAATTTCGAAACGAAAACACTTAAAGCGAGCAGTAATAAACCTTTTGCTTTTGGAGAACCATTACGGTGGATGTCTTCGCAAACTAAGCACAATTTTGTCTTAGATTTAAGCTTCAGAACTTCAAGCATTCACGCGTCTGAAGAATGCACCGACTTTCTTGGAGACTACGCAGTGCCAAAACTGAATAAATTTGACCGTACTACAACAGCGATCAGAAAATTTCCCCAAAAAAATTGCCGAAGAAATTTCTTGAGAAGTGGGTGACCACGCGTACAGAAAGTCCACGGTTCGATTTCGAACCTCATCGATGCCACGCAGGGATAAAATTTGAAGGGTAGGGTGCCATTTCATTTTGAAGGATTGTGAGAAATTGAACCCTTCAATGTAGACATGTAAAAATAAATCATTCTTTTCATTTGAAATTGTAAATGTACAACAAAATTTTATTATTTATTAAAAATAGTGTATAGAAGAAAATGACAATAAGAAGAAATCTCGAGTAATTCAACATTTACATGGAATTAGTGAGGTAACCATGTACTCTCTCGGTCCTTGGAGCATATAGTTTATTGAACTTAGATAAGGGACAATTTTGTCGGGCCACTGAAATACTTGGTTGTTAGGTCGTTGATAAAATAAGGCATTGGAATTTGGAAGGACCTTTGAATGGAGGATTGATTCAGCGTGATGGTGGCTCTAATTGTCAAGTGTGACTGGGTCTACCTAAAAGATAAACCCTAGAATGTAATACCTAATGCTTTCACGGAGAAACTTTTTTATTAACCCTAAATTCAGAAGTTATTTTTAGAATTGAATCATGTCCTTCCCACATGCTCGAATCAAAGTGATCAAACAAAGGCCCCAATTTTACGTGGATTATGAATAGTCCCTCCAATGTATATCGAGTTTATACCCCAATTCGAAGTGATCAAACAAAATCCCCAATTTTAGGTAGATTATGGATAGTCCCTCCAATCTATATCGAGTTTATCAGCCCTATCAAAAAGGTTAAGTATTTATTAGTCCACTATAAGTAAGAACTTTAAATTCTCCAACAAATATCACTACAAGTTGGGTGTCTAGTTTTTACCAAAGTCAATAAGGAAGACGAATAATAAACACATGTTTGGGAGGTTTGCGACAACGAGGATGTTGAAATCATGTTCTTTGCTAGATCATTGCACTCCTAGTCCCTCATTCATGAACGTTCGTCAAGGGATTCCCTTGTTTAGATATATTGGTAGACAATTTGCACTTCTTGTTTCCATTATTAGAAGGATGAAACGAAGGGGTCAGAGTCTACAACATTTACAGTGTCGGTTGTTAAATATTTTATCCTTTCAACTATTTGTTTCATCAAGGAAATTGGAACAATTTAAACACTTATATTCAAATATTGTTCTTTCTTTCAACCTAATGTTTACAATTCACGACAGATAAATAACATTGACAGATTTGGAACTCAGAGACAAGGCTCTTTCTTCTTACTCCTCCGCCCAAATGAAGTTGTGGTCCTAGAATATGAAAAGTATAGATTATTTTGGTTGTGATTTCATTTAAATACTGGGTTTTTTAAGGTTACATCTATTGAGTATTGTAGACCTAGTCTGGTGGAAACACAACCGCATAATACATTACAAATTTCAAACAACATTTTGGATGGAGAAATTTTAAACCCTTATATTTATAGAACCAGAAGGAACTCCAACAAGAAACACATTTAACTTTTATCCACATATAAAATGTTACGACAGCCAAGTCGACAGCTTAGCACTGCATAATCTTTTGGAGGAAATAGAAATTAGGGAGACACTGAAGCATAGAATTGGAGAGTTGAGAATCTGAGTCCCGAATTCCAACTGTCCTATACTCATAAACCCAAAATTATTTTTTTTCACAGGCTTCACCAATCTCTTTAAGTTCAGGGAAGCTCATTAATCCAACCTACCCAACGTTTGACCTTTGCTTCTCTTGCTCCTACCTGTGAAAAAGGAGGAACCTTCGAGTTGGCCACCGCAGAAGACAACAAGGAATTATAGTGTGCAACCATTTCCTTCTACAGAAAGATGATTGGAAGCAATGCCATCTCAATTCCACAATATCTTGATGCTCCTGAGTTGGTTTATCTTGCCCGAGGTAGGAAAATGCATGTTTGTGTATTTCACATTATTACAAAAAAATCATTTTATAATTGCTTCTACGTCATAACATAGATATATCTGTGCAGGTGAGGGAAAACTGGGTATTGTTTTCCAAAGGTTTCCAGATACTTTCAGAGATCATTCTTCGTTATGAGGGCACTCGGGGCATAGATCAGAGAGCCCATAGGAGGAAGAAGAAGAAGAAGAAGAAGACTCAAGTAAAAAGGTGAGGTGAGTGAGGAGGGGAAACATAATAGCAATATTTGTAGGAGAAACCCACTAGTGCTTTGAATGATGGGAACGAGCCTCTCTAAATCGTAGCCATTGTAGACATAGGAAACCCTCATAAATAGCTCAGGTGCAAGAGTTACCATGTAAGCATCTCGACAAATTAAGTAATGATAATATTCAGTTAAGTATATGACAAATTCGTTCGTTTCTTTTAGAGATGACTATATGCATATTGTACAACCATTCTCTATGGCTGGCCCTCCATTCCAGTTGCCTTTGTCTCTACTTCCTAACCCCCTTCCTTTGATGAGACAGGTAGACTAAGCGGCCTAGGTGGACCGTGGGAGACTGGGAATTATGATTCAAATGATTATGACCCCAGTAAATGAATGGAAATTGGATTAAATCCTAGAATACTGGACTAACTAGTATAGGATATGATTCATGAGCACAAACAAAGGGTGGCATGCTGCTAGCCTGCTACCAAAGATCCATCATCCCAGTCTTGTGGTGGTCATAATAGAAATGTCTAGCACTGGGTGAAACCCTGGTCTGGAAACTTACATACCCATTGGACCAGGTTAGGTTCAAATCTAGAAAAGATTGCTCAATGCATTGTAAATTGCAACTTGTAAGTTGTAACCCAAAAAACAACACAATTAGTTTTTCCTTACATAGCCTTGATAGTGGAGGGTTATCAAATTAATTCACCATCCATAGATATGACTCATATGAGTATTTAATTTCACATCATATACTCAAATACTCAAGTGACTTGTAAGTTGTGATATTAAGTGACTCGGTGAACAATAAGATGACAGATGGAAAATCAAGTTGGCAGGTGGCATCATCTCATACCAAGATTTAATGAAGTTGGTGAATCAGTAATGCATGCTAATGTCATTAAATGCTTTGAAAGTGAACATCGAATTGTGAGTCACAGTCCTAACTCACCAACTTGAACTTGGCACTAGGAATCCTAGTGGCCCACCGTGGTCCATGTCGATTGGGACTGAGATCCTCATCCATGATCTGAGTATTCAAGGGCACTTGGGAAGAATCCGAGTCTCGAATCTCCCATAGTCCACTGAATCCCTAGATAGGCAAATTTTGTAGCTGCCCTTCTATTGCAAATTTACTGACGCTTACTCAATTTCATTATTGAAGTGCTGGGAATGAAACTAATTTTTTTTTGCATGGTAAATTCCTTGTGGCCTTCTATGATGTTTAAAATGGCCTTTGAAGGGCTCTGAAGGCTTCAAATTTGAAGCCTGCTACCATCTCGAGACTCTTTGGATTCCCCGACCCTCGACCACCACACTGTAACTTCCCGCATCCGTGCTTGTTATCTATATTTTTCTTCGTGTGTTGTCATTGTTATCTCACCTTTTCCTCGTGTGTTTGTTGCAACATTTATATGTTGATACTTTGGATCAATAGTTTAATTATTTATTTTTATTTTTATGATTGTTAATTTCTTCTCATCAACATTATGACATGTTGAATTTTTGTATCCATGGAAGTGTTCCTTTAGTGATTTTGTGCTTTGGTCACTAAAATGGGGACAAGTTATATGACCCTTGTATTAATAATTAACTGAAAGAGGTTCATGAGGCCTATAAGAGGTCGAGGAATCGAAATATTTACCTGAAACTCAGAGATGGGGTCGAGCCTCTACCTTTATACTGCATATGGATCTGAGACTGGTTCTGGGTCAGCACCATAGTTTAATTATAATTGAATCAACTACTATGATGTTTAAAGGAACCGAGCCTGGTGAAGCTACGTTGACTGGTGCAGCTAGTTCGATGGTCACAGATCATAATACTTATACTGAAGTTAGAAAAGCACCTCAGTATGGGACTTGCAAGGACTCTTACATTGAAGGACCAACAACTAGCTATGATGCTTTTAGGTATCGATATGGTATTGGTTCTAGTACTTAATTCATAATTGACGTATAAGGAACGTAATTTTTCTTTGGCAGGCGCTTAACCGGGTTTGCTTCAATGGTGCAGCAGGGATAAATATGGTCAAGAGAAAATTCATGCAATTGCTTTGTTGGATCTCTGAAGATTGAGGTGCATGGCACCAATATTACTAATAGAAGGTAGACAATTTACAAAATTTTGACTTTATTGTCAAAATTACAATTTTCCATGACACAATTAAAAATGACTAACATAAATGACTAATTCATATTCTTCTAGCTAGTCATTTTTTATGTCGTGATTAAATTAGTCACTTATGTTAGTTATTTTGAACTCTGTCACTTATTATCTAGTCATATTTGTTAACTGGTGACTAAATTAGTCATTAATTTTAGTCGTTTATAGTTGGGTCAATCAAAATTGCTCATATTTAGTAGTAAATCACTTGAAAAACCTGTAGTGACTAGAATTTTTAGTCACGTAGTAGCTAATTCCTCATTTTGTACTAGTGTTTGTTTCACAGATATCACGCAAAATCTATGCAAACATAACTTCTACCTGACACTATTGATATATTGGCATGAAATCAAAAATATTTGTAAACTAGATCACAACTTCTTGAAAATAAATCAAACCTAAAACCTATTCCTAAAAGCATATCGTAAATCTAAAAAAAAAATCAACTCTTATGAAGCAAGATATAATTAGATAAATATGAAAGAAATACTATGTTGGCCAACAATCTATCAAAATGAATTAACAGGAAAACAACTATGATAAATCTAATGAATGAAAGAATAAAATAAATAATAAACAAATATACACAATAACACACTTACAATCAAACCTACCAACATCTTCTTAGGGAAAAGGGCCCTTCCTCCACTGAGCAGATTTGGATCTCCACAATGAAGGTCTACAACTTCAGAATTAAGAAAATGTCAGCATGTATTATCAGAATGAAATTATTACAACAGAGCCTAGATCAAATTCTACAACATAACATTTCTTTCTCTCCTCCCCCCTCCCCCTCTCTCATGAGATTGATTACATATTTATGCATAAAAATAATTCATAACACTAGTAAAAAATGAGGAATTAGCTACTAAGTGACTAAAAATTCTAGTCACCACATGTTTTTCAAGTGGTTTACTACTAAATATGAGAAATTTTGATTGAACCAACTATAAACGACTAAAATTAATGACTAATTTAGTCACCAGTTAACAAATATGACTAGATAATAAGTGACAGAGTTAAAAATGACTAACATAAATGACTAATTTAGTCACGAAATAAAAAAAGATTAGCTAAAAGAATATTAATTAGTCATTTATGTTAGTCATTTTTAATTGTCATGGAAAATTGCAAATTTAACAATGAAGTGTAAATTTTGTAAATTTTCTACCTTCTATTAGTAATATTGGTGCCATGCACCTCGATCTTCAAAGATCCAACAAAGCAATTGCACGAATTTTCTCTTGACCATCTTTATCCTTGCTGCACCATTGAAGGAAAACTCGGTTAAGCGCGTGCCAAAGGAAAATAAGGTTCCTACATCAATTAAGAATTGGGTACTAGAACAAGTACCATACTGATACCTAGCTAGAAGCATCATAGATAGTTGTTGATCCTTCGACAATGTAAGAGTCCCTACAAGCCCCATACATTTGAGGTGTGTTGGAGCAGGGTCCCGCATCTATAGGAAAAGCTGCTATATCGAGACAAGAAAGTCAAAAGAAACAGTACCTGGAGCGACTGAGAAGAGAGAGCTCAACCACTGCACTTAAGGCAGCGACCGAGAAGAGAGAGCTCAACCACTGCACTTAAGGCAGCGATGAAGACAGGAGAGCTCAGCTACCCTCATAAAGGAAAATGAGCAATGAACCAATGTATTGAAGACAAAGGACATAAGGGGAGCGACCGATGAAGTGGCACCCATATCCACAATCAGCACCGGGAAGCGTGGAAGACTGCAGAGAGCTGTAGTGTGACTAGTAAGCGGCAGTCCAAAGTACAGATAGGCTGACTGTCATAGTTAGTGTTTTTGGGTTACTGTTGGGATAGGCCCACAGTTTTGTATCAGGGCGAGACCTTCGGGCCACCTATTTAAGAATGTATTTTGTATTATGAAGGGTTAGATAGTCAGATAGTAGATAGAGAATTAGCTAGTTGTTTAGTCATCTGTATTGTAAGTTATTGAGAAAGAGTTGAGCTCTGGTTTTGTATTCAGTCTATAGTTATCTTACTGTAACTAGTAGCCGACTCCTTGAGCATGAATGTAACAATCCACAGGGATTGAGAGAGAGAGAGAAAGGATATATTGTAAGAAGAAAGCAGAATAGAAAGAGAAGAGATCTAAGAGAGAAGGGCTCGGAGCTGAGAACGTGGAGTTTCCCAGAAGATCTCGAGGTGCATAATAGGTTGCAGTGGAACTGTGTGTACTCTCTCTAGATATAATAGAAACACAGTTCCTATGGACGTAGCTTCCCCCCGGAAGTGAACCACATAAAATTTGTGTGTTGTGCGACTATTCATGTGATTGTGTTTACTTATTTGCTATTTGTTACCTGTTACATGAGCTTTTCTTAACAGTTAATGAATGTATGTATGTTATCCTTTAGTTTACAGTAACGTATAGGGTTAAATGCGAGTTGGATGTGTTAAGTATTATGCATATGATTTTATCAGTGCTTGATTCAGACCGTAACAGTTACAGTGTTAAGTGACTTCTTGATATTTGGTTCAGCAAGTTGAGCACAATAGATGCTAAGCATGTTAGAGTGTGGATTTTAAGTGAAGTCGGTTAACACTCGTGTGAAGGTTAACTGAGCTACTATACAGACAAGGAAAGCCGTTGGACCTTGAGAGTTGGAGAGTCCTATTGAGCCTTACTATAAAATCTATCGCAGCACAGAAATGCGATATCACACTGTCGAAGGAGCCGCGGTGTGGGATATCACAGGTAAAGTGTCAGTGGAAGAGGGAGTTTGCGCATTGTCTTTGAAGCCGTGATGCGATAAGAGACAGTCTCATAATAGAGTCTGCTCGGAAGGGAGATACAACATCTCACAGTGAGATCCCATTGGTTAACCAGAGTCAAAGAGAAACCTAGGATGCTACAGAACCTGGTTGAGGACACCTGAGTCTTCAACCACCCCACCTAGGATCACTTCGGGTGAGACTTCAGGCCGTTCTACGGTCTATCGCCAAAAGGGCCAGTGAGCTAGGGGTTTTGTTGGTACATTACAGTAAACCCGGGTCTTCCCAAATAAAACCAACAAGGTGCTTTTCTAACTCCAATATAACTATATTCATGATCTACGGTTGTCAAACGTCTAGCTGCACCAGTCGACATAGCTTCACTAGGCTGAGTTCCTTTTAACGTCGCAGTAGTTGATCCAATATATACTAATTGAACCTGTGGAAGAAAAAAGAACAATATTTTAACCAATCAAAGACTTGACTATAATTAAACTGAGGTACTGACCTAGAACTAGTCTCAAATCCATATGCAGTATAAAGGTAGAGGCCTGACCCCATCTCAGAGTTTCAAGTAAATATTTCAATTACTCGACCTCTTAATACAGGCCTCATGACCTCACAGAATATTATACGTATAATGCAGTGATGACCTCTCCTCATCATTATGAATTTAAACCTCCTTTATGCCTTAGTGGCTACGTAAATTTTTCATCTGACATCATGACCACCCACCTGATTCGCGATGTGCACAACTCTTCTCGACCAACATCCTCGATCCAAGTTTTTTTAATATACTTATACTATAACAAAAAATACCATTAAAACAAATATTATATTTATAAAAAACACAAATTATTATATTTATATAAAACACAAATTAATTAAATTTTTTATTAATCCTGATTTATAAAACTAAGCAACTTATATGATATTAATTAAAAAAATATAATATATAACCAATTAACATAATTTATATAATAAAATAATAAAAATAAAACAAAAAATATATAACAAAAACAAAAAAATATATTATGCAAATGCAACTATCGACCCAAGAGCTCTCCACCCACCTCTGTTACGACATTCATGGTCAATGACTAGTTTTCCTGAAACCATGGAGATTTCATCCTCCAATTTCATCAATGACTAGTCAACCAGCTCATTGCCTCCAAATAGCTTTGTCATGTCCCCGGTTTCGACCCCGTTTGCATGATGTGTAAAATGTAATTAATCATGGTGAGGAGCTCAAGGCAAAAGCCCCACCATCGATTTGGTTGTGTATGTTTCGGCAATGGGGATAATTGCTGATGGAATGTAGTGCTATCCGACACATTTTAATGTGGCATCATGTAAAACCGCACATCAAATAAAACTAAAACCACAACCAGCTACGGCAGTGCAACGTTGAATGAAAAGGGCATGGTTCCAAAGGATAAGGGGTGGGGATGTCAAACCTTGGTTATGGGGGAAAAACCCATGTTTTGTCACCTTTTCTTGTCTCATCCAACCTCTCCTAACCTCTTTAATGCTTCAGCTGGTGGTTGGGGCAGTTATTGCTGAAGTGGTGGTGGTTGTGGCAGGCTGTCAGCCTTACCCACTTGCTCACTCCACCCATGTCTGTCCATTCCTCTCCCTCACGCACTCTTCCCTGGTCAGTTTTACACTCACTCACCACGATTTTGGGTTTGTTGGTTGCTCACGCACAGGTTTTGGACGAATTTGGTCTCACGCAGGCATTTTGTTCCTCTCCACGAGTGACTGAGCACCCGCTGACTGCAAATTCGCGTCCTCTCCATTGCTGTGCATTCTCACGAAGAGGGATTGCTTCCTGTTTTTGTCTTCTCCACGTTTTTGGTTGGCCGTAGTGCCCAATTCGTAGGGAGCCATTTTCCTACTGTGGTCTGTTCATCCTCATGCAGAGGTTGGGTATGTTTTCCTTGTGTTTTTTGCTGTTCAGTGCAAGATTGCACTCATGCACAGATTGGTTGGGGTGTTCTTTCCATGTGCGAGCCATGCTCACTGTTTTGTTTGGGGCTGTTGTCTCCCCACGTTTTGTTGGCTGTGGTTTTAACCCACGTATTGGGTTGCTGTTGATTTCACCCATGTTTTGGGGGCTGGGGAGCTCAAATTCGTTTTGGGTCACCGTTGATTCCCAATGTGTTGGTTGGGTCTCCCTGTTCTGGGACTGTGCATAGTTGCCATTGTTTTTACTTTGAAATTGGGTTGTTTCCATTGTTTCCCTGGTCTGGGATGTTGTGGTTGAGCTGTTTTGGCCACGTTAGGGCCAAAACCAACTCTGGGTGTCCCTTGGACTTGAGCTGTGCTCCTCCATTGTTTGGGGCTGTCCCCTGTTGTTTATGACTGTTTCACAGAGCTGTGAAGGGATTGTATGGCTGCTGGTATGCAGTGGTTGAACCTTGGACTGTGCTGGTTTGGCTTGTCTGTGGAAAGCCTGTGAAACCCAGCAGTGTTGGTTTGGCTGTTATGTGTCTCCTTGGCTATGTCTAATCCTGCAATTGACCCTTATTCCGGAGGAATCATGCCCAGCTCGGGGGTGGCAGCGTTGCTGAGAGATTGATGAGCAAGCTGGCCTATGGTTGGGTGGAACGTTGCAGTGACGTAGCTGGTTGCGGGTGAAATTCTTCATCAATAGATAAGTGCTGATGTTCACTGCATCTATGTAATTTATATTGATGTTCGAATGCTGGAATGTGTTTGTGTTGCTTCCGCTGTATGATTGAAGATAAATGCATCTGTGCATGCTTGGTTTCAGCATTTGAATTTTGTTTATGTTCATTGGGCATCTTGCCCAGCTGTTTTTGATGCGTTCGTCGCGTCCTCTTCGCTGTTTGAGGGCTGGGGACGTGACAAAATGGTATCAGAGCGCCATGGTTGCAACAATGGGCCTTTATGGGCCATAAGGAGTGCAGTGACAGAGGCAGGGTTGCCTTCAGCAAACAGAAATTTGATGGCAGCAAGTTTCAAAATTCGCCTAAGTGCCTGAACAGTCGGAAGAGTTAACAAAGCTTACTTCCGACTGTGGCAGAAGGATTCGGTGTTTGACAGCCCGTCGTTGCGGCTGTGAAAATGGTTAGACCGTCGACGCGGCAATGGGTCCGATTGCCGATAGTACAGAATAAAAATGAACGCGAAAATTTTTCTAAGTGTCAAACGGCCGAATCGGAAGGTTTCATGAAGTTTCCCGTCCGACCGTTGCGGGCGGCGAAGTGATCTACATCTGACGTTGCGGACGAGTGGCTGAAGTTTCCCATCCGACCGTGCAGACGAGTTCATGGAGTTAACCTCCGTCGTTGCGGGTGGAGCAACGATCTTTCCCTCCGACCGTTGCGGGTGGCGGAGTGATCTCATGTCCGATTCGAGATTCGTCCGATCGCCGACGCCGCGGAGAGTTTGAAGATCCGCCCGATCGCCGACGCCGTGGAGAGTTTGAAGATCCGTCCGATCGCCGACGTCGCAGAAAAATTTCGAAAATCCGGCTAAGTATGGAACGGTCAGGCCGTTGAAGGAAGTGAACTTCCGCCGTTGCGGAAGACTTGGAAAAGTAAAACGTCCACCGTTGCGGATGGCGGAGCAATCCCGCGTCCGATCCAAGAGTCGTCCGATCGCTGACGCCAAAGGGAGATCGAAAATTTGGCTAAGTGTCCCTACGATCGGAAGGGAGAATGGTCCGACGCCCGATGTTTTGAGATTCAGCCAACGCCCGATGTGAAGAGTTCGTCCAAGAAAAGAGCGGACGGTTTGGAACTCCTCGAGAGCCGATACGGCGGAAGGGAGATTGGTTGGAGAGCCGATACGTCGGAAGGATTGAAGCTTCCAAGGGGTCGCCGTTGCGGATGGGAAGAAATTCCGAAGAGCCGACGTTGCGGATGGAAAGCAGTTCAGCATCCGACGTGAAGTTAGCCGTAGTTGCGGAAGGGCTGGAACATCCGGGGAGCCGCAGTTGCGGAAGGCTGAGAGTTTCCGGGGAGCCGATTCAGCGGAGGACAGAATGGTCCGGGAGCCGATTCGGCGGAGGAAGGAATGGGAAAGGAGCCGACGTTGCGGCTGGGAGATTGATGGAGGAGTCGATTCAGCGGGTGTGCTGATGCTCCCAAGATCCGATTCTGCGGAAGGAACAATGGTTCCAGGAGCCGATTTCGACTATTTTTGAAGGGATTTTTCAGCTGTTTTCAGAGAATTTTCAGGGGCTAAAAATGAGAAAAATGGCAGTGGGCTAATGCGCCAGATTGCACGAAACCAATGTTTTACAAAAAAAAAAAAACGAGGGCGCTGCCCCCAACCCGCCCTGCAGTGGCGCAGGGAAGCCACAAGGGGGCAAGCCCCCTTGACCCCCGTCATCCCTTGAGACAGTTGTTCTTGTGAAATAGAAAATTCTACATTGCAGTGGTGAAAAATGCCAAGATCATTAGAAGAATGTGAAAATTCTACATTGCAGTGGTGAAAAATGCAAAGGTTTGCTGAAAGTCTTCATTCTTAGAAGTGGTGTGGTTTCCACATCTGAGGTCGGAATGACGCGTGTGAATAGGCGTTGGAAAGCTTATCCAGCAAGGAACGAGGATAAGTGACCGGAATCTGAGCATGAAGCAGCAAAGTGCTAATGATGGCTGCTGCTATCAAATGGACAAATCTGGACAATTGCATGCCCAGGGGTAGCAAGGACTATGAAGTCAACTAGCTGCGGTGTGGAAAAGGAATTCCATGAGAAGATGAGGGACTGGAAAGGGATGTTTTCTTTGAAACCCTGTCTTGCTGATTATAACTACATTTCCTAAGTATATAGCTAGATGTAGGAGAATATGTATTGCATGCATAGGATATTGCATGTTGGTAAGAACATTGGAAATTTTATATATTATAATGTACCACTAATGATGATCATTGCTTTGATGTTGGCATTAGTGGAAACACCAATGATGACATGGACCCGGATGAATATGTTGCGGATGCTGAAAGATGAGACCAACAACCCTATGGAGAAGGGATAAGGCAACAAGTCCATGACAATAGTTGGTGAGAAAATTCTGCAAATATCCTGCAAGGACCAACCAAATTGGTCATGTCAAGGGTGTAAGTACAACCCATGCAGGTAAGAGTTTGCTTATGACAAATTCCATGGATTGGTCCAGGTAAGGGACCTCATACCATGTGGATATTGGAATGTAGAAAGGTATCATGCATATACATGTTAATGATATCAATTATAGTAATGCATCCTATATGAGGTAGCCATGGTTAGGCCATGGTATGGTTGAATGCATAGTATTCCTGAATCAATGCACGGTAGCGTTGAATGGACATGCATTAGAAAGATTTTATGAATCTTGTAGTTATGCAATGGATGTATGCATATGAAGGGTGTGAATGACTGATTGCATAAGTAAAGGTGCAAATGTTATGATGCATTGCATGAATGTATTGAGATGAATGCATGTGATATTATGGAGAACTAATGACTGAAATGATGAATTAATGATAATTCTGGAACTGTTTCGAAGGATGTTATGAATGCAGGATAGTCATGAACAAGTGGCTGCCAGAAATGCTCTATTGAAGAGCAAGGTGGTATGAATGATATGCTTGTGAAGTAAGGAGTATCTAACCACTCCATTTAATTGCATAAATGCTACGACTATACCTTGCGATGTTAGTATGATAATGATTGCATGAAGTAAATGAGCTTTGAGAACACTGATGTGACTAACCTTTGAAGTATTTGAATTTTATAAAATTCTGAAAATGCTTCAGTGATGGTTGTAGCAATGATATAGTATATGCATACTTACCAAGTGTTTGGTTGATGGAAGCTCATGTATAAGGTAGATCAATTTGAGAATGGCATTGAGAGCTTGTGTTTCAGGTAGATTGTTCCGAGAACGGCATTGAGAGGTAAGACCCTGACCAATGCTGGAATCTACCGTGTAAAAGAGCTTGTTAGATTTGCGTTATGAATTTCAAATTTAAGAAAATGCTGACCACTTATAGTCACCATTGGCTTGCACAAGATTGTGTTTGGTTGGTTGAAATTCATGTTTCAGGTAGATTCTTTCAAACATGACAGTGAGAGGTAAGTTCCTGACCACTGCCAAAATCTACTATTTATGAGAAGAAGTCTCATGATTGTGAAAATTAGTTGGTACGGGTTGTTAAATTCGAATTGTGGATTTCGGATTTAAGAGGTACTAACGACTACTAATCATTGTTGGCTTGTATGAGATTGTGTCAGGAGGGACACATGGTAAGTGGGTATTCATGTTATGATAGTAAGCATAAAACTATAATGAGCATAGTAGTGCTGCTTACAGGAGACCCACAATTGAGCAAGTCAATTTATGTAGTAGATAGAATCGTAAATTCTTATTGAATTCGATTGCTAAATGTCATTGCTTGGTTATGAAATGATCAATTGGATTGTAGTATCAGGTAATGATTGACTGTTTGGCTATTTGATGAATGTGTCAGGGGTACACGCTGTAGGAAGATCATGTGTGATGACCTGCAAGAGCCAAACTTCATGGGAAGGTTTTCCCTTATCTTGGAAATGGGTTTCGGGTGAAACGCCATTAGACATTCGGAAATGTCTCATCTGCACTGCATGTTTGGTAATAACATGAGTGAGATGGTTTGAATTATGAAATGTAAACAGGAAGCAGGGATGGGGCCTTGTTTTGCTTAAACCTGGTGATTGGAAACCACACAGACAGAGCTAGAGGGCTGACTTTCTTCTCCACAACCCCAGGATAGCACTAGAAGGGGATGCAGAGCCTGAGGGACTGTGTAGCAGAGAAGGGGCTGATTCCTTGTGCTGGGTGTGTGTGTGGGTGTTATAGAAGTCAGGCTAGTTCTGGTGTAGGTGTTCCTAGCTCTGCAGTGAGCTCACCAGCTTAGCATTCAGCCTTTTTCCCAACTCCTTGACGGTGCCTAACAGATACAAAGGCATACTGCGACGGAAAATGGATAAGTGTTCTGTAACCCTTGCTATGAATACGCATGTTTAATTATTAAATTCCATATGCAGAACATGTTTTGATTTATTTCCATGATGACCGATTGCTTGAGTATGAATAGGACCTGCATGGCACACACCGGAAGAGAGTGCACACTTTTCCGATGTCGAGTCATGAAACGATTTTCAATATTGATTACACTTTGGGGAGTGGACGCACTCCTGGTGTCTCAATAGTTGATAGTGAATGATATGAAATGTGATTACAGTTTTAGAGCAATGATGCTGATGAGTTGCTTGTATCACTTGTGTTGCTTGTGTTGACAGGCTAAAGGTAAAGGTAAATGGTTGATATAAGTGTATTGTTGATATAAGTGTATGTTGGTATAAGTGCATGTTGATATAAGTGCATGTGTCATTGTTGACATAAGTGTATGATGGGCTGTGATATGCCTAAGGAATCAAGGATCCATAGTAGATCCTAGACCTGGAAATGGTCATGATAAAGTTCCAAGCCCAGTTGACATGGTTATGTACTGGCTGGACATTGATTATTCGATGTTGAGGAGCAGCCGGCGTGCTGACCTAACATCTGAGTCCATAGGCGATCCCAAGGCTTGCAAAGCGAAGCAGGATCCTATGGACGAACGAGGAAACGCACAATACAGATAAGTATTGGATTATTTTGCTTGTGAATATACATGTGTATATGATTTGGTTATGACGTTTTAAACTCTTGCTTTAGAGATAATACTGATGAGAGTAAACTAAACATGTGAATCTATTCAATGTTTGGATATAGGTGTCACTGGAAGCGAGGACTAGGAGAGCATCCTAGAGATGTATGGGGACATGTGACTGTCCTGGAAAGCTCGGGTTGAGCGGTAATGAAAAAGGTGCTAGTGAGACGGGGGAGTCCTAGCATCTGAGACAAACCATGTGGAGAGACTCCATGGTTTAGAGGTCTAGAATAGACCAAAGACACTAAGTGTCATGACCAAGAGAGATTGGTCCAGCATTCACGGTAAAGTGAAAGAGGCTGAGAGCATGAAAAGCCACTGCGATGGCGAAGGTTCCAGGATGGAACAAAACAAAGAGGGGAAAAACTCTTACTGCTCTCTCTCTTGCCTTTTGATTATATATATATATAGATATATGTTTATGCATTGTGAAAACAAAGGATTGTTGAATGCATGTATGATTGAGAATAAAATGTGTGTATTTGCTTAAAGTAAATTTGTGAATGCTGGAATAGTTAATTCCCTGCCCAGGAACGAACATGAAGGAGCTCATGTGCCTGTTGGGGAAGGCATGAAAAATATGAAGGTTTCCTTAATGGAACTTGGACTGTCATGCCAATTGGGTAATTAACTAACTGATTTTGATATCTATATTATGCTTGGTCTGATAGAATTTCAATGGTGCATTCCACAGGTGAGAAAGGTGAAACCAGGTGGTGCACGTTGATCATGGCAGCAGATCAAAAGTTGTTGGACTTGGTTGGAAGTCTCATTCAAATGATTGCCAAGACCCAAGAGAATCTTGGGGAGATGCTCAAGATATAGAAAAGGCAGAGTGAAATGAACCACCAGATTTTGCAAGACTCTATCGGTTTGCAAAGGGAGGTGAAAAGCCTTCTGGGAGAAATCGGCAAAAGAAAGGAAGGTAGATCAGCAATGGGACATTCGTCCAAGCGACCCGATAGGAAACGGTCCAGGCATGAAGACTCAAAGGAAATTGAGCAGGTAATGATGAAGCAGCCAGTGAGATGCTGGAGATGCGGAGGACATCATTTACGCCGGGACTGTCTGATGAGGAAACATGATGAGGGCAATAGCCACAAAGTTCCGAGACTTCGGGATCAGCAGGAAGCTGAAAACCAGCAGGAAAAGTCCATGGAAGCCGAAAGGCTTGGTCTTGAACGTTCAAAGTAGATGATTGAACATGGTATAGATCTGCAATTTTGAAATTTTGATGTGCAATTGTATATGTATTGTATATATGTAATGGAACACCGAGGACGGTGTTATTTCAAGGGGGAGGGGAATGTCATGTCCCCGGTTTCGACCCCGTTTGCATGATGTGTAAAATGTAATTAATCATGGTGAGGAGCTCAAGGCAAAAGCCCCACCATCGATTTGGTTGTGTATGTTTCGGCAATGGGGATAATTGCCGATGGAATGTAGTGCTATCCGACACATTTTAATGTGGCATCATGTAAAACCGCACATCAAATAAAACTAAAACCACAACCAGCTACGGCAGTGCAACGTTGAATGAAAAGGGCATGGTTCCAAAGGATAAGGGGTGGGGATGTCAAACCTTGGTTATGGGGGAAAACCCATGTTTTGTCACCTTTTCTTGTCTCATCCAACCTCTCCTAACCTCTTTAATGCTTCAGCTGGTGGTTGGGGAAGTTATTGCTGAAGTGGTGGTGGTTGTGGCAGGCTGTCAGCCTTACCCACTTGCTCACTCCACCCATGTCTGTCCATTCCTCTCCCTCACACACTCTTCCCTGGTCAGTTTTACACTCACTCACCACGATTTTGGGTTTGTTGGTTCGTCACGCACAGGTTTTGGACGAATTTGGTCTCACGCAGGAATTTTGTTCGTCTCCACGAGTGACTGAGCACCCGCTGACTGCAAATTCGCGTCCTCTCCATTACTGTGCATTCTCACGAAGAGGGATTGCTTCATGTTTTTGTCTTCTCCATGTTTTTGGTTGGCCGTAGTGCCCAATTCGTAGGGAGCCATTTTCCTACTGTGGTCTGTTCATCCTCATGTAGAGGTCGGGTATGTTTTCCTTGTGTTTTTTGCTGTTCAGTGCAAGATTGCACTCATGCACAGATTGGTTGGGGTGTTCTTTCCATGTGCGAGCCATGCTCACTGTTTTGTTTGGGGCTGTTATTTCCCCACATTTTGTTGGCCGTGGTTTTAACCCACGTATTGGGTTGCTGTTGATTTCACCCACGTTTTGTGGGCTGGGGAGCTCAAATTCGTTTTGGGTCACCGTTGATTCCCAATGTGTTGGCTGGGTCTCCCTGTTCTGGGACTGTGCATAGTTGCCATTGTTTTTACTTTGAAATTGGGCTGTTGCTATTGTTTCCCTGGTCTGGGATGTTGTGGTTGAGCTGTTTTGGCCACGTTAGGGCCAAAACCAACTCTGGGTGTCCCTTGGACTTGAGCTGTGCTCCTCCATTGTTTGGGGCTGTCCCCTGTTGTTTATGACTGTTTCACAGAGCTGTGAAGGGATTGTATGGCTGCTGGTATGCAGTGGTTGAACCTTAGACTGTGCTGGTTTGGCTTGTCTGTGGAAAGCCTGTGAAACCCAGCAGTGTTGGTTTGGCTGTTATGTGTCTCCTTGGCTATGTCTAAGCCTACAATTGACCCTTATTCCGGAGGAATCATGCCCAGCTCGGGGGTGGCAGCGTTGCTGAGAGATTGATGAGCAAGCTGGCCTATGGTTGGGTGGAACGTTGCAGCGACGTAGCTGGTTGCGGGTGAAATTCTTCATCAATAGATAAGTGCTGTTGTTCACTGCATCTATGTAATTTATATTGATGTTCGAATGCTGGAATGTGTTTGTGTTGCTTCCGCTGTATGATTGAAGATAAATGCATCTGTGCATGCTTGATTTCAGCATTTGAATTTTGTTTATGTTCATTGGGCATCTTTCCCGGCTGTGTTTGATGCGTTCGTCGCGTCCTCTTCGCTGTTTGAGGGCTGGGGACGTGACAAGCTTGTCCAAACAGACCATCGACACCAAATATTTTGCATTGACTGGAGGCAAGGAGGGTTTGGTGGGTTATGAGGGAAAGAATTAATGTAAATTGGGTGGAATTTTTGGTCATTTATTAAGCCAGCTACGATACCCATTGAGGATATTGGTATGGATATTCACCACTGTTGAGGGTTTATAATTTCAGTATTTAATTTCCATCATTTCCATGGAGAAAACAACATTGGAGAGAACCATGAGGTTCTTGAAGAGGCAGGCCACGAATTCTACAGCTCTAGAGTCAACATCACCTTCTTCCATTACAAAATCCTTGGTAATTTTCTTGGTTTAATGTAAATTGATAAATTTTTCCTGGTTATAATTATATTGAAGCGTAGATAGGTAGGTTAAAATCATTGGTAAGTTTCCTTTTTACTGTGAATTTTTATCTTTTTCCTAATAATATTGTTATAATATTGAAGCTTATGTAGGTAGGTTAATATCGAAGGTAAGGAAATAGGATTTATGAGGGAGGGTAGGTAAATATCCTAGTGCTAGCTATATCCACAATTTCTGGCTGAACAAGCTTAATCATTTGGTTGTGTGTAAATCACCCCATTGAACCCCTCCACAGTTGTCATAGGTCTAAGTGGAATGACATATGTAGAATGAATACTCCATGTTGAAAACACCATTTTTGTGAGGGAGCTCTTGGTACAATACATAGTTGCCTCAAATATTGATTCCATGAGAGGGGCACACTCCCTATTTACTGTCCAAGTTGTGTGGTACTAGTTGTAATTCATCTATGCTATTCAAGTTGATTGTGTGGAGTTGTTTCCATCCAAATTTGGGCACACTGTTGGAATATATATTTATGATCATTTTTCATAAAAAACACCTTCAAATAACTGAGGAGAAAGGAACATTGTTTCTTCTTGGGGTCCATTCTTCTAGTGGAGTAAATATTGAAGATATTACTGTGCTTGGTATATATTAACAATGGTAAATGGAAATGATGATTTCTACAATATTTAGTAGGATGTTGATGACAATGATGATATCAATGCAAGTAATGATGATGCAGCCGTCTATAGCACTATTTGATATTGATTGGTCCTAATGGAAACAATATAATTCACCATAATGCATTAGATTGACCATAATAGTGACATGGACATTGAGTGAGGTATAAAATATTCATAGAGGTAACTAGCCCAAGGACTTGACTTAATCAGTGCATGATGATGAAAATGATGTTGATGTAGCATATGGCATTGATGATTATGATGACAACAACACCAATGTCCATGATGATGGTGCATTTGATAATAATTTTGGATACTGATTGATCCTAATGACATGTCATTGTCTGTAATGACATATGAGCAACATACTACTATCACCTAAACGACTCACAATATCACTTTCTTTATATTTTATAAAAAATATCTTTTAGCAACATAATATTTTATTGACATTCTCATTTTTATTTATCAATTTATTCGTCATATTTTCCTCCTTAATGATCCAAAGTTAAGCTTCTAGGTAGATAATATTTATATCAAGGAGGAAGACACTGAATCATTATTAATGATATTAGGAATGAACAAAAAAACCATTATAGGAGTCTCACCCACCCCCCTAGGAGCAATCTCTACTCGAAACCCCATGGATTTTCCACATAATGTTTTTTTGTATAGTTTGGTGGCCCATGTCATCTGACCATGTCAACATGGTACTCAACATAACTAAGTAAATTGATAACTTTATAAGGATTAGAGTTAGTTGAATCAATATAATTAATGATTTGATCAGTTCAACCCTTTAGACTACCCAACACACAACACATAACACAAATTGCGCAATAAACACCACATATACACACTTTGTTCCCCTTGCACCACACATACCACATAATCCATAGTAGCACCATAAATGCCACACGTAGCACATTATGCAACACGTGCCACACATAATAGACACAAGGTACATGTATCATTGACATAGTTTGTTACCATGCCACATATACGTCATGCATGGACAAGGAGTAGTTAACTCCTATCATGCAATATGCAATCAACATGGTTATGAAGGTGATGAGTCTTCTTATTGATGTTTGTTTGATATGGCTAGCAATTGACACAAGGAAAGACAACAACAAAACAAAGTGTAGAATATGATAGCCAAGAAGTTATGGTACTGCATACATTACAACAAGACTCAATATGGTTTATAGAATAAGCATTGGCAATAATATTTATCATTGAACACCGTTTGAAGTTGTATAAACATATCACCATTTGGCGCTAAAGGAATAAAAACAACAGAACTTCCATAGAACTACTAGATTCCATGGGAATAAAAACAACATAGCTTCAAGCTACACTCAATGCCATTTATCTTCACCCAATAATCATTATCACCCTTTTAGTACAAAACAAACAAACAAAATAAAATCTTCCATTTGAAAAAAAATTATATTTTACATAAATTAAAAATTGCCATGATTTAATGAATTTAATATTTGTATTTTCAAATTAATATCATATTTCCTATGAATGTGGATTACATAGATAACACAAAAATATACGTGTGTCAAATTGGAATTGGACATTTGGTTTCACTTGGTTAGCTTCACTTGGATCAACTTAGTAGCACATAGCATGGTTAGAGTGACTTGGACCTACTTCGCTTTTAGACATCACATGGTAGAATTAACAACGAAAAATGCATGACTAATGGTTTGTTGGACTTGGACTTACTACTAAGTTGGCATGACTTGGATAGACTTTTCTCTTTGATATTTCATGGTAGGCTTGATAGTGTTAGATTCCAAGTTGTGATTTAGTGATTGGAATGGAGTGTTGTTATGCAAACAATTTAATATCCAACTCCAATTGACATAGAGATCTTGTATTTGAGGTACTTGATTGAATTTGACTCGTTGGACTAAAGCTTGCCTTCTATGAATGGTTAAATTGATTAAGATAACCATTGGGGTTTATGCGTACAACTTACTACCATGGTAGACCCTACACCATGCACTACACTAGGTCAAGGCTTTGTCCCCTTTGCAATTAAGCATTGAGTTAACCTTAGTGCAGAAAACGTCCATGAGCTATTGTATACCTTCCTTCTACACATTACTCAAATTCCTCACATTTTGTTTTGGTATTCGATGATAACCCCATGCAACAATAATGTCATGTAAATTAAAATTCTTGATTTTATTCATGTGTATTATTCACAACACTCACTCATATACACAAAAAAAACAAATAAACCTTATAATAAAAACAAATTAGCAGAGTAATGCATCAACTGGGAATAGTTGGTTAAGATCCACATAACTACTTAAAAATATGATAATTAATTTTGAATTTAGATTAATAATAAACATTTTTAGCTCAACATATACTAATTTACTTGATTTTTTTGTCGACTCAATACAAAATCCAACACTACTACCTAGCCAACTCTTCTTTTTATATAGTTATAAATTATTATTTAACAATTAAGATGACCCATATTAAATTGCAAGAAGAAATATATGTTTAAATATGTACTCTTTTCTCTTACAATTTTATTTTCCTTTTTTCTCCCTATTTGACTTGATCACATTATGATTATATGTTAATAGAAACTGAATTTTCTAATGTTATTAAATAACCTTTAAATTGCTTTGAATCTCGCAATAAAACTAGTGGCCTTCACTACCAACTACTATGAAAACCTTATTATTTTCCTTTCATAAAAAAAATTCTAATATTATTAAATGGCCTTTAAGTTGCTTTGAATCTCACAATAAAACTAGTGGCCTTCAATTTCAACTACTATGAAAACCTTATTATTTTCCACATTATAAAATGAATCCTGTACCATCACAACTTCTATAACAAATGGAAACCTATTCTAATGTGAAAACATGGAAGGTGAGTTGGATTGTCCTAGCGCAATGTGACTTTAAAAATTGTAGTGCCATTATAGATTTTTATCCTTTTGACTTTTGAGGAAGCAAGCTTGTGGTCTGTGGAAAAAATTGTTGAACATCTTAGTCCATCCTGTAGTAAGAAGAGTATTAGGTATCCATGGCATCCATAAAGCGTGGTTAAGCTAGGAACAAGCATTTGTCTCAATCTTTGTGATCGATCTGGGCCTAAGCATTCTAAGGTATAGGATTTCTTCCTGTCTAAATGTTTTTTACACTGCCTTATTTTGGGTTAGGGAATTACTGTAATATTGATCCATTTTGGTTGTTTTGGGTGGGCCTTTTAGTGTTGTAATATATTAAACCCACTCACAACTTAGGATAAAATAATTAATCATTATTTGATTAATTATTCACCCACTAGCTTAATTAGTTGGCATCCACTTGCACCTTAAAGTCAATACATGCCATCTATATCCTATGAATGATTTATTTCCAATTCTGGGTTGATCTTGACCACCTTTTGACCATCCAAAATTAGTATACATGACTTTACAGTAGATTTCTGCTTTATTCTTCTTTTTCTGCTTTTCCTGCTTTTCTATGGATAAGATAAAAGCTAGTCAACTAGGAAACCGGGAGCTTTTGTTTCCAACCCATCCTCCATAAGTTTTTCTCCATTTTATAGGATTAGCATGTTTTTTCCATCTCCTTGACAACTCACTCATGCTTTTGCCAACTTGTGAGGTCCTTGATAGATTTGGTAAGTGCTTTAGCCACCTATGGGGGTTTGCTATATTTTGGTAAAACAGCCTTTTTGAGCTTTATGATTTGTTTCCATACAATTTGATTTTCCTATGAGGGATGTACTATTTATGTACACTATTATTCATCATTATTCAAAGGAAGGATACACACCAATATTCATTTCTTCATTCATGTGATTCAGTCTCTTTTGTTTTCTCTATTTTTCCTGTGTATGCTTGTAAGAATTCTTAGTAGCAAGATCTATTTATTGTGCTTCTTATTACCATAATTGCACATAGAATTGATCTATTATTTCTACATGGTATCAGAGCAGCAAGGTTGATAAAGTTCTACAGAGTTGAGGAGCACATCCAGTCTCCTATCCCTCTCTGAAGAAGAGCTTGTCTAGCTTACAAGATTTTCTCCTAGTTTGTTTTGTAGGTTGCAGAGAGTATCTCTTAGAGAATATCAAAAACTTAAAAATGGATTCAAAAGATCCTCTACTATCTCCTTTCAACTATGCTGATTGGAATCCAAAGATGAGTGCATACTTGAAGAGGCAATGTCTCTTTGATGTCTCCATTGGTGCATTGAGTGAACCTGAGTCTTATGAAGAGAAGATTGATTGGCTAAATAATTGTGATAGAGCTTATGGAATTATGTGTTTGCGAATGTCTCCAAATATATATCATCTCATATATTCTTTTGAATTTCCATTTGAGCTTTGGAAAATTTTGGACAAAGCTTTTGGTTTGCAAGAAATTGAAAATGAAGCATGGAGCGAACCTAGCATCTCCTCTTGTTCTTTTTCTCAATATTTCTTCGCCTCTACATTCTCTGATGAAGTTGATCATGATGAATAATATTCTCATATATTTCATGTTTCTACTTCCCTCTTTCATTCGAATGCTTCCTCCTTCAATGAAGAAGCAAATATTGAAGAGCCATCTTTTTATGTGTCTCTTGAAGGTGATTTTTCTTCTTGTGATACTATTGATGAAAAAGAAGTAACATATGGAGCTTCTGCTGAAATTGATTATGATCCTATAACTCATTCATTGTTCTCTAAGTCTCCTATCTCATATTATGAGATCTATGTGCCAGATTCTTCACACATTGTGCATACCTCTCTCATTGATGGTGCGCAACCCAGTGACTTCCAAGACATTTGCTTAGCCACATCAAGACTTATTTGTGTCATACCACTTACCTTACTTGATCTCATGTGCTTCAGGATATCCTCCTTTGTTCTTAGCATTAATACTTAGAGCCTTCTTGAAGATTGTGAACATCTCATTCTTTCCTCCTTTCATACAGAGGATTCATTACCAGTGTATTCCCATGAGTTTATTGATATGCTTATATGTGATCCTTTGGATTCTGATTTAGAAGCATATTTGCAGGTTGATACACATATAATACCACCATCCATACCATCTACCATAACTCTGAATATTCCTAAGACTATACAAATCCCTAGTTCACTAGTTGATTCCTCATTGTTCTCTTATGCAGTGATATTTATCTTACATGGTTTGAAATCTTTCCTAACTTTCAGTGGCTGGTTATCCATGTCCTTAGTCATATATGGAATGATATTAAACATGTTTGGATCTTTTCTAAACACTTATGGTTCATATCTTATGCCCATCCATCATTCATATTTTTACACCTATAAGTTTTCCCTAGTTGCTCACAATTTTCCTAGTCTAGCCCTATATCCTCATGAAGCCACTGAAGCCTTTGTCCTTGCTATTCCATATGCTAATATTTCTGATATATCAGAGTTTTATCAGCCTCATATCAGACCTATACAGGTGCTACATCAGATTGGAATATTGACATGTGATTCACATCACAATTTTGCAGCTATTCAGGGAATTGGGTGTGAAATAAATTGTCTTAATTTTTGTACTCTTTGGAAAGGAGTATGCATAGATCTCTTTTCCATTTCAGATTATGTTTGCAGATCAGAGTTTGACAATAGAAAGAAGAATTCAGATAATGCTCCTACTTCATCAGTTGATGAGATACAAGGAGTCTCTCCTCTTCCTTCTTACAGGTTCTACACTCTAGCGCATGATCATGGAGTTCATGATTTATTCAAAAAGTCCTTCCTCCAGAAGTAGTTCAGTTAGCTCATTAAAGTGAAGATGAAGATATGTTGAAGACACATTTCAAATTCTGTGCGTTTTCCTGTCTTGATGGAGGATTTTCCCCATGTGCTTTTGCCTCTTTCCTCACTTTTCTGGACATAATAATTGTTAAAGGGTGACCATAGCCTTGTTGCTGGGCCCTATATGCATCTATATTTTTTGTCATACCATCATAAAATCCAAATTATAGGGGGGTTTTGGAATATATAAACCACTCACAACTTAGGATAAAATAATTAATCATTATTTGATTAATTATTCACCCACTAGCTTAATTAGTTGGCATCCACTTGCACCTTAAAGTCAATACATGCCATCTATATCCTAGGAATTATTTATTTACAATTCTGGGTTGATCTTGACCACCTTTTGACCATCCAGAATTAGTATACAGGACTTTACAGTAGATTCTTCTTTATTCTGCTTTTTCTGCTTTTCCTTCTTTTCTATGGATAAGATAAAAGCTAGTCAACTAGGAAACTAGGAGCTTTTGTTTCCAACCCATCCTCCATTTTATAGGATTAACATGTTTTTTCCATCTCCTTGATAACTCACTCATGATTTTTCCAACTCATGAGGTCCTTGATAGATTTGGTAAGTGCTTTAGCCACCTATGGGGGTTTGCTATATTTTGGTAAGTCAGCCTTTTTGAGCTTTATGAGTTGTTTCCATACAATTCAATTTTTCTATGAGAGATGTACTATTTATGTACACTATTATTCATCATTATTCAATGGAAGGATACACACCAATATTCATCTCTTCATTCATGTGATTTAGTCTCTTTTCTTCTCTCTATTTTCCCTGTGTATGCTTGTGAGAATTCTTAGTAGCAATATCTATTTCCTGTGCTTCTTATTAGCATCATTGCACATAGAATTGATCTATTATTTCTACATTTAGTGAGGTAGAATTGAATTGTTTTTCATCTACAATTGACTGGAGGGGCGTTTGAGTCAATTTGAATTGTTGGGTAGTTGGAATGTATCTCTGGCCTTGCAACATGGGATTAAGTTTTGAGATTTGGTTTAAGTTCTAGATTTAGCAGGTGAATTCTGGTCTCAAGGTTAGCTGGGCAATTGCTAGATTGAGCTCAGTTATTTGTTTGGGGTTTTCAATTTAGTGGGTGGGTTCTTGTGTTATGGTTAGATGGGTGGTTCTTATGAATTATGGTTAGTTGGGTGGTTCCACTGGATGGATATGAATTAAGAAAAGGATTCATATTTTATTACATTGGTATTTGTTCCTTTTTAGTCTAAGTTTATGCTAGAGGAACAACCTATTTGTGTTCATGAATGTGGGAATTACAAGGAGTTGGCATCGTTCATTGACCTTGATGACCACCTGCAACCTGACCACATGCCTTTCGATTCTAACAAGATGCTTGCAACATAAATTACTGTTACGAAGATAAATTCCTATGGCTTGGGTTACCACAACAGACAACTTGACTCCAGAAATCAATCCTTTCCAATATGCAAGAGAAACCAAATATCTAACACTAAAGGATCAAAACTCGTACCTTATTCTGGACGGTTGAAGTAGATCCCCGTTGAGCTTTCCAACTCCAGCTTGAATTGATAAATTGCTTCCTCAACAATCAGTAGAAAAGACAAGTATTCTCTCTCTCTCTCTATATATATATATATATATATATATATATATATATATATTGGTGTTAGATCTACTCTAGAATATATAATTAACAACATATAAGCATTTGAAATCATCCATGGATAAAATATTCATTCAAAAATGCAGTATTGGACAGAAAAATATATTTCTATTAATATAAAATCAGAGATTACAATGAATACAACCTCTATCGGCACATCTGCGAATCAGAGAAACTTAATCCCCCACTTAGGCCTCCACCACCTCAATCCTCCATCTCTCGATAGCAAGCTCACAAGCAAAAGGCAAGCTTGGGAAGAACACTAAAGTGCTCCAATTGACAAAGGGATGTAGACTCAAGCATAAGTTTCGGCAACAAAGGACTATAGTTTCTTCGCTCTCAATTCTCACCTCCTCTTCAATGTATCAAAAGGGTTCCTTATATATCTCTTCAATGGGGCAATGAACGGTTGAATCCGAGTGATCTCAAGGAATATGGAAGGCCAGGAGACAAGTGAGTCAGATCCATGTCAAGGAAAACTCCAAAAGAATTTGTCCTTTTGCACACATCCCGATGTACGCGGTTTTAGGGGTCAAACCCGCGTATATACGCGAGAAAGGGTTTAAAAGTCGCGTATAGAAATTTAAGCATGTTTTTAGGTATGATATTGGAAACATCAAAGGTATAAAAAAGTCCATGGGGTCCAAAGAGTCTACAGAAGCACAAGGGAAGGCCATATAAGTGTGATTCACCAGGTGTGGTACAATCAACTATAACAGATGCCCCCTAATGTGTGAGGTTAGAGGGGTCATATGATGGCCAAAATACATTATAAGTCCATCCCAGAAGTGGAGTGATGAAGAACCCAGTAGACGACTAGCCACCCAATCAGCATAGTACAATGATACAACTCTGCATATAACTACAAATACGTATAGTAGTCCCAGATACATAAGAGTACAATGGCCATGAATAGGCATGATATAAAATATGACATGTGTGGTCATCACCATGTACAATATACATAGATCAGAATCTCCATGATGAATATATACAAAGGATCATGATCTCCATGAAAGATGAAGATATATAACAGATCAAGATCTTCATAATGGCTAGAAATGTCTGACATATATTGGAATCAAGTCACAAGAGCTGAAATCTCATGAACACTGGCATGATCAAGCAGGTAGCATATATGAGATGCCACCAATCTGGAAGGTCTTCTACACAAATTGCTATGAGTACAAGTCCTACTATGTGAATAGAGGTGTCGAGGTCAAACATAGTAGTCCATTGTCTGATTACCGGTCATTTATATATAACCTTAACAGACGTGAGATCACTCACTGATAATGATAATGGGAATCAAGGTACTAGAGTGAAAACTAACAAGTGTGAATAAATGTGTTGAGGTCAAACGCTTGATAGAATCCATCAATTAGGGGACATTAATGTATTCCCAAACAATTATCGATGGTGAGAGAACCTGCCACTGATGACTATAAGTCTCAAGGCACTCAAAAATGACTCTAGATTCCAATCCCAGAATAAATGATCTAAAGTCGATGGGATGAAATCCACTGGAAGGAGGGCATTAAGGAATCCCCCATCATCCAACATGAGGTACTCGGCAAAGCTATATAATGTGTAAGGACTCGATCATAAGGTGCATGAACCAGTAACTGTACTAGGAATGGCCAACATGCAAAGTCAAGATAACTAAGGAATGGTCGACTCGGGTTTCAACTTCCTTCGAACAAAAGCATAATGGAAAATGATGACTGAATGTAGGCAGCATAGACTTGTTGACGGGCATATGTGACTATGCACATAACAGGGTAGACAACCCAGACCGGGATCCTTAGAGCAGGTTCCAAGCTGTTTGGGATGGTTGTTTCCGACATGTTTAAATGCTCTGTTAGCCTGAAAATCTAACTAAACTAAGTCTAAAAGGTAAAACTAGAAACTACTGCTTGTTAGTTAAATAGATCTATAATATACCTATAAATATACACAAAAAACTATTAAAGGTAATTACTGAATTAGTTTGATATATTTACAAAACTAACTACTGTAATCAACATAATAAATTAATTAATCTATGAATGTAATAACAAATAACTAATGAAATATTAACAAACTCAATCAATTTACATAAATTACACTATTAACAGATATACATTTATAACAGGATTGTAATGATTACATATCAAAACATAAATGTGACGATCTGATCCAATAGGTTTCCTGTTACATTGCATAAAGAAACTACCATTAACCTAACTTAATTATCCCGATCGAGAGTGATTCGAATATTTAAGCTGAGATCGAATCTGCTAATGGGACTACTGCATTGATAAACTTGAAAGGATTCAAAAGAAATTAAGAAAACTAACAAGGTCATGCAATAGACACAAACATCATATATATTCTGATGCCAATCATCAAATTTATACCATGAAATTCATTAACAGGTTGAGAATCAACATAAGTCGATAATCAGATAAAGTATATTTGCAAAATTCTTAAAAGAGATTATAACAAACATTAATAATATAGAAAGACGGATAACAAAAACCATGAGATACCAAACCATATGCTAAGTATTAAAAACTATAAACATATATTAAGCATCACCAGTTCAAAATATTGCAGCTGCAGACAGGAAACTGTCTTGAGTCACAAGTAAATTAAACAGTGGTCTTGTCTTCCACTTTCCAAACTATCGACCCCCTGGCAGCAGTGTTTTCTGAGCTTTCAAAAGAGAAATATATTAAACTTTGGCAGCCCCTCAGTTTGCTCCCCCCTTTAACGATCAAATTCCAATTTGCTTAAATAAACAAATATCAGCAAAAAATGGAATCCAAATTGGGCATTACACTGGCGAAATTTTGCCGGTCGCAACTACAAAAATCGTGTTCAGAGGATCCCACAAATCTCCTAAAAACCATCACTTTCAGGCGAAATTCTCCTGAGAAAAGATAAATGGGTCCATTATGGAGAAAACCCATGTGGCGGATTTTTAAGATCTATCTCTTTGCTCACAATATAACCCAGAAAAACGCCTGTCAGTTGAAAACGCGATTTTTGTTACTAGCTGAGAATGAAATTCGTAGCATGCATTTTCTTCATCTAATGATTCCAGAATCATAAAAATATCCTCGGTATCTGCACATGGAAAAACAAAGATCTATTAAAAGAAAGAAATGTGAACAGAATTTAATCATGAGAGAATAAACCAATGATCTTTCCAGCTTGATCGATAAACATGTTGACAGTTTATTTTACTGGTACTGATGATCCTCACTATATGGTAAATCTCTCCATAATCGAGGTCGATCCTTCCTTAAATAGAGCGATAAGGGTACCAAATTTGGCTCAGTATAATCACTGGCAACGAATGGTAAGATCACAGAATAATTTGATCGTGATTCTCTATGTTTTGACCACAATATCCTCCTTCGCGCAAGAGTTTTAACAAACTGAAACATATTCCTGGTTTGCTGAGAGCATAATTTGCATAATATCTATTCCAATAAGTCATTCTTTGACAGATAGGAAATATGAAAATATTTTATTCCGTTATTCCTTCAATGCTGGCGATCTGGTGGAAATAATCTCAACGTGTTGGCATGAATCCAGCTGTTTTGGCGTTTGCAAGGCTCTGCGATTTGTTTCAATATGTGCAATTGAAATATTTCAGAATCTTCTGGATAGTTGTTTTATTGTCAGTGGCAGCATAATAATCCATAGATTCGGCTGGCATCCCTCAAATCTATACAATATCGGAGAACAGATGGCTGGCTTAATGTGAGGATCCCGTTGTGGATAAAACAAAACCCACAAATCTTTCCATTGAAATGATAACCCTTTTAACCTTCACTGATAACCACAACGTGGTGTTATTCAAATAACCGGTGGATAAATCAGACAATAATCTTCAAATAAAAGGAAAAGTATGCTCATTTCTAAACCTTTATAAAGTTCACGTTGATTCCTAGTATTTTTGCAAATATGATAAAATTAAAATAAAGTGTCAATTATACCTAATATTCTAGGTAAATATTAAAAAGATCAAAGAACTTTATTTATACATTATATTCATACAAAATAATTAAAAGGTTTATTTATTTTGTATAAATAATAAAAATAAATAAAGTCTATTAATTGAAAAGATACTCATTTGATCTTTATTTATTCAGCACTTTAAATAATGTAGTAAAAATAATAGGATAGGCTTAGTAATATATCTTTCAAACTCTTAACCTGAATGCATGGTTTTATCCCCCAATATCCATCGTTTCACGAATCACAATTACCAAGTTGAATAAATGAATCAAAATTATCCATTTATAAGGTGCCAAAAATACAATAATCAGCCTTCCAATTTCAAAACCTTATCAACATTTATGATAACAAAATCACATAATAAAATCAAATAATAAATATTTGGATAAGATTAGTTTATGACAAATTATTAACACTTATCCCTTGATTTTCAATGCAAATTCACTCAAAATAATAATTTCAAAGTAGTGATTTTGTCAACTAATCCATAGTTCGCAAAGGTTTTCTTTAAAAACATTTAATTTCATTGTTTCAGTAGCTTCTGAAATGTCACCATTTTAGTAGCTGTCAATTCTTTAGATTTGCTATATCAAATTCAAAACATTTCATCAAAACAAAATACAATTTTGTTTGATGAAATAATGTTTTTTAAAGGCTGTTGGGTAGGGGCGCAACAGATGGCGACTGACTAGGTGAAACAGTTATCTTTGCGAACACATATAATCTGACTTATGTATGCAGCAAGATAAGAAAAATTTTCTTTAACTCAGATTAGCATTTTCCTGAAGATAAAATAACTGTGCCTTGTGATAAGACTAGATTTCAAACTAATACCAGATTCAATTCTTTTATCATTATCCAGAGATTACCTTAAAAAATGATACGAATTTTAAGTTTTTTTCAGAAAACATAAGTCTCCAAAAGAAATTAGTCCTGGGAAATACAACACAATTTTGATATTTGACCAGTTTTTTAAGATATGATCCCAATACTACAGTCATGACCCTTCCCAGAAGCGTCCATAGCCTCGAAAGGGTTGGCTTTTAACCATACATCCTATCGTTCTAGTCCCAAGATAAGATAAAACACGAATATTTAGAACTTCTCAATTTATTAATGGGTAATCTGCATTGGAACCTCTTCACGAGTGTGGGATGACCTTGGATTCTTATAGATTTTTTTATATATAACAATTTATGATTTGGAATCCAAATATGCCACAGATGGAGCCCTCCTACCCTCAGGCGTCCATAGCCTCGAAAGGGTACGTCTTTTAACCCATTCTACCCAACGGCTTATATCCCAAACTAATAAGTTTAAAGAAGGCTTCATACTCAGCATTTAAGTGCTCATCCACAAGAGATTTGCATGTTTAAAATGGGGGAACATAATAGGAAACTCTTTACGAGTAAAATAGCGTAAAGGATCTATAGATAACTGATTTTATTATTAAATTGCAACTGCTTTCCCAGAACTAATTTCTAAATAAGTAATAGAATTCCTAGTAATAGTGACTTCGATATCCATTAAATCCAACAATTTGAGGATAATGATAAAAGAAACAAAATACAGTAAAAGTTTTCGTCTAGTAGTTTTGTTTGCAACAGTTCAATTCCCTTTTCTTTTATTTCTGAGAAAAGAACAGATTTCTAAAAGTCTCGCTTTCTTCATATTTTATATAATTAGATTCCTATTTTATGACATAAAAACATTCTCAGAACTGAATCATTTCTCCTGGTTTTGAAAAACGAAAATCAAAAGAAAAATAAATTGAAAAGGAAACAACCAATATAGACATGAGTTTTATTTGAGCAAATTACAAAAGCGAAGGATTTCAAAATCTACGAAGAAACTCTTAGTAAAGAAAATGAAATTTTAAAATAAATTATGCACACTTAACACAAGAATTAAATCAAGATCTCATCAAATGGAAAATAGATTTAACAACATCAGCAAAGAAAACGAGAGATTAAAATAGATTAACATGTTTTAAAGTTTTTTATCCCTATTTTGCTTTTAAATCTTTCAATTTAGTCCAAGTTGTTTTTTAATAATTGATGGGACATTAATCTAATGTGTTTTATTCAGAAATCAAAGTAACAAAATAAATCCTAATGAGTATGCAGCTATAAAAAGATGAAAGGTTCTTTCTTTTAATGAGACGATTAAAGAAAACGAGAGGAAGTAAAGAACTGCTTCCCTGATAATGATGTCGTCATCTCATTCTTAAAATGATGTTGTCGCAACTCCATATATCTGCATTTATTCAAATGTAAACAAACATAAATCATTCTAAATTATAAACCTAACCTAAACTAATAAAATAAAATATATACAAACTAAGTAAATGAAAATTTCCAATGAAGCCATTTGCGTAGCTTAAAACCTACTAGAGAAAACAAGTCATATATGAGCATTGGAAATTGGAAAAATTTAAAATGAAGAAAAGAAACTAAATCAAATTTTGTATGTACAAATCATAAAAGATGACACGAAAACCTTTTAATAAATGATTCTTCCCTCCATGAATAAATCGGATCATAAAAATCAAGTCGGAAGAAGAAAGATTTCTCATGAGAATCATGACTAGAAAGAATCTTACTAGAAGTATGATTCAAAATTTGTGAAAAAGGATCAATAAAAAATGTATCTTTTATCACAATATCATCATGACTAAATTCAAAAAGAACAAAATGACATTTGGGTATTATTTGGAAATCATATACGTCATTGTGTCTTTTAACGTGAAGATTAAAATTGATGACATTATCTTCAGATATGATTATCATGTTGCAATGAAGAAAATTAATGTTCAATACATCATGATTAAATTGTGCATCCCTTTCAATATTACAGATTGAATCATAATCCTTACTGACAAAAAATAAAATGAATGAACATGCATGAGTTTGATGAGTAACGATAGTAGGAAAATTATGATCTTCTTCATGACAAATTTGAAATAAATCAAAATGGATCTCAAAATATCCTTTATCTTCAAAAAATGTATTTCCTTGTATCCTACCAAAATCTGACCATAATGAAGTATTCCTTAGAAAATCATTAACATGTAAATGTAATCTATGATCAGCAAAAACATCAGGATACAAAGAGTAGTAAGAGTCAGAGTATAAAAAGGTAAATGCTTCTCTATTGCTATAATTTGTTTCATTGACTGCTTCAATAGAAGCATCATTAACAAAACTCTGATCTAATGAATTTTGTGAAGAAATGAAAGGAACTAACTCATCATGAAAGGAAGATGATGAAATTATATCATCACTAGCACATTCAGTTGAAGAATTAAGAATTTTTGGTTTATCTTCCATTGTCTTGTGAACAACAAGAGTTTCGAAATTATCGCTTAACGTAAAAGTCGAATCATCATCCCTTTTCTCTTGTTCTTGAAATTGCAGGTCATCACATTCTATGATTTGTCCATTTTCAACAATTTCATTTTCAGCAGTGGAATTAGGAAAAATAGATTCGATATCAACTTCAACTAATGAACTAACATGCATGCTATCTATTGCAGAATTTTCATTCTTTTCCAAATCATGAAAATCAGAGAGAGAGATAAGATAAAGAAACCAATTCATTTTGTCCTTTTCGGAAAGCTGGTATTCTTCACGAAACCTGCAACATATTAACATAAATCTGGAAAAGAAATCATCAAGAGATTCATCTTTATGTCTATGAAGATTTTCTAACTCAAATTCAAGTTTCTTATAGCTATAATCCTCATGATCATTAAGAAATAACTTCGTGAAATGTTCCCATGAATGAATGGATTTTGCTGGCGAGAACTTAAACCAAATCAGAATTCTTCCTATGAAAGTAGCTGCAAAAACTCTGCATTTCTCAACTTCATCAATTAGATCTATGTAATCACAAAAAGAATTAAAATTTGACAGATGATGAGAGGCAGAAATATTACCTTCTCCATTGAAGCTCAGTCGTTACAAGAAATTAGACATCTCTGGAAAAAAACTTTCGCCAGATGGATGAAAGCTGAAAGCATGATCTAAATCAGTTATATCAGCCATTTCAAGATAAAAAAATGAAATAAAAAATCAACCAACTCAAAATGGCCTTCTTGCTGATCAGGCCCTCCTTTTAGCGCCAATGTTGATGGGCATATGTGACTATGCACGTAACAGGGAAGACAACCCAGACCGGGATCCTTAGAGCAGGTTCCAAGCTGTTTGGGATGGTTGTTTCCGACAGGTTTAAAGACTCCGTTAGCCTGAAAATCTAACTAAACTAAGTCTAAAAGGTAAAACTAGAAACTACTGCTTGTTAGTTAAATAGATCTATAATATACCTATAAATATACACTGTAGAAATTCAGGCCTGCAGTAGATTAATTTCACCCACAACAATTAACAATTGATCATGCAAAATTATCAACAATGGAGACTGAATATGGAGCTGTAACACAAAATTATATTAAATGAGTGTACAATAGCCAACCTTGTAATAACATAGGCTGCTGAATATATAGAATACATGAGAAAATCGAATGCATAAGGAAGCATCCAAATCTAGCATAAAGCAGGCATACCCAAAATAGGCAAATCCCCCATAGGTATAAAAAGTTGATCCCAAATCTATCAAGGACCCCACGAATTAGCAAGGGCGCATAGGCAAGCTAAAGAGTGGTCAAATGGTAGCTCATACATGCTTTTGCATGGAGGAAAGAGTGGAGGAGGAAGAGGCAACAAAGCTGATTCACCTCACCTACTCTTGCTTTCCTATGTGCCTTAAAACACTGAAAAAGCAAGCAATAAAGCAGAAAAAGCAGAAGGGCGCCTAGGAGGCCAGGAATAAAGCATATTTGATTCCTAAGGC